>JAYJKW010000004.1:600000-1115151 GCA_035084275.1 Hydrolagus colliei | reverse complement strand
TCCCACCTACAGCCCTAAGCGCCCATCTACAGACCTAAGCGCCCGCCGACAGCCCTAAGCGCCCACCTACAGCCCTAATCGCCCACCAACAGCCCTGAGCGCCCACCTACAGCCATAATCGCCCACCTCAAGCCCTACGCGCCCACCTACAGTCGTGAGAGCCCAACCACAGCCCTCAGCGCCCACCTACAGCCCTCAGCGCCCACCTACATCCCTAAGCGCCCACCTACATCCCTCAGCGCCCACCTACAGTCCTAAGTGCCCACCTACAGCCCTCAGCGCCCACCTACAGCCCTAAGCGCCCACCTAAAGCCCTAAGCGCTCACCTACATCCCTCAGCGCCCACCTACAGCCCTAAGTGCCCACCTACAGCCCTAAGTGCCCACCTACAGCACTCAGCGCCCACCTACAGCCCTGAGCGCCCACCTACAGCCCTAAGCGCCCACCTAAGGCGCTAATCGCCCACGTAAAGCCCTCAGCGCACACCTACAGCCCTGAGCGCACACCTACAGCCCTCATCGCCCACCTACAGACCTAAGCGCCCGCCGACAGCCCTAAGCGCCCACCTACAGCCCTAATCGCCCACCAACAGACCTGAGCGCCCATCTACAGCCATAATCGCCCACCTCAAGCCCTACGCGCACACCTACAGTCGTGAGAGCCCAACCACAGCCGTCAGCGCCCACCTACAGCCCTCAGCGCGCACCTAAAGCCCTAAGCGCCCACCTACATCCCTCAGCGCCCACCTACAGTCCTAAGTGCCCACCTACAGCCCTCAGCGCCCACCTACAGCCCTAAGCGCCCACCTAAAGCCATAAGCGCCCACCTACATCCCTCAGCGCCCAGCTACAGCCCTAAGTGCCCACCTACAGCCCTAAGTGCCCACCTACAGCACTCAGCGCCCAACTACAGCCCTAAGCGCCCACCTAAGGCGCTAATCGCCCACCTAAAGCCCTCAGCGCACACCTACAGCCCTGAGCGCACACCTACAGCCCTGAGCGCACACCTACAGCCCTCATCGCCCAACTGCAGCACTACGCGCCCAACTACAGCCCTTAGCGCCCACCTACAGCCCTGAGCGCTCACCTCCAGCCTGAGGGCGCACCTACAGCCGTAAGCGCCCACCTACAGACCTAATCGCTGACCTACAGCACTAAGCGCCCACCTACAGCCCTAAGCGCCCACCTCCAGCCCTAAGCGCCCACCTACAGCCCAAAGCGCCCATCTAAAGCACTGAGCGACCACCTACATCCCTAAGCCCCCTCCTACAGCCCTAATCGCCCACCTACCGCCCTAAGCGCCAACCTACAGCCGTATGCGCCCACCAACAGCCCTAAGCGCCCATCTACAGCACTAACCGCCAGCCGACAGCCCTAAACGCCCACCTACAGCCTTCATTGCCCACCAACAGCCCTGAGCGACCAACGACATTCCTAAGCGAACACCTAAAGCCCTACGCGCCCACCTACAGCCCTAAACGCCCATCTAAAGCACAGAGCGACCAACTACAGCCCTAAGCGCCCACCTGTAGCCCACAGCGCTTCCTCGAGCACTGAGTGCCTACCTACAGCCCTGATCGCCCACCGATAGCCCTGAGCGCCCACCTACAGCCCTACGCGCCCACCTACAGCCCTAAGCACCCAGCTACAGCACGAAACGACCACGTACAGCCCTAACCGCCCACCCACAGAGCTGAGCGCCCATCTACAGCCCTAGTCGCCCACCTACAGCCCTAAGCGCTCACCCACCGCACTAAGCGCCAGCCGACAGCCCTAAGCGCCCACGTACAGCCCTAATCGCCCACCAACAGCCCTGAGCGCCCACCTACATCCCTAAGCGACCACATAAAGCCCTAAGAACCCACCTACAGGCCTAAGCGCCCACTTACAGCCCTAAGCGCCCACCTACAGCTCTTAGCGCCCATCTAGAGCCCTAAGCGCCCACATACAGCCCTAAGCGCCCGCCTACAGCTCTTAGCGCCCACCTACAGCCGTAAACGCCCAACTACAGCCCTAAACGCCCAACTACAGCGCTACGCGCCCAACTACAGTCCTGAGCGCCCAGCTACCACTCTAAGCGCCAAATTACAGGCGTAAGCGCCCACCTACAGCCCTAAGCGCACATTTACAGCACTAAGCTCCCACCTGCAGCCCTAAGCGCCCACCTCCAGCCCTAAGCGCCCACCTACAGCCCTTACCGCCCACCTACAGCCCTAAGCGCCCATCTAAAGCACTGAGCGACCACCTATATCCCTAAGCGCCCTCCTACAGCCCTAATCGCCCACCTACCGCCCTAAGCGCCAACCTACAGCCGTAAGCGCCCACCAACAGCCCCAAGCGCCCATCTACAGAACTAACCGCCAGCCGACAGCCCTAAGCGCCGACCTACAGCCCTACGCGCCCACATACAGCCCTTAGCGCCCACCAGAGCCCTATGCGCCCACCTACAGCCCTAAGCGCCCACCGGCAGCCCTCAGCGCCCACCTATAGCCCTGCGCGCACACCTACAGCCCTGAGCACCCACCTACAGCCCGAAGCGCCCGTCTACAGCCCTAATCGCCCAACAACAGCCCCGAGCGCCCACCTACATCCCTAAGTGATTACCTACAGACCTAAGCGCCCACCTACAGCCCTAAGCGCCCACCTACAGACCTAATCGCCCGCCGACAGCCCTAAGCGCCCACCTACAGCCCTAATCGCCCACCAACAGCCCTGAGCGCCCACCTACAGCCATAATCGCCCACCTCAAGACCTACGCGCCCACCTACAGTCGTGAGAGCCCAACCACATCCCTCAGCGCCCACCTACAGCCCTCAGCGCCCACCTAAAGCCCTAAGCGCCCACCTACATCCCTCAGCGCCCACCTACAGTCCTAAGTGCCCACCTACAGCCCTCAGGGCCCACCTACAGCCATCAGCGCCCACCTAAAGCCCTAAGCGCTCACCTACATCCCTCAGCGCCCACCTACAGCCCTAAGTGCCCACCTACAGCACTCAGCGCCCACCTACAGCCCTGAGCGCCCACCTACATCCCTAAGCGACCACATAAAGCCTAAAGTCCCCACCTACAGCCCTAAGCGCCCACTTACATCCCTAAGCGCCCACCTGCAGCTCTTAGCGCCCACCTACAGCCCTAAACGCCCAACTACAGCCCTAAGGTCCCACCTACAGCGCTACGCGCCCAAATACAGTCCTGAGCGCCCAGCTACCAGTCTAAGCGCCAAACTACAGGCGTAAGCGCCCACCCACAGCCCTAAGCGCACATTTACAGCACTAAGCTCCCGCCGGCAGCCCTAAGCGCCCACCTACAGCCGTAATCGCCCACCAACAGACCTGAGAGCCCACCTATAACCCTAAGCGACCGCTTAAAGCCCTAAGCGCCCACCTACAGCCCTATGCGCCCACCTACAGCCCTGCGCGCACACCTACAGCCCTCATCGCCCACCTGCAGCCCTACGCGCCCACCTACGGCCCTAAGCGCCCACCTACAGCCCTATGCGCCCACCTACAGCCCTAAGCGCCCACCGGCAGCCCTCAGCGCCCACCTACAGCCCTGAGCGCACACCTACAGCCCTGCGCGCACACCTACAGCCCTCATCGCCCACCTGCAGCCCTACGCGCCCACCTACGGCCCTAAGCGCCCACCTACAGCCCTGAGCGCCCACCTCCAGCCCTGAGGGCGCACATACAGCCGTAAGCGCCCACCTACAGAACTAATCGCCCACCAACAGCCCTGAGCGCCCACCTGCAGCCCTAAGCGCCCACCTCCAGCCCTAAGCGGCCACCTACAGCACTTACCGCCCACCTACAGCCCTAAGCGCCCATCTAAAGCACTGAGCGACCACCTATATCCCTAAGCGCCCTCCTACAGCCCTAATCGCCAACCTACCGCCCTAAGCGCCAACCTACAGCCGTAAGCGCCCACCAACAGCCCCAAGCGCCCATCTACAGAACTAACCGCCAGCCGACAGCCCTAAGCGCCCACCTACAGCCCTACGCGCCCACATACAGCCCTTAGCGCCCACCTACAGCCCTATGCGCCCACCTACAGTCCTAAGCGCCCGCCGACAGCCCTTACCGCCCACCTACAGCCCTAAGCGCCCATCTAAAGCACTGGGCGACCAACTACATCCCTAAGCGCCCTCCTACAGCCCTAATCGCCCACCTACCGCCCTAAGCGCCAACCTACAGCCGTAAGCGCCCACCAACAGCCCCAAGCGCCCATCTACAGAACTAACCGCCAGCCGACAGCCCTAAGCGCCCACCTACAGCCCTACGCGCCCACATACAGCCCTTATCGCCCACCTACAGCCCTATGCGCCCACCTACAGTCCTAAGCGCCCACCGGCAGCCCTCAGCGCCCACCTATAGCCCTGAGCGCACACCTACAGCCCTGAGCGCCCACCTACAGCCCGAAGCGCCCGTCTACAGCCCTAATCGCCCAACAACAGCCCCGAGCGCCCACCTACATCCCTAAGTGACCACCGAAAGACCTAAGCGCCCACCTACAGCCCTAAGCGCCCACCTACAGACCTAAGCGCCCGCCGACAGCCCTTACCGCCCACCTACAGCCCTAAGCGCCCATCTAAAGCACTGAGCGACCACCTACATCCCTAAGCGCCCTCCTACAGCCCTAATCGCCCACCTACCGCCCTAAGCGCCAACCTACAGCCGTAAGCGCCCACCAACAGCCCTAAGCGCCCATCTACATCACTAACCGCCAGCCGACAGCCCTAAATGCCCATCTAAAGCACTGAGCGACCAACTACAGCCCTAAGCGCCCACCTGTAGCCCACAGCGCTTCCGCGCTTCCTAGAGCACTGAGCGCCTACCTACAGCCCTAATCGCCCACCAACAGCCCTGAGCGCCCACCTACAGCCCTAAACGCCCACCTAAAGCGCTAAGCGCCCACCTACAGCCCTGATCGCCCACCTACAGCCCTAAGAGCCCAACTACAGCCCTACGCGCCCACCTACAGCCCTAAGCGCCCTGTGACAGACCTAAGCCCACATCTACAGCCATGATCGCCCACATACAGTCCTGAACGCCCACCGACAGCCCTAGGCGACCACCTACAGCCCTATTCGCCCACCTAGTGCCCTAAGCGCCCACCTATAACCCTAAGCGCCCTCCGACAGCCCTAAGCGAACATCTGCAGCCATGATCGCCCACCTACAGCCCTCAGCGCCCACCTACAGCCCTAAGGGCCCACCTACAGCCCTAGGCGACCACCTACAGCCCTAAGCGCCCACCTAGTGACCTAAGCGACCACCTGCAGCGCTAAGCGCCCACGTACAGCCCTATCCGCCCAACTACAGCCCTGAGCGCCCATCTACAGCCCTAGTCGCCCACCTACAGCCCTAAGCGCCCACCTACCGCACTAAGCGCCAGCCGACAGGCCTAAGCGCCCACGTACAGCCCTAATCGCTCACCTACAGCCATCAGCGGCCACCTACAGGCCTAAGCGCCCCCCTACAGCCCTTAGCGCCCACCTACAGCCCTAAGCGCCCACCGGCAGCCGGCAGCGCCCACCTACAGCCCTGAGCGCACACCTACAGCCCTGAGCGCCCACCGGCAGCCGTCAGCGCCCACCTACAGCCCTGAGCGCACACCTACAGCCCTCATCGCCCACCTGCAGCCCTACGCGCCCACCTACAGCCCTAAGCGCCCACCTACAGCCCTGAGCGCCCACCTCCAGCCCTGAGGGCGCACATACAGCCGTAAGCGCCCATCTACAGAACTAATCGCCCACCAACAGCCCTGAGCGCCCACCTGCAGCCCTAAGCGCCCACATCCAGCACTAAGCGCCCACCTACTGTCCTTACCGCCCACCTACAGCCCTAAGCGCCCATCTAAAGCACTGAGCGACCACCGATATCCCTAAGCGCCCTCCTACAGCCCTAATCGCCCACCTACCGCCCTAAGCGCCAACCTACAGCCGCAAGCGCCCACCATCAGCCCTAAGCGCCCATCTACAGAACTAACCGCCAGCCGACAGCCCTAAGCGCCCACCTACAGCCCTACGCGCCCACATACAGCCCTTAGCGCCCACCTACAGCCCTATGCGCCCACCTACAGCCCTAAGCGCACACCGGCAGCCCTCAGCGCCCACCTACAGCCCTGAGCGCACACCTACAGCCCTGAGGGCACACCTACAGCCCTCATCGCCCACCTGCAGCCCTACGCGCCCACCTACAGCCCTAAGCGCCCACCTACAGCCGTGAGCGCCCACCTCCAGCCCCGAGGGCGCACCTACAGCCCTAAGCGGCCACCTACAGACCTAAGCGCCCGCCGACAGCCCTGTGCGCCTATCTACAGCCCTAAACGCCCACCTAAAGCCCTAAGCGCCCACCTACAGCCCTGAGAGCCCGCCCACAGCCCTAAGAGCCCACCTACATCCCTGAGCGCCCTTCTAAAGCACTAAGCGACCACCTACAGCCCTAAGCGCACACCTACAGCCCTGAGCGTCCACCTGCAGCACTAAGCGCCAGCCGACAGCCCGATTCGGCCGTCTACAGCCGTAATCGCCCACCAACAGACCTGAGCGCCCACCTATATCCCTAAGCGACCGCTTAAAGCCCTAAGCGCCCACCTACAGCCCTATGCGCCCACATACAGACCTACGCGCCCACATACAGACCTTACCGCCCATCTACAGCCCTATGCGCCCACCTACAGACCTAAGCGCCCACCGGCAGCCCTCAGCGCCCACCTACAGCCCTGAGCGCACAACTACAGCCCTGAGCGCACACCTACAGCCCTCATCGCCCACCTGCAGCCCTACGCGCCCACCTACAGCCCTGAGCGACCACCTCCAGCCCTGAGGGCGCACATACAGCCGTAAGCGCCCACCTACAGAACTAATCGCCCACCAACAGCCCTGAGCGCCCACCTGCAGCCCTAAGCGCCCACCTCCAGCCCTAAGCGCCCACCTACAGCCCTTATCGCCCACCTACAGCCCTAAGCGCCCATCTAAAGCACTGAGCGACCACCTATATCCCTAAGCGCCCTCCTAAAGCCCTAATCGCCCACCTACCGCCCTAAGCGCCAACCTACAGCCGAAAGCGCCCACCAACAGCCCCAAGCGCCCATCTACAGAACTAACCGCCAGCCGACAGCCCTAAGCGCCCACCTACAGTCCTACGCGCCCACATACAGCCCTTAGCGCCTACCTACAGCCCTATGCGCCCACCTACAGCCCTAAGCGCCCACCGGCAGCCCTCAGCGCCCACCTATAGCCCTGAGCGCACACCTACAGCCCTGAGCGCCCACCTACAGCCCGAAGCGCCCGTCTACAGCCCTAATCGCCCAACAACAGCCCCGAGCGCCCACCTACATCCCTAAGTGACCACCTACAGACCTCAGCGCCCACCGACAGCCCTAAGCGCCCACCTACAGACCTAAGCGCCCACCAACAGCCCTGAGCGCCCACCTACAGCCGTAATCGCCCACCTCAAGCCCTACGCGCCCACCTACAGTCGTGAGAGCCCGACCACAGCCCTCAGCGCCCACCTACAGCCCGCAGCGCACACCTAAAGCCCTAACCGCCCACCTACATCCCTCAGCGCCCACCTACAGTCCTAAGTGCCCACCTACAGCCCTCAGCGCCCACCTACAGCCCTAAGCGCCCACCTAAAGCCCTATGCGCCCACCTACAGTCCTAAGCGCCCACCTAAAGCCCTCAGCGCCCACCTATAGCCCTGAGCGCACAGCTACAGCCCAGAGCGCACACCTACAGCCCTCATCGCCCAACTGCAGCCCAACGCGCCCAACTACAGCCCTTAGCGCCCACCTACAGCCCTGAGCGCTCACCTACAGCCTGAGGGCGCACCTACAGCCGTAAGCGCCCACCTACAGAACTAATCGCCCACCTACAGCACTAAGCGCCCACCTACAGCCCTAAGCGCCCACCTCCAGCCCTAAGCGCCCACCCCCAGCCCTAAGCGCCCACCTACAGCCCTTACCGCCCACCTACAGCCCTAAGCGCCCATCTAAAGCACTGAGCGACCACCTACATCCCTAAGCGCCCTCCTACAGCCCTAAACGCCCACCTACCGCCCTAAGCGCCAACCTACAGCCGTAAGCGCCCACCAACAGCCCTGAACGCCCATCTACAGCACTAACCGCCAGCCGACAGCCCTAAACGCCCACCTACAGCCCTCATTGCCCACCAACAGCCCTGAGCGACCAACGACATTCCTAAGCGACCACCTAAAGCCCTACGCGCCCACCTACAGCCCTAAACGCCCATCTAAAGCACTGAGCGACCAACTACAGCCCTAAGCGCCCACCTGTAGCCCACAGCGATTCCTAGAGCACTGAGCGCCTACCTACAGCCCTAATCGCCCACCAACAGACCTGAACGCCCACCTACAGCCCTAGACGCCCACCTAAAGCGCTAAGCGCCCACCTACAGCCCTGATCGCCCACCTACAGCCCTAAGAGCCCAACTACAGCCCTACGCGCCCACCTACAGCCCTAAGCGCCCTGTGACAGACCTAAGCCCACATCTACAGCCGTGATCGCCCACATACAGCCCTGAACGCCCACCGACAGCCCTAGGCGACCACCTACAGCCCTATTCGCCCACCTAGTGCCCTAAGCGCCCACCTATAACCCTAAGAGCCCTCCGACAGCCTTAAGCGCACATCTGCAGCCATGATCGCACACCTACAGCCCTCAGCGCCCACCTACAGCCCTAAGGGCCCACCTACAGCCCTAGGCGACCACCTACAGCCCTAAGCGCCCACCTAGTGACCTAAGCGACCACCAGCAGCGCTAAGCGCCCACGTACAGCCCTAAGCGCCCACCGACAGCCCTGAGCGCCCACCTACAGCCCTACGCGCCCACCTACATCCCTAAGCACACAGCTACAGCACGAAACGACCACGTACAGCCCTAACCGCCCAACTACAGCCCTGAGCGCCCATCTACAGCCCTAGTCGCCCACCTACAGCCCTAAGCGCCCACCTACCGCACTGAGCGCCAGCCGACAGCCCTAAGCGCCCACGTACAGCCCTAATCGCCCACCAACAGCCCTTAGCGCCCACCTACATTCCTAAGCGACCACATAAAGCCCTAAGTCCCCAACTACAGCCCTAAGCGGCCACCTACAGCCCTAAGCGCCCACCTACAGCCCTTAGCGTCCACCTACAGCCCTATGCGCCCACCTACAGCCCTAAGCGCCCACCGGCAGACCTCAGCGCCCACCTACAGCTCTTTGCGCCCACCTACAGCCCTAAGCGCCCACCGGCAGCCCTCAGCGCCCACCTACAGCCCTGAGCGCCACCTTCAGCCCTGAGCGCACACCTACAGCCCTCATCGCCCACCTGCAGCCCTACGCGCCCACCTACAGCCCTAAGCGCCCACCTACAACCCTACGCGCCCACATACAGCCCTTAGCGCCCACCAGAGCCCTATGCGCCCACCTACAGCCCTAAGCGCCCACCGGCAGCCCTCAGCGCCCACCTATACCCTGCGCGCACACCTACAGCCCTGAGCACCCACCTACAGCCCGAAGCGCCCGTCTACAGCCCTAATCGCCCAACAACAGCCCCGAGCGCCCACCTGCATCCCTAAGTGACCACCTACAGACCTAAGCGCCCACCTACAGCCCTAAGCGCCCACCTACAGACCTAAGCGCCGGCCGACAGCCCTAAGCGCCCACCTACAGCCCTAATCGCCCACCAACAGCCCTGAGCGCCCACCTACAGCCATAATCGCCCACCTCAAGCCCTACGCGCCCACCTACAGTCGTGAGAGCCCAACCACAGCCCTCAGCGCCCACCTACAGCCCTCAGCGCCCACCTACATCCCTAAGCGCCCACCTACATCCCTCAGCGCCCACCTACAGTCCTAAGTGCCCACCTACAGCCCTCAGCGCCCACCTACAGCCCTACGCGCCCACCTAAAGCCCTAAGCGCTCACCTACATCCCTCAGCGCCCACCTACAGCCCTAAGTGCCCACCTACAGCCCTAAGTGCCCACCTACAGCACTCAGCGCCCACCTACAGCCCTGAGCGCCCACCTACAGCCCTAAGCGCCCACCTAAGGCGCTAATCGCCCACCTAAAGCCCTCAGCGCACACCTACAGCCCTGAGCGCACACCTACAGCCCTCATCGCCCACCTACAGACCTAAGCGCCCGCCGACAGCCCTAAGCGCCCACCTACAGCCCTAATCGCCCACCAACAGACCTGAGCGCCCATCTACAGCCATAATCGCCCACCTCAAGCCCTACGCGCACACCTACAGTCGTGAGAGCCCAACCACAGCCGTCAGCGCCCACCTACAGCCCTCAGCGCCCACCTAAAGCCCTAAGCGCCCACCTACATCCCTCAGCGCCCACCTACAGACCTAAGTGCCCACCTACAGCCCTTACCGCCCACCTACAGCCCTAAGCGCCTATCTAAACCATTGAGCGACCACCTATATCCCTAAGCGCCCTCCTACAGCCCTAATCGCCCACCTACCGCCCTAAGCACCAACCTACAGCCGTAAGCGCCCACCAACAGCCCTAAGCGCCCATCTACAGAACTAACCGCCAGCCGACAGCCCTAAGCGCCCACCTACAGCCCTAAGCGGCCACCTACAGACCTAAGCGCCCGCCGACAGTCCTGAGCGCCCACCTACAGCCCTAAACGCCCACCTAAAGCCCTAAGCGCCCACCTACAGCCCTGAGAGCCCAACCACAGCCCCATGAGCCCACCTACATCCCTGAGCGCCCTTCTAAAGCACTAAGCGACCACCTACAGCCCTAAGCGCACACCTACAGCCCTGAGCGTCCACCTGCAGCACTAAGCGCCAGCCGACAGCCCGAAGCGGCCGTCTACAGCCGTAATCGCCCACCAACAGACCTGAGCGACCATCTATATCCCTAAGTGACCGCTTAAAGCACTAAGCGCCCACCTACAGCCCTATGCGCCCACCTACAGCCCTACGCGCCAACATACAACCCTTAGCGCCCACCTACAGCCCTATGCGCTCACCTACAGACCTAAGCGCCCACCGGCAGCCCTCAGCGCCCACCTACAGCCCTGAGCGCACACCTACAGCCCTGAGCGCACACCTACAGCCCTCATCGCCCACCTGCAGCCCTACGCGCCCACCTACAGCCCTAAGCGCCCAGCTACAGCCCTGAGCGCCCACCTCCAGCCCTGAGGGCGCACATACAGCCGTAAGCGCCCACCTACAGAACTAATCGCCCACCAACAGCCCTGAGCGCCCACCTGCAGCCCTAAGCGCCCACCTCCAGCCCTAAGCGCCCACCTACAGCCCTTACCGCCCACCTACAGCCCTAAGCGCCTATCTAAAGCATTGAGCGACCACCTATATCCCTAAGCGCCCTCCTACAGCCCTAATCGCCCACCTACCGCCCTAAGCACCAACCTACAGCCGTAAGCGCCCACCAACAGCCCTAAGCGCCCATCTACAGAACTAACCGCCAGCCGACAGCCCTAAGCGCCCACCTACAGCCCTAAGCGGCCACCTACAGACCTAAGCGCCCGCCGACAGTCCTGAGCGCCCAACTACAGCCCTAAACGCCCACCTAAAGCCCTAAGCGCCCACCTACAGCCCTGAGAGCCCAACCACAGCCCCATGAGCCCACCTACATCCCTGAGCGCCCTTCTAAAGCACTAAGCGACCACCTACAGCCCTAAGCGCACACCTACAGCCCTGAGCGTCCACCTGCAGCACTAAGCGCCAGCCGACAGCCCGAAGCGGCCGTCTACAGCCGTAATCGCCCACCAACAGACCTGAGCGACCATCTATATCCCTAAGTGACCGCTTAAAGCACTAAGCGCCCACCTACAGCCCTATGCGCCCACCTACAGCCCTACGCGCCAACATACAACCCTTA
This sequence comes from Hydrolagus colliei, assembly GCA_035084275.1. Lineage (NCBI taxonomy): Eukaryota > Metazoa > Chordata > Chondrichthyes > Chimaeriformes > Chimaeridae > Hydrolagus > Hydrolagus colliei. Next base: position 1,103,294 of record JAYJKW010000004.1, on the reverse strand, counting down.
GCGCCCACCTACAGCCCTATGCGCTCACCTACAGACCTAAGCGCCCACCGGCAGCCCTCAGCGCCCACCTACAGCCCTGAGCGCACACCTACAGCCCTGAGCGCACACCTACAGCCCTCATCGCCCACCTGCAGCCCTACGCGCCCACCTACAGCCCTAAGCGCCCAGCTACAGCCCTGAGCGCCCACCTCCAGCCCTGAGGGCGCACATACAGCCGTAAGCGCCCACCTACAGAACTAATCGCCCACCAACAGCCCTGAGCGCCCACCTGCAGCCCTAAGCGCCCACCTCCAGCCCTAAGCGCCCACCTACAGCCCTTACCGCCCACCTACAGCCCTAAGCGCCTATCTAAAGCATTGAGCGACCACCTATATCCCTAAGCGCTCTCCTACAGCCCTAATCGCCCACCTACCGCCCTAAGCACCAACCTACAGCCGTAAGCGCCCACCAACAGCCCTAAGCGCCCATCTACAGAACTAACCGCCAGCCGACAGCCCTAAGCGCCCACCTACAGCAATAAGCGGCCACCTACAGACCTAAGCGCCCGCCGACAGCCCTGAGCGCCCACCTACAGCCCTAAACGCCCACCTAAATCCCTAAGCGCCCACCTACAGCCCTGAGAGCCCAACCACAGCCCCATGAGCCCGCCTACATCCCTGAGCGCCCTTCTAAAGCACTAAGCGACCACCTACAGCCCTAAGCGCACACCTACAGCCCTGAGCGTCCACCTGCAGCACTAAGCGCCAGCCGACAGCCCGAAGCGGCCGTCTACAGCCGTAATCGCCCACCAACAGACCTGAGCGACCATCTATATCCCTAAGCGACCGCTTAAAGCCCTAAGCGCCCACCTACAGCCCTATGCGCCCACCTACAGCCCTACGCGCCCACATACAACCCTTAGCGCCCACCTACAGCCCTATGCGCTCACCTACAGACCTAAGCGCCCACCGGCAGCCCTCAGCGCCCACCTACAGCCCTGAGCGCACACCTACAGCCCTGAGCGCACACCTACAGCCCTCATCGCCCACCTGCAGCCCTACGCGCCCACCTACAGCCCTAAGCGCCCACCTACAGCCCTGAGGGCGCACATACAGCCGTAAGCGCCCACCTACAGAACTAATCGCCCACCAACAGCCCTGAGCGCCCACCTGCAGCCCTAAGCGCCCACCTCCAGCCCTAAGCGCCCACCTACAGCCTTAAGAGCCCATCTAAAGCACTGAGCGACCACCTATATCCCTAAGCGCCCTCCTACAGCAATAATCGCCCACCTACCGCCCTAAGCGCCAACCTACAGCCGTAAGCGCCCACCAACAGCCCCAAGTGCCCATCTACAGAACTAACCGCCAGCCGACAGCCCTAAGCGCCCACCTACAGCCCTACGCGCCCACATACAGCCCTTAGAGCCCACCAGAGCCCTATGCGCCCACCTACAGCCCTAAGCGCCCACCGGCAGCCCTCAGCGCCCACCTATACCCTGCGCGCACACCTACAGCCCTGAGCACCCACCTACAGCCCGAAGCGCCCGTCTACAGCCCTAATCGCCCAACAACAGCCCCGAGCGCCCACCTGCATCCCTAAGTGACCACCTACAGACCTAAGCGCCCACCTACAGCCCTAAGCGCCCACCTACAGACCTAAGCGCCCGCCGACAGCCCTAAGCGCCCACCTACAGCCCTAATCGCCCACCAACAGCCCTGAGCGCCCACCTACAGCCATAATCGCCCACCTCAAGCCCTACGCGCCCACCTACAGTCGTGAGAGCCCAACCACAGCCCTCAGCGCCCACCTACAGCCCTCAGCGCCCACCTAAAGCCCTAAGCGCCCACCTACATCCCTCAGCGCCCACCTACAGTCCTAAGTGCCCACCTACAGCCCTCAGCGCCCACGTACAGCCCTAAGCGCCCACCTAAAGCCCTAAGCGCTCACCTACATCCCTCAGCGCCCACCTCCAGCCCTGAGGGCGCACATACAGCCGTAAGCGCCCACCTACAGAACTAATCGCCCACCAACAGCCCTGAGCGCCCACCTGCAGCCCTAAGCGCCCACCTCCAGCCCTAAGCGCCCACCTACAGCCCTTACCGCCCACCTACAGCCCTAAGCGCCCATCTAAAGCACTGAGCGACCACCTATATCCCTAAGCGCCCTCCTACAGCAATAATCGCCCACCTACCGCCCTAAGCGCCAACCTACAGCCGTAAGCGCCCACCAACAGCCCCAAGCGCCCATCTACAGAACTAACCGCCAGCCGACAGCCCTAAGCGCCCACCTACAACCCTACGCGCCCACATACAGCCCTTAGCGCCCACCAGAGCCCTATGCGCCCACCTACAGCCCTAAGCGCCCACCGGCAGCCCTCAGCGCCCAGCTACAGCCCTAAGTGCCCACCTACAGCACTCAGCGCCCACCTACAGCCCTGAGCGCCCACCTACAGCCCTAAGCGCCCACCTAAGGCGCTAATCGCCCACCTAAAGCCCTCAGCGCACACCTACAGCCCTGAGCGCACACCTACAGCCCTCATCGCCCACCTACAGACCTAAGCGCCCGCCGACAGCCCTAAGCGCCCACCTACAGCCCTAATCGCCCACCAACAGCCCTGAGCGCCCAACTACAGCCCTAAGCGCCCACCTAAGGCGCTAATCGCCCACCTAAAGCCCTCAGCGCACACCTACAGCCCTGAGCGCACACCTACAGCCCTGAGCGCAAACCTACAGCCCTCATCGCCCAACTGCAGCACTACGCGCCCAACTACAGCCCTTAGCGCCCACCTACAGCCCTGAGCGCTCACCTCCAGCCTGAGGGCGCACCTACAGCCGTAAGCGCCCACCTACAGACCTAATCGCCGACCTACAGCACTAAGCGCCCACCTACAGCCCTAAGCGCCCACCTCCAGCCCTAAGCGCCCACCTACAGCCCTTACCGCCCACCTACAGCCCAAAGCGCCCATCTAAAGCCCTGAGCGACCACCTACATCCCTAAGCCCCCTCCTACAGCCCTAATCGCCCACCTACCGCCCTAAGCGCCAACCTACAGCCGTATGCGCCCACCAACAGCCCTAAGCGCCCATCTACAGCACTAACCGCCAGCCGACAGCCCTAAACGCCCACCTACAGCCTTCATTGCCCACCAACAGCCCTGAGCGACCAACGACATTCCTAAGCGAACACCTAAAGCCCTACGCGCCCACCTACAGCCCTAAACGCCCATCTAAAGCACAGAGCGACCAACTACAGGCCTAAGCGCCCACCTGTAGCCCACAGCGCTTCCTCGAGCACTGAGTGCCTACCTACAGCCCTGATCGCCCACCGATAGCCCTGAGCGCCCACCTACAGCCCTACGCGCCCACCTACAGCCCTAAGCACCCAGCTACAGCACGAAACGACCACGTACAGCCCTAACCGCCCACCCACAGCGCTGAGCGCCCATCTACAGCCCTAGTCGCCCACCTACAGCCCTAAGCGCTCACGCACCGCACTAAGCGCCAGCCGATAGCCCTAAGCGCCCACGTACAGCCCTAATCGCCCACCAACAGCCCTGAGCGCCCACCTACATCCCTAAGCGACCACATAAAGCCCTAAGAACCCACCTACAGGCCTAAGCGCCCACTTACAGCCCTAAGCGCCCACCTACAGCTCTTAGCGCCCATCTAGAGCCCTAAGCGCCCACATACAGCCCTAAACGCCCAACTACAGCCCTAAACGCCCAACTACAGCGCTACGCGCCCAACTACAGTCCTGAGCGCCCAGCTACCACTCTAAGCGCCAAACTACAGGCGTAAGCGCCCACCTACAGCCCTAAGCGCCCATTTACAGCACTAAGCTCCCGCCGGCAGCCCTAAGCGCCCACCTACAGCCGTAATCGCCAACCAACAGACCTGAGCGCCCACCTATATCCCTAAGCGACCGCTTAAAGCCCTAAGCGCCCACCTACAGCCCTATGCGCCCAACTACAGCCCTACGCGCCCACATACAGCACTTAGCGTCCACCTACAGCCCTATGCGCCCACCTACAGCCCTAAGCGCCCACCGGCAGCCCTCAGCGCCCACCTACGGCCCCGAGCGCACACCTACAGCCCTGAGCGCACACCTGCAGCCCTCATCGCCCACCTGCAGCCCTACGCGCCCACCTACAGCCCTAAGCGCCCACCTACAGCCCTGAGCGCCCACCTCCAGCACTGAGGGCGCACATACAGCCGTAAGCGCCCACCTACAGAATTAATCGCCCACCAACAGCCCTGAGCGCCCACCTGCAGCCCTAAGCGCCCACCTCCAGCCCTAAGCGCCCACCTACAGCCCTTACCGCCCACCTACAGCCCTAAGCGCCCATCTAAAGCACTGAGCGACCAACTACAGCCCTAAGCGCCCACCTGTAGCCCACAGCGCTTCCTCGAGCACTGAGTGCCTACCTACAGCCCTGATCGCCCACCGATAGCCCTGAGCGCCCACCTACAGCCCTACGCGCCCACCTACAGCCCTAAGCACCCAGCTACAGCACGAAACGACCACGTACAGCCCTAACCGCCCACCCACAGCGCTGAGCGCCCATCTACAGCCCTAGTCGTCCACCTACAGCCCTAAGCGCTCACCCACCGCACTAAGCGCCAGCCGACAGCCCTAAGCGCCCACGTACAGCCCTAATCGCCCACCAACAGCCCTGAGCGCCCACCTACATCCCTAAGCGACCACATAAAGCCCTAAGAACCCACCTACAGGCCTAAGCGCCCACTTACAGCCCTAAGCGCCCACCTACAGCTCTTAGCGCCCATCGAGAGCCCTAAGCGCCCACATACAGCCCTAAGCGCCCGCCTACAGCTCTTAGCGCCCACCTACAGCCCTAAACGCCCAACTACAGCGCTACGCGCCCAACTACAGTCCTGAGTGCCCAGCTACCACTCTAAGCGCCAAACTACAGGCGTAAGCGCCCACCTACAGCCCTAAGCGCCCATTTACAGCACTAAGCTCCTGCCGACAGCCCTAAGCGCCCACCTACAGCCGTAATCGCCCACCAACAGACCTGAGCGCCCACCTATATCCCTAAGCGACCGCTTAAAGCCCTAAGCGCCCACCTACAGCCCTATGCGCCCAACTACAGCCCTACGCGCCCACATACAGCACTTAGCGCCCACCTACAGCCCTATGCGCCCACCTACAGCCCTAAGCGCCCACCGGCAGCCCTCAGCGCCCACCTACGGCCCCGAGCGCACACCTACAGCCCTGAGCGCACACCTGCAGCCCTCATCGCCCACCTGCAGCCCTACGCGCCCAACTACAGCCCTAAGCGCCCACCTACAGCCCTGAGCGCCCACCTCCAGCACTCAGGGCGCACATACAGCCGTAAGCGCCCACCTACAGAATTAATCGCCCACCAACAGCCCTGAGCGCCCACCTGCAGCCCTAAGCGCCCACCTCCAGCCCTAAGCGCCCACCTACAGCCCTTACCGCCCACCTACAGCCCTAAGCGCCCATCTAAAGCACTGAGCGACCACCTATATCCCTAAGCGCCCTCCTACAGCCCTAATCGCCCACCTACCGCCCTAAGCGCCAACCTACAGCCGTAAGCGCCCACCAACAGCCCCAAGCGCCCATCTACAGAACTAACCGCCAGCCGACAGCCCTAAGCGCCGACCTACAGCCCTACGCGCCCACATACAGCCCTTAGCGCCCACCAGAGCCCTATGCGCCCACGTACAGCCCTAAGCGCCCACCGGCAGCCCTCAGCGCCCACCTATAGCCCTGCGCGCACACCTACAGCCCTGAGCACCCACCTACAGCCCAAAGCGCCCGTCTACAGCCCTAATCGCCCAACAACAGCCCCGAGCGCCCACCTACATCCCTAAGTGATTACCTACAGACCTAAGCGCCCACCTACAGCCCTAAGCGCCCACCTACAGACCTAAGCGCCCGCCGACAGCCCTAAGCGCCCACCTACAGCCCTAATCGCCCACCAACAGCCCTGAGCGCCCACCTACAGCCATAATCGCCCACCTCAAGATCTACGCGCCCACCTACAGTCGTGAGAGCCCAACCACATCCCTCAGCGCCCACCTACAGCCCTCAGCGCCCACCTAAAGCCCTAAGCGCCCACCTACATCCCTCAGCGCCCACCTACAGTCCTAAGTGCCCACCTACAGCCCTCAGGGCCCACCTACAGCCCTAAGCGCCCACCTAAAGCCCTAAGCGCTCACCTACATCCCTCAGCGCCCACCTACAGCCCTAAGTGCCCACCTACAGCACTGAGCGCCCACCTACAGCTTTGAGCGCCCACCTACAGCCCTAAGCGCCCACCTAAGGCGCTAATCGCCCACCTAAAGCCCTCAGCGCACACCTACAGCCCTGAGCGCACACCTACAGCCCTGAGCGCACACCTACAGCCCTCATCGCCCACCTACAGACCTAAGCGCCCGCCGACAGCCCTAAGCGCCCACCTACAGCCCTAATCGCCCAATAACAGCCCTGAGCGCCCACCTACAGCCATAATCGCCCACCTCAAGCCCTACGCGCACACCTACAGTCGTGAGAGCCCAACCACAGCCCTCAGCGCCCACCTACAGCCCTCAGCGCCCACCTAAAGCCCTAAGCGCCCACCTACATTCCTCAGCGCCCACCTACAGTCCTAAGTGCCCACCTACAGCCCTCAGCGCCCACCTACAGCCCTAAGCGCCCACCTAAAGCCATAAGCGCCCACCTACATCCCTCAGCGACCAGCTACAGCCATAAGTGCCCACCTACAGCCCTAAGTGCCCACCTACAGCACTCAGCGCCCACCTACAGCCCTGAGCGCCCACCTACATCCCTAAGCGACCACATAAAGCCTAAAGTCCCCACCTACAGCCCTAAGCGCCCACTTACAGCCCTAAGCGCCCACCTACAGCTCTTAGCGCCCACCTACAGCCCTAAACGCCCAACTACAGCCCTAAGGTCCCACCTACAGCGCTACGCGCCCAAATACAGTCCTGAGCGCACAGCTACCAGTCTAAGCGCCAAACCACAGGCGTAAGCGCCCACCTACAGCCCTAAGCGCACATTTACAGCACTAAGCTCCCGCCGGCAGCCCTAAGCGCCCACCTACAGCCGTAATCGCCCACCAACAGACCTGAGAGCCCACCTATAAACCTAAGCGACCGCTTAAAGCCCTAAGCGCCCACCTACAGGCCTATGCGCCCACCTACAGCCCTAAGCGCCCACCGGCAGCCCTCAGCGCCCACCTACAGCCCTGAGCGCACACCTACAGCCCTGCGCGCACACCTACAGCCCTCATCGCCCACCTGCAGCCCTACGCGCCCACCTACGGCCCTAAGCGCCCACCTACAGCCCTGAGCGCCCACCTCCAGCCCTGAGGGCGCACATACAGCCGTAAGCGCCCACCTACAGAACTAATCGCCCACCAACAGCCCTGAGCGCCCACCTGCAGCCCTAAGCGCCCACCTCCAGCCCTAAGAGGCCACCTACAGCACTTACCGCCCACCTACAGCCCTAAGCGCCCATCTAAAGCACTGAGCGACCACCTATATCCCTAAGCGCCCTCCTACAGCCCTAATCGCCCACCTACCGCCCTAAGCGCCAACCTACAGCCGTAAGCGCCCACCAACAGCCCCAAGCGCCCATCTACAGAACTAACCGCCAGCCGACAGCCCTAAGCGCCCACCTACAGCCCTACGCGCCCACATACAGCCCTTAGCGCCCACCTACAGCCCTATGCGCCCACCTACAGTCCTAAGCGCCCACCGGCAGCCCTCAGCGCCCACCTATAGCCCTGAGCGCACACCTACAGCCCTGAGCGCCCACCTACAGCCCGAAGCGCCCGTCTACAGCCCTAATCGCCCAACAACAGCCCCGAGCGCCCACCTACATCCCTAAGTGACCACCGAAAGACCTAAGCGCCCACCTACAGCCCTAAGCGCCCACCTACAGACCTAAGCGCCCGCCGACAGCCCTTACCGCCCACCTACAGCCCTAAGCGCCCATCTAAAGCACTGAGCGACCACCTACATCCCTAAGCGCCCTCCTACAGCCCTAATCGCCCACTTACCGCCCTAAGCGCCAACCTACAGCCGTAAGCGCCCACCAACAGCCCCAAGCGCCCATCTACAGAACTAACCGCCAGCCGACAGCCCTAAGCGCCCACCTACAGCCCTACGCGCCCACATACAGCCCTTAGCGCCCACCTACAGCCCTATGCGCCCACCTACAGTCCTAAGCGCACACCGGCAGCCCTCAGCGCCCACCTATAGCCCTGAGCGCACACCTACAGCCCTGAGCGCCCACCTACAGCCCGAAGCGCCCGTCTACAGCCCTAATAGCCCAACAACAGCCCCGAGCGCCCACCTACATCCCTAAGTGACCACCGAAAGACCTAAGCGCCCACCTACAGCCCTAAGCGCCCACCTACAGACCTAAGCGCCCGCCGACAGCCCTTACCGCCCACCTACAGCCCTAAGCGCCCATCTAAAGCACTGAGCGACCACCTACATCCCTAAGCGCCCTCCTACAGCCCTAATCGCCCACCTACCGCCCTAAGCGCCAACCAACAGCCGTAAGCGCCCACCAACAGCCCTAAGCGCCCATCTACATCACTAACCGCCAGCCGACAGCCCTAAATGCCCATCTAAAGCACTGAGCGACCAACTACAGCCCTAAGCGCCCACCTGTAGCCCACAGCGCTTCCGCGCTTCCTAGAGCACGGAGCGCCTACCTACAGCCCTAATCGCCCACCAACAGCCCTGAGCGCCCACCTACAGCCCTAAACGCCCACCTAAAGCGCTAAGCGCCCACCTACAGCCCTCATCGCCCACCTGCAGCCCTACGCGCCCACCTACAGCCCTGAGCGACCACCTCCAGCCCTGAGGGCGCACATACAGCCGTAAGCGCCCACCTACAGAACTAATCGCCCACCAACAGCCCTGAGCGCCCACCTGCAGCCCTAAGCGCCCACCTCCAGCCCTAAGCGCCCACCTACAGCCCTTATCGCCCACCTACAGCCCTAAGCGCCCATCTAAAGCACTGAGCGACCACCTATATCCCTAAGCGCCCTCCTAAAGCCCTAATCGCCCACCTACCGCCCTAAGCGCCAACCTACAGCCGAAAGCGCCCACCAACAGCCCCAAGCGCCCATCTACAGAACTAACCGCCAGCCGACAGCCCTAAGCGCCCACCTACAGTCCTACGCGCCCACATACAGCCCTTAGCGCCTACCTACAGCCCTATGCGCCCACCTACAGCCCTACGCGCCCACCGGCAGCCCTCAGCGCCCACCTATAGCCCTGAGCGCACACCTACAGCCCTGAGCGCCCACCTACAGCCCGAAGCGCCCGTCTACAGCCCTAATCGCCCAACAACAGCCCCGATCGCCCACCTACATCCCTAAGTGACCACCTACAGACCTCAGCGCCCACCGACAGCCCTAAGCGCCCACCTACAGACCTAAGCGCCCGCCGACAGCCCTAATCGCCCACCTACAGCCCTAATCGCCCACCAACAGCCCTGAGCGCCCACCTACAGCCGTAATCGCCCACCTCAAGCCCTACGCGCCCACCTACAGTCGTGAGAGCCCAACCACAGCCCTCAGCGCCCACCTACAGCCCGCAGCGCACACCTAAAGCCCTATCCGCCCACCTACATCCCTCAGCGCCCACCTACAGTCCTAAGTGCCCACGTACAGCCCTCAGCGCCCACCTACAGCCCTAAGCGCCCACCTAAAGCTCTATGCGCCCACCTACAGTCCTAAGCGCCCACCTAAAGCCCTCAGCGCCCACCTATAGCCCTGAGCGCACAGCTACAGCCCTGAGCGCACACCTACAGCCCTCATCGCCCAACTGCAGCCCGACGCGCCCAACTACAGCCCTTAGCGCCCACCTACAGCCCTGAGCGCTCACCGCCAGCCTGAGGGCGCACCTACAGCCGTAAGCGCCCACCTACAGACCTAATCGCCCACCTACAGCACTAAGCGCCCACCTACAGCCCTAAGCGCCCACCTCCAGCCCTAAGCGCCCACCTACAGCCCTTACCGCCCACCGACAGCCCTAAGCGCCCATCTAAAGCACTGAGCGACCACCTACATCCCTAAGCGCCCTCCTACAGCCCTAAACGCCCACCTACCGCCCTAAGCGCCAACCTACAGCCGTAAGCGCCCACCAACAGCCCTGAGCGCCCATCTACAGCACTAACCGCCAGCCGACAGCCCTAAACGCACACCTACAGCCCTCATTGCCCAACAACAGCCCTGAGCGACCAACGACATTCCTAAGCGACCACCTAAAGCCCTACGCGCCCACCTACAGCCCTAAACGCCCATCTAAAGCACTGAGCGACCAACTACAGCCCTAAGCGCCCACCTGTAGCCCACAGCGATTCCTAGAGCACTGAGCGCCTACCTACAGCCCTAATCGCCCACCAACAGCCCTGAACGCCCACCTACAGCCCTAAACGCCCACCTAAAGCGCTAAGCGCCCACCTACAGCCCTGATCGCCCACCTACAGCCCTAAGAGCCCAACTACAGCCCTACGCGCCCACCTACAGCCCTAAGCGCCCTGTGACAGACCTAAGCCCACATCTACAGCCGTGATCGCCCACATACAGCCCTGAACGCCCACCGACAGCTCTAGGCGACCACCTACAGCCCTATTCGCCCACCTAGTGCCCTAAGCGCCCACCTATAACCCTAAGAGCCCTCCGACAGCCTTAAGCGCACATCTGCAGCCATGATCGCACACCTACAGCCCTCAGCGCCCACCTACAGCCCTAAGGGCGCACCTACAGCCCTAGGCGACCACCTACAGCCCTAAGCGCCCACCTAGTGACCTAAGCGACCACCAGCAGCGCTAAGCGCCCACGTACAGCCCTAAGCGCCCACCGACAGCCCTGAGCGCCCACCTACAGCCCTACGCGCCCACCTACATCCCTAAGCACACAGCTACAGCACGAAACGACCACGTACAGCCCTAACCGCCCAACTACAGCACTGAGCGCCCATCTACAGCCCTAGTCGCCCACCTACAGCCCTAAGCGCCCACCTACCGCACTAAGCGCCAGCCGACAGCCCTAAGCGCCCACGTACAGCCCTAATCGCCCACCAACAGCCCTTAGCGCCCACCTACATCCCTAAGCGACCACATAAAGCCCTAAGTCCCCAACTACAGCCCTAAGCGGCCACCTACAGCCCTAAGCGCCCACCTACAGCTCTTAGCGCCCACCTACAGCCCTAAGCGCCCACCGGCAGAACTCAGCGCCCACCTACAGCTCTTTGCGCCCACCTACAGCCCTAAGCGCCCACCGGCAGCCCTCAGCGCCCACCTACAGCCCTGAGCGCCACCTTCAGCCCTGAGCGCACACCTACAGCCCTCATCGCCCACCTGCAGCCCTACGCGCCCACCTACAGCCCTAAGCGCCCACCTACAGCCCTGAGCGCCCACCTCCAGCCGTGAGGGCGCACATACAGCCGTAAGCGCCCACCTACAGAACTAATCGCCCACCAACAGCCCTGAGCGCCCACCTGCAGCCCTAAGCGCCCACATCCAGCATTAAGCGCCAACCTACAGTCCTTACCGCCCACCTACAGCCCTAAGCGCCCATCTAAAGCACTGAGCGACCACCTATATCCCTAAGCGCCCTCCTACAGCCCTAATCGCCCACCTACCGCCCTAAGCGCCAACCTACAGCCGTAAGCGCCCACCATCAGCCCTAAGCGCCCATCTACAGAACTAACCGCCAGCCGAAAGCCCTAAGCGCCCACCTACAGCCCTACGCGCCCACATACAGCCCTTAGCGCCCACCTACAGCCCTATGCGCCCACCTACAGCCCTAAGCGCACACCGGCAGCCCTCAGCGCCCACCTACAGCCCTGAGCGCACACCTACAGCCCTGAGGGCACACCTACAGCCCTCATCGCCCACCTGCAGCCCTACGCGCCCACCTACAGCCCTAAGCGCCCACCTACAGCCGTGAGCGCCCACCTCCAGCCCTGAGGGCGCACCAACAGCCCTAAGCGGCCACCTACAGACCTAAGCGCCCGCCGACAGCCCTGAGCGCCCATCTACAGCCCTAAACGCCCACATAAAGCCCTAAGCGCCCACCTACAGCCCTGAGAGCCCACCCACAGCCCTAACAGCCCACCTACATCCCTGAGCGCCCTTCTAAAGCACTAAGCGACCACCTACAGCCCTAAGCGCACACCTACAGCCCTGAGCGTCCACCTGCAGCACTAAGCGCCAGCCGACAGCCCGAATCGGCCGTCTACAGCCGTAATCGCCCACCAACAGACCTGAGCGCCCACCTATATCCCTAAGCGACCGCTTAAAGCACTAAGCGCCCACCTACAGCCCTATGCGCCCACCTACAGCCCTACGCGCCCACCGACAGCCCTGAGCGCACAACTACAGCCCTAAGCGCACACCTACAGCCCTCATCGCCCACCTGCAGCCCTACGCGCCCACCTACAGCCCTAAGCGCCCACATACAGCCCTGAGCGACCACCTCCAGCCCTGAGGGCGCACATACAGCCGTAAGCGCCCACCTACAGAACTAATCGCCCACCAACAGCCCTGAGCGCCCACTTGCAGCCCTAAGCGCCCACCTCCAGCCCTAAGCGCCCACCTACAGCCCTTACCGCCCACCTACAGCCCTAAGCGCCCATCTAAAGCACTGAGCGACCACCTATATCCCTAAGCGCTCTCCTACAGCCCTAATCGCCCACGTACCGCCCTAAGCGCCAACCTACAGCCTTAAGCGCCCACCAACAGCCCCAAGCGCCCATCTACAGAACTAACCGCCAGCCGACAGCCCTAAGCGCCCACCTACAGCCCTACGCGCCCACATACAGCCCTTAGCGCCCACATACAGCCCTAATCGCCCAACAATAGCCCCGAGCGCCCACCTACATCCCTAAGTGACCACCTACAGACCTCAGCGCCCACCTACAGCCCTAAGCGCCCACCTACAGACCTAAGCGCCCGCCGACAGCCCTAAGCGCCCACCTACAGCCCTAATCGCCCACCAACAGCCCTGAGCGCCCACCTACAGCCATAATCGCCCAGCTCAAGCCCTACGCGCCCACCTACAGTCGTGAGAGCCCAACCACAGCCCTCACCGCCCACATACAGCCCTCAGCGCCCACCTAAAGCCCTAAGCGCCCACCTATATCCCTCAGCGCCCACCTACAGTCCTAAGTGCCCACCTCCAGCCCTCAGCGCCCACCTACAGCCCTAAGCGCCCACCTAAAGCCCTAAGCGCCCACCTACATCCCTCAGCGCCCACCTACAGCCCTAAGTGCCCACCTACAGCACTCAGCGCCCACCTACATCCCTGAGCGCCCACCTACAGACCTAAGCGCCCACCTAAGGCGCTATTCGCCCACCTAAAGCCTTCAGCGCACACCTACAGCCCTGAGCGCACACCTACAGCCCTGAGCGCACACCTACAGCCCTCATCGCCCAACGACAGATCTAAGCGCCCGCCGACAGCCCTAAGCGCCCACCTACAGCCCTAATCGCCCACCAACAGCCCTGAGCGCCCACCTACAGCCCTATGCGCCCACCTAAAGCCCTAACTGCCCACCTACAGCCCTAAGTGCCCACCTACAGCATTCAGCGCCCACCTACAGCCCTGAGCGCCCACCTACAGCCCTAAGCGCCCATCTAAGGCGCTAATCGCCCACCTAAAGCCCTCAGCGCACACCTACAGCCCTGAGCGCACACCTACAGCACTGAGCGCACACCTACAGCCCTCATCGCCCAACTGCAGCCATACGCGCCCATCTACAGCCCTTAGCGCCCACCTACAGCCCTGAGCGCCCACCTACAGCATGAGGGCGCACCTACAGCCGTAAGCGCCCACCTCCAGCCCTAAGCGCCCACCTACAGCACTTACCGCCCACCTACAGCCCTAAGCGCCCATCTAAAGCACTGAGCGACCACCTACAGCCCTAAGCGCCCTCCTACAGCCCTATTCGCCCACCTACCGCCCTAAGCGCCAACCTACAGCCGTAAGCGCCCACCAACAGCCCTAAGCGCCCATCTACAGCACTAACCGCCAGCCGACAGCCCTAAACGCCCACCTACAGCCCTCATTGCCCACCAACAGCCCTGAGCGACCAACTACATTACTAAGCGACCACCTAAAGCCCTACGCGCCCACCTACAGCCCTAATCGCCCATCTAAAGCACTGAGCGACCAACTACAGCCCTAAGCGCCCACCTGTAGCCCACAGCGCTTCCGAGAGCACTGAGCGCCTACCTACAGCCCTAATCGCCCACCAACAGCGCTGAACGCCCACCTACAGCCCTAAACGCCCACCTAAAGCGCTAAGCGCCCACCTACAGCCCTGATCGCCCACCTACAGCACTAAGAGCCCAACTACAGCCCTACGCGCCCACCTACAGCCCTAAGCGCCCTGTGACAGACCTAAGCCCACATCTACAGCCATGATCGCCCACGTACAGTACTGAACGCCCACCTAGTGCCCTAAGCGCCCACCTATAGCCCTAAGCGCCCTCTGACAGCCCTAAGCGCACATCTGCAGCCATGATCGCCCACCTACAGCCCTCAGCGCCCACCTACAGCCCTAAGGGCCCACCTACAGCCCTAGGCGACCACCTACAGCCCTAAGCGCCCACCTAATGACCTAAGCGACCACCTGCAGCGCTAAGCGCCCACGTACAGCCCTAAGCGCCCACCGACAGCCCTGAGCGCCCACCTACAGCCCTAAGCACCCAGCTACAGCACGAAACGACCACGTACAGCCCTAACCGCCCAACTACAGCCCTGAGCGCCCATCTACAGCCCTAGTCGCCCACCTACAGCCCTAAGCGCCCAACTACCGCACTAAGCGCCAGCCGTCAGCCATAAGCGCCCACGTACACCCCTAATCGCCCACCAACAGCCCTGAGCGCCCACCTACATCCCTAAGCGACCACATAAAGCCCTAACTCCCCACCTACAGTCCTAAGCGCCCACTTACAGCCCTAAGCGCCCACCTACAGCTCTTAGCGCCCACCTACAGCCCTAAGCGCCCACATACAGCCGTAAGCGCCCACCTACAGCTCTTAGCGCCCACCTACAGCCCTAAGCGCCCAACTACAGACCTAAAGTCCCACCTACAGCGCTAAGCGCCCAACTACAGTCCTGAGCGCCCAGCTACCACTCTAAGCGCCAAACTACAGGCGTAAGCGCCCACCTACAGCCCTAAGCGCCCATTTACAGCACTAAGCTCCCGCCGGCAGCCCTAAGCGCCCACCTACAGCCGTAATCGCCCACCAACAGACCTGAGCGCCCACCTATATCCCTAAGCTACCGCTTAAAGCCCTAAGCGCCCACCTACAGCCCTATGCGCCCACCTACAGCCCTATGCGCCCACATACAGCCCTTAGCGCCCACATACAGCCCTATGCGCCCTCCTACAGCCCTAGGCGCCCACCGGCAGCCCTCAGCGCCCACCTACAGCACTGAGCGCACACCTACAGCCGTGAGCGCACACCTACAGCCCTCATCGCCCACCTGCAGCCCTAGGCGCCCACCTACAGCACTAAGCGCCCACCTACAGCCCTGAGCGCCCACCTCCAGCCCTGAGGGCGCACATACAGCCGTAAGCGCCCACCTACAGACCTAATCGCCCATCAACAGCCCTGAGCGCCCACCTGCAGCCCTAAGCGCCCACCTCCAGCACTAAGCGCCCACCTACAGCCCTTATCGCTCACCTACAGCCCTAAGCGCCCATCTAAAGCACTGAGCGACCAACTATATCCCAAAGCGCCCTCCTACAGCCCTAATCTCCCACCTACCGCCCTAAGCGGCAACCTACAGCCGTAAGCGCCCACCATCAGCCCTAAGCGCCCATCTACAGAACTAACCGCCAGCCGACAGCCCTAAGCGCCCACCTACAGCCCTACGCGCCCACATACAGCCCATAGCGCCCACCTACAGCCCTATGCGCCCACATACAGCCCTTAACGCCCAACTAAAGCCCTAAGCGCCCACCTACAGCCCTGAGAGCTCCCCCACAGCCCTAAGAGCCCACCTAAATCCCTGAGCGCCCTTCTAAAGCACTAAGCGACCACCTACAGCCCTGAGAGCCCACCCACAGCCCTAAGAGCCCACCTAAATCCCTGAGCGCCCTTCTAAAGCACTAAGCGACCACCTACAGCCCTAAGCGCACACCTACAGCCCTGAGCGTCCACCTGCAGCACTAAGCGCCAGCCGACAGCCCGAAACGGCCGTCTACAGCCCTACTCGCCCAACAACAGCCCCCAGCGCCCATCTACATGCCTAAGTGACCACCTGAAGCCCTTAGCGCCCACCTACAGCCCTAAGCGCCCACCTACAGCCCTAAGCGCCCGCCGACAGCCCTAGGCGCCCACCTACAGCCTTAATCGCCCACCAACAGCCCTGACCGCCCAACTAAAGCCCTAAGCGCCCACCTACAGCCCCGAGAGCCCAACGGCAGCCCTAAGAGCCCAACTGCAGCTCAGAGCGCCCATCGAAAGCACTGAGCGACCACCTACAGCCCTAAGCGCCCACCTAGAGCCCTCATCGCCCACCTACCACCCTAAGCGCCACAATACAGCCGTAAGCGCCCACATACAGCCCTAAGCGCCCACCTACAGCACTAAGCGCCAGCCGACAGCCCGAAGCGCCCGTCTACAGCCCGAATCGCCCATCAACAGCCCTGAGCGCCCACCTACATCCCTAAGCGACCACCTGAAGCCCTATGCGCCCACCTACATCCCAAAGCGCCCGCCGACAACCCTGAGCGCCAACCTACAGCCCTAAACGCCCACCTAAAGCCCTAAGCGCCCACCTACAGCCCTGAGAGCCCACCCACAGCCCTACGAGCCCACCTATATCCCTAAGCGCCCTCCTACAGCCCTAATCTCCCACCTACCGCCCTAAGCGGCAACCTACAGCCGTAAGCGCCCACCATAAGCCCTAAGCGCCCATCTACAGAACTATCCGCCAGCCGACAGCCCTAAGCGCCCACCTACAGCCCTACGCGCCCACATACAGCCCTTAGCGCCCACCTACAGCCCTATGCGCCCACCTACAGTCCTAAGCGCCCACCGGCAGCCCTCAGCGCCCACCTACAGCCCTGAGCGCCCACCTACAGCCCTGAGAGCCCACCCACAGCCCTAAGAGCCCAACTAAATCCCTGAGCGCCCTTCTAAAGCACTAAGCGACCACCTACAGCCCTAAGCGCACACCTACAGCCCTGAGCGTCCACCTGCAGCACTAAGCGCCAGCCGACAGCCCGAAACGGCCGTCTAC
Organism: Hydrolagus colliei; assembly: GCA_035084275.1. Lineage (NCBI taxonomy): Eukaryota > Metazoa > Chordata > Chondrichthyes > Chimaeriformes > Chimaeridae > Hydrolagus > Hydrolagus colliei. The sequence continues at coordinate 1,086,047 of JAYJKW010000004.1, read as the reverse complement.
AGCCCTACTCGCCCAACAACAGCCCCCAGCGCCCATCTACATGCCTAAGTGACCACCTGAAGCCCTTAGCGCCCACCTACAGCCCTAAGCGCCCACCTACAGCCCTAAGCGCCCGCCGACAGCCCTAGGCGCCCACCTACAGCCTTAATCGCCCACCAACAGCCCTGACCGCCCAACTAAAGCCCTAAGCGCCCACCTACAGCCCCGAGAGCCAAACGGCAGCCCTAAGAGCCCAACTGCAGCTCAGAGCGCCCATCGAAAGCACTGAGCGACCACCTACAGCCCTAAGCGCCCACCTAGAGCCCTCATCGCCCACCTACCACCCTAAGCGCCACAATACAGCCGTAAGCGCCCACATACAGCCCTAAGCGCCCACCTACAGCACTAAGCGCCAGCCGACAGCCCGAAGCGCCCGTCTACAGCCCGAATCGCCCATCAACAGCCCTGAGCGCCCACCTACATCCCTAAGCGACCACCTGAAGCCCTATGCGCCCACCTACATCCCAAAGCGCCCGCCGACAACCCTGAGCGCCCACCTACAGCCCTAAACGCCCACCTAAAGCCCTAAGCGCCCACCTACAGCCCTGAGAGCCCACCCACAGCCCTACGAGCCCACCTATATCCCTAAGCGCCCTCCTACAGCCCTAATCTCCCACCTACCGCCCTAAGCGGCAACCTACAGCCGTAAGCGCCCACCATAAGCCCTAAGCGCCCATCTACAGAACTATCCGCCAGCCGACAGCCCTAAGCGCCCACCTACAGCCCTACGCGCCCACATACAGCCCTTAGCGCCCACCTACAGCCCTATGCGCCCACCTACAGTCCTAAGCGCCCACCGGCAGCCCTCAGCGCCCACCTACAGCCCTGAGCGCACACCTACAGCCCTGAGCGCACACCTACAGCCCTCATCGCCCAACTGCAGCCCTACGCGCCCACCTACAGCCCTAAGCGCCCACCTACAGCCGTGAGCGCCCACCTCCAGCCCTGAGGGCGCACATACAGCCATAAGCGCCCACCTACAGACCTAATCGCCCACCAACAGCCCTGAGCGCCCACCTGCAGCCCTAAGCGCCCACCTCCAGCCCTAAGCGCACACCTACAGCACTTACCGCCCACCTACAGCACTAAGCGCCCATCTAAAGCACTGAGCGACCACCTATATCCCTAAGCGCCCTCCTACAGCCCTAATCGACCACCTACCGCCCTAAGCGCCAACCTACAGCCGTAAGCGCCCACCAACAGCCCTAAGCGCCCTTCTACAGAACTAACCGCCAGCCGACAGCCCTAAGCGCCCACCTACAGCCCTAAGCGGCCACCTACAGACCTAAGCGCCCGCCGACAGCCCTGATCGCCCACCTACAGCCCTAAACGCCCACCTAAAGCCCTGAGCGCCAACCTACAGCCATAATCGCCCACCTCAAGCCTTACGCGCCCACCTACAGTCGTGAGAGCCCAACCACAGCCCTCAGCGCCCACCTACAGCCCTCAGCGCCCACCTGCAGCCCTAAGCGCCCACCTACAGCCGTGAGCGCCCACCCACAGCCCTAAGCGCCCACCTCCAGCCCTAAGCGCACACCTACAGCACTTACCGCCCACCTACAGCACTAAGCGCCCATCTAAAGCACTGAGCGACCACCTATATCCCTAAGCGCCCTCCTACAGCCCTAATCGACCACCTACCGCCCTAAGCGCCAACCTACAGCCGTAAGCGCCCACCAACAGCCCTAAGCGCCCTTCTACAGAACTAACCGCCAGCCGACAGCCCTAAGCGCCCACCTACAGCCCTAAGCGGCCACCTACAGACCTAAGCGCCCGCCGACAGCCCTGATCGCCCACCTACAGCCCTAAACGCCCACCTAAAGCCCTGAGCGCCAACCTACAGCCATAATCGCCCACCTCAAGCCTTACGCGCCCACCTACAGTCGTGAGAGCCCAACCACAGCCCTCAGCGCCCACCTACAGCCCTCAGCGCCCACCTGCAGCCCTAAGCGCCCACCTACAGCCGTGAGCGCCCACCCACAGCCCTAAGAGCGCACCTACATCCCTGAGCGCCCTTCTAAAGCACTAAGCGACCACCTACAGCCCTTAGCACACACCTACAGCCCTGAGCGTCCACCTGCAGCACTAAGCGCCAGCCGACAGCCCGAAACGGCCGTCTACAGCCCTAATCGCCCAACAACAGCCCCCAGCGCCCATCTACATCCCTAAGTGACCACCTGAAGCCCTTAGCGCCCACCTACAGCCCAAAGCGCCCACCTACAGCCCTAAGCGCCCGCCGACAGCCCTAAGCGCCCACCTACAGCCCTTACAGCCCACCTACAGCCCTAAGCGCCCATCTAAAGCACTGAGCGACCAACTATATCCCTAAGCGCCCTCCTACAGCCCTAATCGCCCAACTACAGCCCTACGCGCCCACATACAGCCCTTAGCGCCCACCTACAACCCTATGCGCCCACCTACAGCCCTAAGCGCCCACCTACAGCCCTAGGCGCCCACCTACAGCCCTTACCGCCCACCAACAGCCCTGAGCGACCAACGACATTCCTAAGCGACCACCTAAAGCCCTACGCGCCCACCTACAGCCCTAAACGCCCATCTAAAGCACTGAGCGACCAACTACAGCCCTAAGCGCCCACCTGTAGCCAACAGCGCTTCCTAGAGCACTGAGCGCCCACCTACAGCACTAAGCGCCCACCTACAGCCCTAGGCGCCCACCTCCAGCCCTAAGCGCCCACCTACAGCCCTTACCGCCCACCTACAGCCCTACGCGCCCATCTAAAGCACTGAGCGACCACCTACATCCCTAAGCGCCCTCCTACAGCCCTAATCGCCCACCTAACGCCCTAAGCGCCAACCTACAGCCGTAAGCGCCCACCAACAGCCCTAAGCGCCCATCTACAGCACTAACCGCAAGCCGACAGCCCTAAACGCCCACCTACTGCCCTCATTGCCCACCAACAGCCCTGAGCGACCAACGACATTCCTAAGCGACCACCTAAAGCCCTACGCGCCCACCTACAGCCCTAAACGCCCATCTAAAGCACTGAGCGACCAACTACAGCCCTAAGCGCCCACCTACAGCCCTGAAAGCCCACCCACAGCCCTAAGAGCGCACCTACATCCCTGAGCGCCCTTCTAAAGCACTAAGCGACCACCTACAGCCCTTAGCACACACCTACAGCCCTGAGCGTCCACCTGCAGCACTAAGCGCCAGCCGACAGCCCGAAACGGCCGTCTACAGCCCTAATCGCCCAACAACAGCCCCCCGCGCCCATCTACATCCCTAAGTGACCACCTGAAGCCCTTAGCGCCCACCTACAGCCCTTACAGCCCACCTACAGCCCTAAGCGCCCATCTAAAGCACTGAGCGACCACCTATATCCCTAGGCGCCCTCCTACAGCCCTAATCGCCCACCTACAGCCCTACGCGCCCACATACAGCCCTTAGCGCCCACCTACAACCCTATGCGCCCACCTACAGCCCTAAGCGCCCACCTACAGCCCTAGGCGCCCACCTACAGCCCTTACCGCCCACCAACAGCCCTGAGCGACCAACGACATTCCTAAGCGACCACCTAAAGCCCTACGCGCCCACATACAGCCCTAAACGCCCATCTAAAGCACTGAGCGACCAACTACAGCCCTAAGCGCCCACCTGTAGCCCACAGCGCTTCCTAGAGCACTGAGCGCCCACCTACAGACATAATCGCCCACCTACAGCACTAAGCGCCCACCTACAGCCCTAGGCGCCCACCTCCAGCCCTAAGCGCCCACCTACAGCCATTACCGCCCACCTACAGCCCTAAGCGCCCATCTAAAGCACTGAGCGACCACCTACATACCTAAGCGCCCTCCTACAGCCCTAACCGCCCACCTAACGCCCTAAGCGCCAACCTACAGCCGTACGCGCCCACCAACAGCCCTAAGCGCCCATCTACAGCACTAACCGCCAGCCGACAGCCCTAAACGCCCACCTACTGCCCTTATTGCCCACCAACAGCCCTGAGCGACCAACGACATTCCTAAGCGACCACCTAAAGCCCTAGGCGCCCACCTACAGCCCTAAACGCCCATCTAAAGCACTGAGCGACCAACTACAGCCCTAAGCGCCCACCTGTAGCCCACAGCGCTTCCTAGAGCACTGAGCGCCTACCTACAGCCCTTTTCGCCCACCAACAGCCCTGAGCGCCCACCTGCAGCCCTAAGCGCCCACCTCCAGCCCTAAGCGCCCACCTACAGCCCTTACCGCCCACCTACAGCGCTAAGCGCCCATCTAAAGCACTGAGCGACCACCTATATCCCTAAGCGCCCTCCTACAGCCCTAATCGCCCACCTACCGCCCTAAGCGCCAACCTACAGCCGTAAGCGCCCACCAACAGCCCTAAGCGCCCATCTACAGAACTAACCGCCAGCCGACAGCCCTAAGCGCCCATCTACAGCCCTAAGCGGCCACCTACAGCCCTAAGCGCCCGCCGACAGCACTGAGCGCCCACCTACAGCCCTAAACGCCCACCTAAAGCCCTAAGCGCCCACCTACAGCCCTGAGAGCCCACCCACAGCCCTAAGAGCCCACCTACATCCCTGAGCGCCCTTCTAAAGCACTGAGCGACCACCTACAGCCCTTATCGCACACCTACAGCCCTGAGCGTCCACCTGCAGCACTAAGCGCCAGCCGACAGCCCGAAGCGGCCGTCTGCAGCCCTAATCGCCCAACAACAGCCCCCAGCGCCCATCTACATCCCTAAGTGACCACCTGAAGCCCTTAGCGCCCACCTACAGCCCTAAGCGCCCACCTACAGACCTAAGCGCCCGCCGACAGCCCTAAGCGCCCACCTACAGCCCCAATCGCCCACCAACAGCCCTGAGCGCCCACCTACAGCCATAATCGCCCACCTCAAGCCCTACGCGCCCACCTACAGACGTGAGAGGCCAAGCACATCCCTCAGCGCCCACCTACAGCCCTCAGCGCCCACCTAAAGCCCTAAGCGCCCACCTACATACCTCAGCGCCCACCTACAGTCCTAATTGCCCACCTACAGCCCTCAGCGCCTACCTGCAGCCCTAAGTGCCCACCTACAGCCCTAAGTGCCCACCTACAGCACTCAGCGCCCACCTACAGCCCTGAGCGCCCACCTACATCCCTAAGCGCCCACCTAAAGCGCTAATCGCCCACCTGAAGCGCTAAGCGCCCACCTACAGCACTGAGCGCCCTCCTACAGCCCTAATCGATCACCTACAGCCATACGCGCCCACCTACGGTTCTGAGCGTCCACCTACAGCGCTGATAGCCCATCTACAGCACTAAGAGCTCACCTACTGCCCTAACCACCCACCTAAAGCACTGAGAGACAACCTACAGCCCTAAGCGCCCTCCTACAGCCCTAATCGCCCCCCTGCAGCCCACAGCGCCTCCTAGAGCACTGAGCGCCTACCTACAACCCTAATCGCCCACCTACAGCCCTAAGCGCCCATCTACAGCCCTAAGCGCCCGCCGACAGCTCTGAGCGCCCACCTACAGCCCTAAACGCCCACCTAAAGCCCTAAGCGCCCACCTACAGCCCTGAGAGCCCACCCACAGCCCTAGGAGCCCACCCACAGCCCTGAGCGCCCTTCTAAAGCACTGAGCGACCACCTACATCCCTAAGCGACCACCTAAAGCCCTAAGCGCCCACCTACATCCCAAAGCGCCCGCCGACAGCCCTGAGCGCCCACCTACAGCCCTAAACGCCCACCTAAAGCCCTAAGCGCCCATCTACAGCTCTGAGAGCCTACCCACAGCCCTAAGAGCCCACCTACAGCCCTGAGCGCCCTTCTAAAGCACTGAGCGACCACCTACAGCCCAAAGCGCCACCTACAGGCCTAAGCGCCTACCTACAGCCCTATTCGCCCACCAACAGCCCTGAGCGCCCACCTGCAGCCCTAAGCGCCCACCTCCAGCCCTAAGCGCCCACCTACAGCCCTTACCGCCCACCTACAGCGCTAAGCGCCCATCTAAAGCACTGAGCGACCACCTATATCCCTAAGCGCCCTCCTACAGCCCTAATCGCCCACCTACCGCCCTAAGCGCCAACCTACAGCCGTAAGCGCCCACCAACAGCCCTAAGCGCCCATCTACAGAACTAACCGCCAGCCGACAGCCCTAAGCGCCCATCTACAGCCCTAAGCGGCCACCTACAGCCCTAAGCGCCCGCCGACAGCACTGAGCGCCCACCTACAGCCCTAAACGCCCACCTAAAGCCCTAAGCGCCCACCTACAGCCCTGAGAGCCCACCCACAGCCCTAAGAGCCCACCTACATCCCTGAGCGCCCTTCTAAAGCACTGAGCGACCACCTACAGCCCTTATCGCACACCTACAGCCCTGAGCGTCCACCTGCAGCACTAAGCGCCAGCCGACAGCCCGAAGCGGCCGTCTGCAGCCCTAATCGCCCAACAACAGCCCCCAGCGCCCATCTACATCCCTAAGTGACCACCTGAAGCCCTTAGCGCCCACCTACAGCCCTAAGCGCCCACCTACAGACCTAAGCGCCCGCCGACAGCCCTAAGAGCCCACCTACAGCCCCAATCGCCCACCAACAGCCCTGAGCGCCCACCTACAGCCATAATCGCCCACCTCAAGCCCTACGCGCCCACCTACAGACGTGAGAGGCCAAGCACATCCCTCAGCGCCCACCTACAGCCCTCAGCGCCCACCTAAAGCCCTAAGCGCCCACCTACATACCTCAGCGCCCACCTACAGTCCTAATTGCCCACCTACAGCCCTCAGCGCCTACCTGCAGCCCTAAGTGCCCACCTACAGCCCTAAGTGCCCACCTACAGCACTCAGCGCCCACCTACAGCCCTGAGCGCCCACCTACATCCCTAAGCGCCCACCTAAAGCGCTAATCGCCCACCTGAAGCGCTAAGCGCCCACCTACAGCACTGAGCGCCCTCCTACAGCCCTAATCGATCACCTACAGCCATACGCGCCCACCTACGGTTCTGAGCGTCCACCTACAGCGCTGATAGCCCATCTACAGCACTAAGAGCTCACCTACTGCCCTAACCACCCACCTAAAGCACTGAGAGACAACCTACAGCCCTAAGCGCCCTCCTACAGCCCTAATCGCCCCCCTGCAGCCCACAGCGCCTCCTAGAGCACTGAGCGCCTACCTACAACCCTAATCGCCCACCTACAGCCCTAAGCGCCCATCTACAGCCCTAAGCGCCCGCCGACAGCTCTGAGCGCCCACCTACAGCCCTAAACGCCCACCTAAAGCCCTAAGCGCCCACCTACAGCCCTGAGAGCCCACCCACAGCCCTAGGAGCCCACCCACAGCCCTGAGCGCCCTTCTAAAGCACTGAGCGACCACCTACATCCCTAAGCGACCACCTAAAGCCCTAAGCGCCCACCTACATCCCAAAGCGCCCGCCGACAGCCCTGAGCGCCCACCTACAGCCCTAAACGCCCACCTAAAGCCCTAAGCGCCCATCTACAGCTCTGAGAGCCTACCCACAGCCCTAAGAGCCCACCTACAGCCCTGAGCGCCCTTCTAAAGCACTGAGCGACCACCTACAGCCCAAAGCGCCACCTACAGGCCTAAGCGCCCACCTACAGCCCTGAGTGCCCACCTACAGCCCTCAGCGCCCACCTACTGCCCTTAGCGCACACCTACAGCCCTGAGCGCACACCTACAGCCCTGAGCGCCCACCTACATCCTGAAGCGCCCGTCTACAGCCCTAATCGCCCAACAACAGACCCGAGCGCCCACCTACATCCCTAAGTGACCACCGAAAGCCCTAAGCGCCCACCTACAGACCTAAGTGCCCGCCGACAGCCCTAAGCGCCCACCTACAGCCCCAATCGCCCACCAACAGCCCTGAGCGCCCACCTACAGCCATAATCGCCCACCTCAAGCCCTACGCGCCCACCTACAGTCGTGAGAGCCCAACCACAGCCCTCAGCGCCCACCTACAGCCCTCAGCGCCCACCGAAAGCCCTAAGCGCCCACCTACATCCCTCAGCGCCCATCTACAGTCCTAAGTGCCCACCTACAGCCCTCAGCGCCTACCTACAGCCCTAAGCGCCCACCTAAATCCCTAAGTGCCCACCTACAGCACTCAGCGCCCACCTACAGCCCTGAGCGCCCACCTACATCCCTAAGCGCCCACCTAAAGTGCTAATCGCCCACCGAAAGCGCTAAGCGACCACCTGCAGCACTGAGCGCCCTCCTACAGCCCTAATCGATCACCTACAGCCATACGCGCCCACCTACGGTTCTGAGCGTCCAACTACAGCGCTGATAGCCCAACCACAGCACTAAGAGCTCACCTACTGCCCTAACCAACCACCTAAAGCACTGAGCGACAACCTACAGCCCAAAGCGCCGTCCTACAGCCGTAATCGCCCACCTGCAGCCCACAGCGCCTCCTAGAGCACTGAGCGCCTACCTACAGCCCTAATCGCCCACCTACAGCCCTAAGCGCCCATCTGCAGCCCGAAGCATATACCTGTAGCACTTAGCGCTCACCTACAGCCCTAAGCGCCCACCTACAGCCCTAAGCGGCCACCTGCAGCCCTAAGCGCCCGCCGACAGCCCTGAGCGCCCACCTACAGCCCTAAACGCCCACCTAAAGCCCTAATCGCCCACCTACAGCCCTGAGAGCCCACCCACAGCCCTAGGAGCCCACCTACAGCCCTGAGCGCCCTTCTAAAGCACTCAGCGACCACCTACAGCCCTAAGCGCCACCTACAGCGCTGCGTGCCCACCTACAGCCCTGAGAGCCCAACCACAGCCCTAAGCGCCCACCTACAGCCCTGAGCGCACACCTACAGCCCTGAGCGCCCACCTACAGCCCGAAGCGCCCGTCTACAGCCCTAATCTCCCAACAACAGCCCCGAGCGCTCACCTAAATCCCTAAGTGACCACCGAAAGCCCTAAGCGCCCACCTACAGCCCTAAGCGCCGAACTAAAGACCTAAGCGCCCGCCGACAGCCCTAAGCGCCCACCTACAGCCCCAATCGCCCACCAACAGCCCTGAGCGCCCACCTACAGCCATAATCGCCCACCTCAAGCCCTACGCGCCCACCTACAGTCGTGAGAGCCCAACCACAGCCCTCAGCGCCCACCTACAGCCCTCAGCGCCCATCTAAAGCCCTAAGCGCCCACCTACATCCCTCAGCGCCCACCTACAGTCCTAAGTGCCCACCTACAGCCCTCAGCGCCTACCTACAGCCCTAAGCGCCCACCTAAATCCCTAAGCGCCCACCTACATCCCTCAGCGCCCACCTACAGCCCCAAGTGCCCACCTACATCCCTAAGTGACCACCTGAAGCCCTAAGCGCCCATCTACAGCCCTAAGCGCCCACCTACAGCCCTAAGCGCCCGCCGACAGCCCTAGGCGCCCACCTACAGCCCTAATCGCCCACCAACAGCACTGACAGCCCACCTAAAGCCCTAAGCGCCCACCTACAGCCCTGACAGCCCAACGACAGCCCTAAGAGCCCACATACAGCCCAGAGCGCGCATCTAAAGCACTGAGCAACCACCTACAGCCCTAAGGGCCCACCTACAGCCCTCATCGCACACCTACCGCCCTAAGCGATACAATACAGCCGTAAGCGCCCACATACAGCCCTAAGCGCCCACCTACAGCACTAAGCGCCAGCCGACAGCCCGAAGCGCCCGTCTACAGCCCTAGTCGCCCATCAACAACACTGAGCGCCCACCTAAATCCCTAAGCGACCACCGAAAGCCCTAAGCGCCCACCTACATCCCTCAGCGCCCATCTACAGTCCTAAGTGCCCACCTACAGCCCTCAGCGCCTACCTACAGCCCTAAGCGCCCACCTAAATCCCTAAGCGCCCACCTACATCCCTCAGCGCCCACCTACAGCCCCAAGTGCCCACCTACATCCCTAAGTGACCACCTGAAGCCCTAAGCGCCCATCTACAGCCCTAAGCGCCCACCTACAGCCCTAAGCGCCCGCCGACAGCCCTAGGCGCCCACCTACAGCCCTAATCGCCCACCAACAGCACTGACAGCCCACCTAAAGCCCTAAGCGCCCACCTACAGCCCTGACAGCCCAACGACAGCCCTAAGAGCCCACATACAGCCCAGAGCGCGCATCTAAAGCACTGAGCAACCACCTACAGCCCTAAGGGCCCACCTACAGCCCTCATCGCACACCTACCGCCCTAAGCGATACAATACAGCCGTAAGCGCCCACATACAGCCCTAAGCGCCCACCTACAGCACTAAGCGCCAGCCGACAGCCCGAAGCGCCCGTCTACAGCCCTAGTCGCCCATCAACAACCCTGAGCGCCCACCTACATCCCTAAGCGACCACCTAAAGACCTAAGCGCCCACCTGCATCCCAAAGCGCCCACCTACAGCCCTAAGCGCCCACCTACAGACCTAAGCGCCCGCCGACAGCCCTAAGCGCCCACCTACAGCCCTAATCGCCCACCATAAACGCCCAACTAAAGCCCTACGCGCCCATCTACAGTCCTGAGAGCCCAACGACAGCCCTAAGAGCCCACCTTCAGCCCTGAGCGCCCACCGACAGCCCTAAGCGCACACCTACAGCCCTGAGCGTCCACCTGCAGCACTAAGCGCCAGCCGACAGCCCGAAGCGGCCGTCTACAGCCCTAATCGCCCATCAACAGCCCCCAGCGCCCATCTACATCCCTAAGTGACCACCTGAAGCCCTAAGCGCCCACAAACAGCCCTAAGCGCCCACCTACAGCCCTAAGCGGCCACCTACAGCCCTAAGCGGCCACCTAGAGCCCTATGCGCCAGCCGACAGCCCTGAGCGCCCACCTACTGCCCTAAACGCCCACCTAAAGCCCTAATCGCCCACCTACAGCCCTGAGAGCCCACCCCCTGCCCTAAGAGCCCAACTACAGCCCTGAGCGCACTTCTAAAGCACTGAGCGACCACCTACAGCCCTAAGCGTCCACCTACAGCCCTGAGTGCCCACCTACAGCTCTCAGCGCACACCTACAGCCCTCAGCGCCCACCTACTGCCCTAAGCGCACACCTACAGCCCTGAGCGCCCACCTACAGCAATAAGCGCTAGCCGACAGCCCGAAGCGCCCGTCTACAGCCGTAATCGCCCAACAACAGCACCCAGCGCCCAACTACATCCCTAAGTGACCATCTAAAGCCCAAAGCGCCCACCTACAGCCCTAAGCGCCCACCTACAGACCTAATCGCCCGCCGACAGCCCTAAGCGCCCACCACAGCCCTAATCGCCCTCCAACAGCCCTGAGCGCCCACCTACAGCCATAAACGCCCACCTAAAGCCCTACACGCCCACCTACAGTCGTGAGAGCCCAACGACAGCCCTAAGAGCCCACCTACAGCCCTGAGCGCTCATCTAAAGCACTGAGCGACCAACTACAGCCCTAAGCGCCCAACTACAGCCCTCATCGCCCACCTACCGCCCTAAGCGCCAAATTACAGCCGTAAGCGCCCACCTACAGCCCAAAGCGCCCACCAACAGCCCTGAGCGCCCATCTACAGCCCTAAGCGCCCACCTACAGCGCTGAGCGCACAACTACTGTTCTCAGCGCCCACCTACAGCCCTGAGCGCCCAACTACAGCCCTAAGCGCACACCTACAGCCCTGGGCGCACACCTACAGCCCTCATCGTCCACCTACAGCCCTGAGAGCCCAACGGCAGCCCTAAGAGCCCAACTGCAGCCCAGAGCGCCCATCTCCAGCACTGAGCGCCCACCTACAGCCCTAAGCGCCCACCGACAGCCCTCATCGCCCACCTACCGTCCTAAGCGCCACAATACAGCCGTAAGCGCCCACATACAGCCCTAAGCGCCCACCTACAGCACTAAGCGCCAGCCGACAGCCCGAAGCGCCCGTCTACAGCCCTAATCGCCCATCAACAGCCCTGAGCGCCCACCTACATCCCTAAGCGACCACCTAAAGCCCAAAGCGCCCAACTACATCCCAAAGCGCCCGCCGACAGCCCTGAGCGCCCACCTACAGCCCTAAACGCCCAGCTAAAGCCCTAAGCGCCCTTCTAAAGCACTGAGCGACCACCTACAGCCCTAAGCGCCACCTACAGCGCTAAGTGCCCACCTACAGCCCTGAGAGCCCAACCACAGCCCTAAGCGCCCACCTACAGCCCTGAGTGCCCACCTACAGCCCTCAGCGCCCACCTACTGCCCAAAGCGCCCACCTACAGCCCTGAGCGCACACCTACAGCCCTGAGCGCCCACCTACAGCCCGAAGCGCCCGTCTACAGCCCTAATCGCCCAACAACAGCCCCGATCGCCCAACTACATCCCTAAGTGACCACCGAAAGCCCTAAGCGCCCACCTACAGCCCCAATCGCCCACCAACAGCCCTGAGCGCCCACCTACAGCCATAATCGCCCACCTCAAGCGTTACGCGCCACCTACAGTCGTGAGAGCCCAACCACAGCCCTCAGCGCCCACCTACAGCCCTCAGCGCCCACCTAAAGCCTTTAAGCGCCCAACTACATCCATCAGCGCCCACCTACAGTCCTAAGTGCCCATCTACAGCCCTCAGCGCCCACCTACAGCCCTTAGCGCTCACCTACAGCCCTAAGCGCCCGCCGACAGCCCTGACCGCCCACCTACAGCCCTAAACGCCCACCTAAAGGCCTATGCGCCCACCTACAGCTCTGACAGCCCACCCACAGCCCTAGGAGCCCAACTACAGCCCTGAGCGCCCTTCTAAAGCACTGAGCGACCACCTACAGCCCTAAGCGCCCACCTACAGCGCTAAGTGCCCACCTACAGCCCTCAGCGCCCACCTACAGCCCTAAGCGCACACCTACAGCCCTGAGCGTCCACCTACAGCCCTAAGCGCCCTGTGACAGACCTAAGCCCACATCTACAGCCATGATCGCCCACATACAGTACTGAACGCCCACCTAGTGCCCTAAGCGCCCACCTATAGCCCTAAGCGCCCTCTGACAGCCCTAAGCGCACATCTGCAGCCATGATCGCCCACCTACAGCCCTCAGCGCCCACCTACAGCCCTAAGGGCCCACCTACAGCCCTAGGCGACCACCTACAGCCCTAAGCGCCCACCTAATGACCTAAGCGACCACCTGCAGCGCTAAGCGCCCACGTACAGCCCTAAGCGCCCACCGACAGCCCTGAGCGCCCACCTACAGCCCTAAGCACCCAGCTACAGCACGAAACGACCACGTACAGCCCTAACCGCCCAACTACAGCCCTGAGCGCCCATCTACAGCCCTAGTCGCCCACCTACAGCCCTAAGCGCCCAACTACCGCACTAAGCGCCAGCCGTCAGCCATAAGCGCCCACGTACAGCCCTAATCGCCCACCAACAGCCCTGAGCGCCCACCTACATCCCTAAGCGACCACATAAAGCCCTAACTCCCCACCTACAGTCCTAAGCGCCCACTTACAGCCCTAAGCGCCCACCTACAGCTCTTAGCGCCCACCTACAGCCCTAAGCGCCCACATACAGCCGTAAGCGCCCACCTACAGCTCTTAGCGCCCACCTACAGCCCTAAGCGCCCAACTACAGCCCTAAAGTCCCACCTACAGCGCTAAGCGCCCAACTACAGTCCTGAGCGCCCAGCTACCACTCTAAGCGCCAAACTACAGGCGTAAGCGCCCACCTACAGCCCTAAGCGCCCATTTACAGCACTAAGCTCCCGCCGGCAGCCCTAAGCGCCCACCTACAGCCGTAATCGCCCACCAACAGACCTGAGCGCCCACCTATATCCCTAAGCTACCGCTTAAAGCCCTAAGCGCCCACCTACAGCCCTATGCGCCCACCTACAGCCCTACGCGCCCACATACAGCCCTTAGCGCCCACATACAGCCCTATGCGCCCTGCTACAGCCCTAGGCGCCCACCGGCAGCCCTCAGCGCCCACCTACAGCACTGAGCGCACACCTACAGCCGTGAGCGCACACCTACAGCCCTCATCGCCCACCTGCAGCCCTAGGCGCCCACCTACAGCACTAAGCGCCCACCTACAGCCCTGAGCGCCCACCTCCAGCCCTGATGGCGCACATACAGCCGTAAGCGCCCACCTACAGACCTAATCGCCCATCAACAGCCCTGAGCGCCCACCTGCAGCCCTAAGCGCCCACCTCCAGCACTAAGCGCCCACCTACAGCCCTTATCGCTCACCTACAGCCCTAAGCGCACATCTAAAGCACTGAGCGACCAACTATATCCCAAAGCGCCCTCCTACAGCCCTAATCGCCCACCTACCGCCCTAAGCGGCAACCTACAGCCGTAAGCGCCCACCATCAGCCCTAAGCGCCCATCTACAGAACTAACCGCCAGCCAACAGCCCTAAGCGCCCACCTACAGCCCTACGCGCCCACATACAGCCCATAGCGCCCACCTACAGCCCTATGCGCCCACATACAGCCCTTAACGCCCACCTAAAGCCCTAAGCGCCCACCTACAGCCCTGAGAGCCCACCCACAGCCCTAAGAGCCCACCTAAATCCCTGAGCGCCCTTCTAAAGCACTAAGCGACCACCTACAGCCCTAAGCGCACACCTACAGCCCTGAGCGTCCACCTGCAGCACTAAGCGCCAGCCGACAGCCCGAAACGGCCGTCTACAGCCCTAATCGCCCAACAACAGCCCCCAGCGCCCATCTACATGCCTAAGTGACCACCTGAAGCCCTTAGCGCCCACCTACAGCCCTAAGCGCCCACCTACAGCCCTAAGCGCCCGCCGACAGCCCTAGGCGCCCACCTACAGCCTTAATCGCCCACCAACAGCCCTGGCCGCCCAACTAAAGCCCTAAGCGCCCACCTACAGCCCCGAGAGCCCAACGGCAGCCCTAAGAGCCCAACTGCAGCTCAGAGCGCCCATCGAAAGCACTGAGCGACCACCTACAGCCCTAAGCGCCCACCTAGAGCCCTCATCGCCCACCTACCACCCTAAGCGCCACAATACAGCCGTAAGCGCCCACATACAGCCCTAAGCGCCCACCTACAGCACTAAGCGCCAGCCGACAGCCCGAAGCGCCCGTCTACAGCCCGAATCGCCCATCAACAGCCCTGAGCGCCCACCTACATCCCTAAGCGACCACCTGAAGCCCTATGCGCCCACCTACATCCCAAAGCGCCCGCCGACAACCCTGAGCGCCCACCTACAGCCCTAAACGCCCACCTAAAGCCCTAAGCGCCCACCTACAGCCCTGAGAGCCCACCCACAGCCCTACGAGCCCACCTATATCCCTAAGCGCCCTCCTACAGCCCTAATCTCCCACCTACCGCCCTAAGCGGCAACCTACAGCCGTAAGCGCCCACCATAAGCCCTAAGCGCCCATCTACAGAACTATCCGCCAGCCGACAGCCCTAAGCGCCCACCTACAGCCCTACGCGCCCACATACAGCCCTTAGCGCCCACCTACAGCCCTATGCGCCCACCTACAGTCCTAAGCGCCCACCGGCAGCCCTCAGCGCCCACCTACAGCCCTGAGCGCCCACCTACAGCCCTGAGAGCCCACCCACAGCCCTAAGAGCCCACCTAAATCCCTGAGCGCCCTTCTAAAGCACTAAGCGACCACCTACAGCCCTAAGCGCACACCTACAGCCCTGAGCGTCCACCTGCAGCACTAAGCGCCAGCCGACAGCCCGAAACGGCCGTCTACAGCCCTACTCGCCCAACAACAGCCCCCAGCGCCCATCTACATGCCTAAGTGACCACCTGAAGCCCTTAGCGCCCACCTACAGCCCTAAGCGCCCACCTACAGCCCTAAGCGCCCGCCGACAGCCCTAGGCGCCCACCTACAGCCTTAATCGCCCACCAACAGCCCTGACCGCCCAACTAAAGCCCTAAGCGCCCACCTACAGCCCCGAGAGCCCAACGGCAGCCCTAAGAGCCCAACTGCAGCTCAGAGCGCCCATCGAAAGCACTGAGCGACCACCTACAGCCCTAAGCGCCCACCTAGAGCCCTCATCGCCCACCTACCACCCTAAGCGCCACAATACAGCCGTAAGCGCCCACATACAGCCCTAAGCGCCCACCTACAGCACTAAGCGCCAGCCGACAGCCCGAAGCGCCCGTCTACAGCCCGAATCGCCCATCAACAGCCCTGAGCGCCCACCTACATCCCTAAGCGACCACCTGAAGCCCTATGCGCCCACCTACATCCCAAAGCGCCCGCCGACAACCCTGAGCGCCCACCTACAGCCCTAAACGCCCACCTAAAGCCCTAAGCGCCCACCTACAGCCCTGAGAGCCCACCCACAGCCCTACGAGCCCACCTATATCCCTAAGCGCCCTCCTACAGCCCTAATCTCCCACCTACCGCCCTAAGCGGCAACCTACAGCCGTAAGCGCCCACCATAAGCCCTAAGCGCCCATCTACAGAACTATCCGCCAGCCGACAGCCCTAAGCGCCCACCTACAGCCCTACGCGCCCACATACAGCCCTTAGCGCCCACCTACAGCCCTATGCGCCCACCTACAGTCCTAAGCGCCCACCGGCAGCCCTCAGCGCCCACCTACAGCCCTGAGCGCCCACCTACAGCCCTGAGAGCCCACCCACAGCCCTAAGAGCCCACCTAAATCCCTGAGCGCCCTGCTAAAGCACTAAGCGACCACCTACAGCCCTAAGCGCACACCTACAGCCCTGAGCGTCCACCTGCAGCACTAAGCGCCAGCCGACAGCCCGAAACGGCCGTCTACAGCCCTACTCGCCCAACAACAGCCCCCAGCGCCCATCTACATGCCTAAGTGACCACCTGAAGCCCTTAGCGCCCACCTACAGCCCTAAGCGCCCACCTACAGCCCTAAGCGCCCGCCGACAGCCCTAGGCGCCCACCTACAGCCTTAATCGCACACCAACAGCCCTGACCGCCCAACTAAAGCCCTAAGCGCCCACCTACAGCCCCGAGAGCCCAACGGCAGCCCTAAGAGCCCAACTGCAGCTCAGAGCGCCCATCGAAAGCACTGAGCGACCACCTACAGCCCTAAGCGCCCACCTAGAGCCCTCATCGCCCACCTACCACCCTAAGCGCCACAATACAGCCGTAAGCGCCCACATACAGCCCTAAGCGCCCACCTACAGCACTAAGCGCCAGCCGACAGCCCGAAGCGCCCGTCTACAGCCCGAATCGCCCATCAACAGCCCTGAGCGCCCACCTACATCCCTAAGCGACCACCTGAAGCCCTATGCGCCCACCTACATCCCAAAGCGCCCGCCGACAACCCTGAGCGCCCACCTACAGCCCTAAACGCCCACCTAAAGCCCTAAGCGCCCACCTACAGCCCTGAGAGCCCACCCACAGCCCTACGAGCCCACCTATATCCCTAAGCGCCCTCCTACAGCCCTAATCTCCCACCTACCGCCCTAAGCGGCAACCTACAGCCGTAAGCGCCCACCATAAGCCCTAAGCGCCCATCTACAGAACTATCCGCCAGCCGACAGCCCTAAGCGCCCACCTACAGCCCTACGCGCCCACATACAGCCCTTAGCGCCCACCTACAGCCCTATGCGCCCACCTACAGTCCTAAGCGCCCACCGGCAGCCCTCAGCGCCCACCTACAGCCCTGAGCGCACACGTACAGCCCTGAGCGCACACCTACAGCCCTCATCGCCCAACTGCAGCCCTACGCGCCCACCTACAGCCCTAAGCGCCCACCTACAGCCGTGAGCGCCCACCTCCAGCCCTGAGGGCGCACATACAGCCGTAAGCGCCCACCTACAGACCTAATCGCCCACCAACAGCCCTGAGCGCCCACCTGCAGCCCTAAGCGCCCACCTCCAGCCCTAAGCGCCCACCTACAGCACTTACCGCCCACCTACAGCACTAAGCGCCCATCTAAAGCACTGAGCGACCACCTATATCCCTAAGCGCCCTCCTACAGCCCTAATCGCCCACCTACCGCCCTAAGCGCCAACCTACAGCCGTAAGCGCCCACCAACAGCCCTAAGCGCCCTTCTACAGAACTAACCGCCAGCCGACAGCCCTAAGCGCCCACCTACAGCCCTAAGCGGCCACCTACAGACCTAAGCGCCCGCCGACAGCCCTGATCGCCCACCTACAGCCCTAAACGCCCACCTAAAGCCCTGAGCGCCAACCTACAGCCATAATCGCCCACCTCAAGCCCTACGCGCCCACCTACAGTCGTGAGAGCCCAACCACAGCCCTCAGCGCGCACCTACAGCAATCAGCGCCCACCTACAGCCCTCAGCGCCCACCTACAGCCCTAAGCGCCCACCTACAGCCGTGAGCGCCCACCTCCAGCCCTGAGGGCGCACATACAGCCGTAAGCGCCCACCTACAGAACTAATCGCCCACCAACAGCCCTGAGCGCCCACCTGCAGCCCTAAGCGCCCACCTACAGCCTTAAGCGCCCACCTACAGCACTTACCGCCCACCTACAGCACTAAGCGCCCATCTAAAGCACTGAGCGACCACCAATATCCCTAAGCGCCCTCCTACAGCCCTAATCGCCCACCTACCGCCCTAAGCGCCAACCTACAGCCGTAAGCGCCCACCAACAGCCCTAAGCGCCCATCTACAGAACTAACCGCCAGCCGACAGCCCTAAGCGCCCACCTACAGCCCTAAGCGGCCACCTACAGACCTACGCGCCCGCCGACAGCCCTGAGCGCCCACCTACAGCCCTAAACGCCCACCTAAAGCCCTAAGCGCCCACCTACAGCCCTGAGAGCCCACCCACAGCCCTAAGAGCGCACCTACATCCCTGAGCGCCCTTCTAAAGCACTAAGCGACCACCTACAGCCCTTAGCACACACCTACAGCCCTGAGCGTCCACCTGCAGCACTAAGCGCCAGCCGACAGCCCGAAACGGCCGTCTACAGCCCTAATCGCCCAACAACAGCCCCCAGCGCCCATCTACATCCCTAAGTGACCACCTGAAGCCCTTAGCGCCCACCTACAGCCCAAAGCGCCCACCTACAGCCCTAAGCGCCCGCCGACAGCCCTAAGCGCCCACCTACAGCCCTTACAGCCCACCTACAGCCCTAAGCGCCCATCTAAAGCACTGAGCGACCAACTATATCCCTAAGCGCCCTCCTACAGCCCTAATCGCCCAACTACAGCCCTACGCGCCCACATACAGCCCTTAGCGCCCACCTACAACCCTATGCGCCCACCTACAGCCCTAAGCGCCCACCTACAGCCCTAGGCGCCCACCTACAGCCCTTAACGCCCAACAACAGCCCTGAGCGACCAACGACATTCCTAAGCGAACACCTAAAGCCCTACACGCCCACCTACAGCCCTAAACGCCCATCTAAAGCACTGAGCGACCAACTACAGCCCTAAGCGCCCACCTGTAGCCAACAGCGCTTCCTAGAGCACTGAGCGCCCACCTACAGCACTAAGCGCCCACCTACAGCCCTAGGCGCCCACCTCCAGCCCTAAGCGCCCACCTACAGCCCTTACCGCCCACTTACAGCCCTAAGCGCCCATCTAAAGCACTGAGCGACCACCTACATCCCTAAGCGCCCTCCTACAGCCCTAATCGCCCACCTAACGCCCTAAGCGCCAACCTACAGCCGTAAGCGCCCACCAACAGCCCTAAGCGCCCATCTACAGCACTAACCGCAAGCCGACAGCCCTAAACGCCCACCTACTGCCCTCATTGCCCACCAACAGCCCTGAGCGACCAACGACATTCCTAAGCGACCACCTAAAGCCCTACGCGCCCACCTACAGCCCTAAACGCCCATCTAAAGCACTGAGCGACCAACTACAGCCCTAAGCGCCCACCTACAGCCCTGAAAGCCCACCCACAGCCCTAAGAGCGCACCTACATCCCTGAGCGCCCTTCTAAAGCACTAAGCGACCACGTACAGCCCTTAGCACACACCTACAGCCCTGAGCGTCCACCTGCAGCACTAAGCGCCAGCCGACAGCCCGAAACGGCCGTCTACAGCCCTAATCGCCCAACAACAGCCCCCAGCGCCCATCTACATCCCTACGTGACCACCTGAAGCCCTTAGCGCCCACCTACAGCCCAAAGCGCCCACCTACAGCCCTAAGCGCCCGCCGACAGCCCTAAGCGCCCACCTACAGCCCTTACAGCCCACGTACAGCCCTAAGCGCCCATCTAAAGCACTGAGCGACCACCTATATCCCTAAGCGCCCTCCTACAGCCCTAATCGCCCACCTACAGCCCTACGCGCCCACATACAGCACTTAGCGCCCACCTACAACCCTATGCGCCCACCTACAGCCCTAAGCGCCCACCTACAGCCCTAGGCGCCCACCTACAGCCCTTACCGCCCACCAACAGCCCTGAGCGACCAACGACATTCCTAAGCGACCACCTAAAGCCCTACGCGCCCACCTACAGCCCTAAACGCCCATCTAAAGCACTGAGCGACCAACTACAGCCCTAAGCGCCCACCTGTAGCCCACAGCGCTTCCTAGAGCACTGAGCGCCCACCTACAGACATAATCGCCCACCTACAGCACTAAGCGCCCACCTACAGCCCTAGGCGCCCACCTCCAGCCCTAAGCGCCCACCTACAGCCATTACCGCACACCTACAGCCCTAAGCGCCCATCTAAAGCACTGAGCGACCACCTACATACCTAAGCGCCCTCCTACAGCCCTAATCGCCCACGTAACGCCCTAAGCGCCAACCTACAGCCGTACGCGCCCACCAACAGCCCTAAGCGCCCATCTACAGCACTAACCGCCAGCCGACAGCCCTAAACGCCCAACTACTGCCCTTATTGCCCACCAACAGCCCTGAGCGACCAACGACATTCCTAAGCGACCACCTAAAGCCCTAGGCGCCCACCTACAGCCCTAAACGCCCATCTAAAGCACTGAGCGACCAACTACAGCCCTAAGCGCCCACCTGTAGCCCACAGCGCTTCCTAGAGCACTGAGCGCCTACCTACAGCCCTATTCGCCCACCAACAGCCCTGAGCGCCCACCTGCAGCCCTAAGCGCCCACCTCCAGCCCTAAGCGCCCACCTACAGCCCTTACCGCCCACCTACAGCGCTAAGCGCCCATCTAAAGCACTGAGCGACCACCTATATCCCTAAGCGCCCTCCTACAGCCCTAATCGCCCACCTACCGCCCTAAGCGCCAACCTACAGCCGTAAGCGCCCACCAACAGCCCTAAGCGCCCATCTACAGAACTAACCGCCAGCCGACAGCCCTAAGCGCCCACCTACAGCCCTAAGCGGCCACCTACAGACCTACGCGCCCGCCGACAGCCCTGAGCGCCCACCTACAGCCCTAAACGCCCACCTAAAGCCCTAAGCGCCCACCTACAGCCCTGAGAGCCCACCCACAGCCCTAAGAGCGCACCTACATCCCTGAGCGCCCTTCTAAAGCACTAAGCGACCACCTACAGCCCTTAGCACACACCTACAGCCCTGAGCGTCCACCTGCAGCACTAAGCGCCAGCCGACAGCCCGAAACGGCCGTCTACAGCCCTAATCGCCCAACAACAGCCCCCAGCGCCCATCTACATCCCTAAGTGACCACCTGAAGCCCTTAGCGCCCACCTACAGCCCAAAGCGCCCACCTACAGCCCTAAGCGCCCGCCGACAGCCCTAAGCGCCCACCTACAGCCCTTACAGCCCACCTACAGCCCTAAGCGCCCATCTAAAGCACTGAGCGACCAACTATATCCCTAAGCGCCCTCCTACAGCCCTAATCGCCCAACTACAGCCCTACGCGCCCACATACAGCCCTTAGCGCCCACCTACAACCCTATGCGCCCACCTACAGCCCTAAGCGCCCACCTACAGCCCTAGGCGCCCACCTACAGCCCGTACCGCCCAACAACAGCCCTGAGCGACCAACGACATTCCTAAGCGAACACCTAAAGCCCTACGCGCCCACCTACAGCCCTAAACGCCCATCTAAAGCACTGAGCGACCAACTACAGCCCTAAGCGCCCACCTGTAGCCAACAGCGCTTCCTAGAGCACTGAGCGCCCACCTACAGCACTAAGCGCCCACCTACAGCCCTAGGCGCCCACCTCCAGCCCTAAGCGCCCACCTACAGCCCTTACCGCCCACCTACAGCCCTAAGCGCCCATCTAAAGCACTGAGCGACCACCTACATCCCTAAGCGCCCTCCTACAGCCCTAATCGCCCACCTAACGCCCTAAGCGCCAACCTACAGCCGTAAGCGCCCACCAACAGCCCTAAGCGCCCATCTACAGCACTAACCGCAAGCCGACAGCCCTAAACGCCCACCTACTGCCCTCATTGCCCACCAACAGCCCTGAGCGACCAACGACATTCCTAAGCGACCACCTAAAGCCCTACGCGCCCACCTACAGCCCTAAACGCCCATCTAAAGCACTGAGCGACCAACTACAGCCCTAAGCGCCCACCTACAGCCCTGAAAGCCCACCCACAGCCCTAAGAGCGCACCTACATCCCTGAGCGCCCTTCTAAAGCACTAAGCGACCACCTACAGCCCTTAGCACACACCTACAGCCCTGAGCGTCCACCTGCAGCACTAAGCGCCAGCCGACAGCCCGAAACGGCCGTCTACAGCCCTAATCGCCCAACAACAGCCCCCAGCGCCCATCTACATCCCTAAGTGACCACCTGAAGCCCTTAGCGCCCACCTACAGCCCAAAGCGCCCACCTACAGCCCTAAGCGCCCGCCGACAGCCCTAAGCGCCCACCTACAGCCCTTACAGCCCAAGTACAGCCCTAAGCGCCCATCTAAAGCACTGAGCGACCACCTATATCCCTAAGCGCCCTCCTACAGCCCTAATCGCCCACCTACAGCCCTACGCGCCCACATACAGCCCTTAGCGCCCACCTACAACCCTATGCGCCCACCTACAGCCCTAAGCGCCCACCTACAGCCCTAGGCGCCCACCTACAGCCCTTACCGCCCACCAACAGCCCTGAGCGACCAACGACATTCCTAAGCGACCACCTAAAGCCCTACGCGCCCACCTACAGCCCTAAACGCCCATCTAAAGCACTGAGCGACCAACTACAGCCCTAAGCGCCCACCTGTAGCCCACAGCGCTTCCTAGAGCACTGAGCGCCCACCTACAGACATAATCGCCCACCTACAGCACTAAGCGCCCACCTACAGCCCTAGGCGCCCACCTCCAGCCCTAATCGCCCACCTACAGCCATTACCGCCCACCTACAGCCCTAAGCGCCCATCTAAAGCACTGAGCGACCACCTACATACCTAAGCGCCCTCCTACAGCCCTAATCGCCCACGTAACGCCCTAAGCGCCAACCTACAGCCGTACGCGCCCACCAACAGCCCTAAGCGCCCATCTACAGCACTAACCGCCAGCCGACAGCCCTAAACGCCCACCTACTGCCCTTATTGCCCACCAACAGCCCTGAGCGACCAACGACATTCCTAAGCGACCACCTAAAGCCCTAGGCGCCCACCTACAGCCCTAAACGCCCATCTAAAGCACTGAGCGACCAACTACAGCCCTAAGCGCCCACCTGTAGCCCACAGCGCTTCCTAGAGCACTGAGCGCCTACCTACAGCCCTATTCGCCCACCAACAGCCCTGAGCGCCCACCTGCAGCCCTAAGCGCCCACCTCCAGCCCTAAGCGCCCACCTACAGCCCTTACCGCCCACCTACAGCGCTAAGCGCCCATCTAAAGCACTGAGCGACCACCTATATCCCTAAGCGCCCTCCTACAGCCCTAATCGCCCACCTACCGCCCTAAGCGCCAACCTACAGCCGTAAGCGCCCACCAACAGCCCTAAGCGCCCATCTACAGAACTAACCGCCAGCCGACAGCCCTAAGCGCCCATCTACAGCCCTAAGCGGCCACCTACAGCCCTAAGCGCCCGCCGACAGCACTGAGCGCCCACCTACAGCCCTAAACGCCCACCTAAAGCCCTAAGCGCCCACCTACAGCCCTGAGAGCCCACCCACAGCCCTAAGAGCCCACCTACATCCCTGAGCGCCCTTCTAAAGCATTGAGCGACCACCTACAGCCCTTATCGCACACCTACAGCCCTGAGCGTCCACCTGCAGCACTAAGCGCCAGCCGACAGCCCGAAGCGGCCGTCTGTAGCCCTAGTCGCCCAACAACAGCCCCCAGCGCCCATCTACATCCCTAAGTGACCACCTGAAGCCCTTAGCGCCCACCTACAGCCCTAAGCGCCCACCTACAGACCTAAGCGCCCGCCGACAGCCCTAAGCGCCCACCTACAGCCCCAATCGCCCACCAACAGCCCTGAGCGCCCACCTACAGCCATAATCGCCCACCTCAAGCCCTACGCGCCCACCTACAGACGTGAGAGGCCAACCACAGCCCTCAGCGCCCACCTACAGCCCTCAGCGCCCACCTAAAGCTCTAAGCGCCCACCTACATACCTCAGCGCCCACCTACAGTCCTAATTGCCCACCTACAGCCCTCAGCGCCTACCTGCAGCCCTAATTGCCCACCTACAGCCCTAAGTGCCCACCTACAGCACTCAGCGCCCACCTACAGCCCTGAGCGCCCACCTACATCCCTAAGCGCCCACCTAAAGCGCTAATCGCCCACCTGAAGCGCTAAGCGCCCACCTACAGCACTGAGCGCCCTCCTACAGCCCTAATCGATCACCTACAGCCATGCGCGCCCACCTACGGTTCTGAGCGTCCACCTACAGCGCTGATAGCCCATCTACAGCACTAAGAGCTCACCTACTGCCCTAACCACCCACCTAAAGCACTGAGAGACAACCTACAGCCCTAAGCGCCCTCCTACAGCCCTAATCGCCCCCCTGCAGCCCACAGCGCCTCCCAGAGCACTGAGCGCCTACCTACAACCCTAATCGCCCACCTACAGCACTAAGCGCCCACCTACAGCCCCAATCGCCCACCAACAGCCCTAAACGCCCACCTAAAGCCCTAAGCGCCCACCTACAGCCCTGAGAGCCCACCCACAGCCCTAAGAGCGCACCTACATCCCTGAGCGCCCTTCTAAAGCACTAAGCGACCACCTACAGCCCTTAGCACACACCTACAGCCCTGAGCGTCCACCTGCAGCACTAAGCGCCAGCCGACAGCCCGAAACGGCCGTCTACAGCCCTAATCGCTCAAAAACAGCCCCCAGCGCCCATCTACATCCCTAAGTGACCACCTGAAGCCCTTAGCGCCCACCTACAGCCCAAAGCGCCCACCTACAGCCCTAAGCGCCCGCCGACAGCCCTAAGCGCCCACCTACAGCCCTTACAGCCCACCTACAGCCCTAAGCGCCCATCTAAAGCACTGAGCGACCAACTATATCCCTAAGCGCCCTCCTACAGCCCTAATCGCCCAACTACAGCCCTACGCGCCCACATACAGCCCTTAGCGCCCACCTACAACCCTATGCGCCCACCTACAGCCCTAAGCGCCCACCTACAGCCCTAGGCGCCCACCTACAGCCCGTACCGCCCAACAACAGCCCTGAGCGACCAACGACATTCCTAAGCGAACACCTAAAGCCCTACGCGCCCACCTACAGCCCTAAACGCCCATCTAAAGCACTGAGCGACCAACTACAGCCCTAAGCGCCCACCTGTAGCCAACAGCGCTTCCTAGAGCACTGAGCGCCCACCTACAGCACTAAGCGCCCACCTACAGCCCTAGGCGCCCTCCTCCAGCCCTAAGCGCCCACCTACAGCCCTTACCGCCCACCTACAGCCCTAAGCGCCCATCTAAAGCACTGAGCGACCACCTACATCCCTAAGCGCCCTCCTACAGCCCTAATCGCCCACCTAACGCCCTAAGCGCCAACCTACAGCCGTAAGCGCCCACCAACAGCCCTAAGCGCCCATCTACAGCACTAACCGCAAGCCGACAGCCCTAAACGCCCACCTACTGCCCTCATTGCCCACCAACAGCCCTGAGCGACCAACGACATTCCTAAGCGACCACCTAAAGCCCTACGCGCCCACCTACAGCCCTAAACGCCCATCTAAAGCACTGAGCGACCAACTACAGCCCTAAGCGCCCACCTACAGCCCTGAAAGCCCACCCACAGCCCTAAGAGCGCACCTACATCCCTGAGCGCCCTTCTAAAGCACTAAGCGACCACCTACAGCCCTTAGCACACACCTACAGCCCTGAGCGTCCACCTGCAGCACTAAGCGCCAGCCGACAGCCCGAAACGGCCGTCTACAGCCCTAATCGCCCAACAACAGCCCCCAGCGCCCATCTACATCCCTAAGTGACCACCTGAAGCCCTTAGCGCCCACCTACAGCCCAAAGCGCCCACCTACAGCCCTAAGCGCCCGCCGACAGCCCTAAGCGCCCACCTACAGCCCTTACAGCCCACGTACAGCCCTAAGCGCCCATCTAAAGCACTGAGCGACCACCTATATCCCTAAGCGCCCTCCTACAGCCCTAATCGCCCACCTACAGCCCTACGCGCCCACATACAGCCCTTAGCGCCCACCTACAACCCTATGCGCCCACCTACAGCCCTAAGCGCCCACCTACAGCCCTAGGCGCCCACCTACAGCCCTTACCGCCCACCAACAGCCCTGAGCGACCAACGACATTCCTAAGCGACCACCTAAAGCCCTACGCGCCCACCTACAGCCCTAAACGCCCATCTAAAGCACTGAGCGACCAACTACAGCCCTAAGCGCCCACCTGTAGCCCACAGCGCTTCCTAGAGCACTGAGCGCCCACCTACAGACATAATCGCCCACCTACAGCACTAAGCGCCCACCTACAGCCCTAGGCGCCCACCTCCAGCCCTAAGCGCCCACCTACAGCCATTACCGCCCACCTACAGCCCTAAGCGCCCATCTAAAGCACTGAGCGACCACCTACATACCTAAGCGCCCTCCTACAGCCCTAATCGCCCACGTAACGCCCTAAGCGCCAACCTGCAGCCGTACGCGCCCACCAACAGCCCTAAGCGCCCATCTACAGCACTAACCGCCAGCCGACAGCCCTAAACGCCCACCTACTGCCCTTATTGCCCACCAACAGCCCTGAGCGACCAACGACATTCCTAAGCGACCACCTAAAGCCCTAGGCGCCCACCTACAGCCCTAAACGCCCATCTAAAGCACTGAGCGACCAACTACAGCCCTAAGCGCCCACCTGTAGCCCACAGCGCTTCCTAGAGCACTGAGCGCCTACCTACAGCCCTATTCGCCCACCAACAGCCCTGAGCGCCCACCTGCAGCCCTAAGCGCCCACCTCCAGCCCTAAGCGCCCACCTACAGCCCTTACCGCCCACCTACAGCGCTAAGCGCCCATCTAAAGCACTGAGCGACCACCTATATCCCTAAGCGCCCTCCTACAGCCCTAATCGCCCACCTACCGCCCTAAGCGCCAACCTACAGCCGTAAGCGCCCACCAACAGCCCTAAGCGCCCATCTACAGAACTAACCGCCAGCCGACAGCCCTAAGCGCCCATCTACAGCCCTAAGCGGCCACCTACAGCCCTAAGCGCCCGCCGACAGCACTGAGCGCCCACCTACAGCCCTAAACGCCCACCTAAAGCCCTAAGCGCCCACCTACAGCCCTGAGAGCCCACCCACAGCCCTAAGAGCCCACCTACATCCCTGAGCGCCCTTCTAAAGCATTGAGCGACCACCTACAGCCCTTATCGCACACCTACAGCCCTGAGCGTCCACCTGCAGCACTAAGCGCCAGCCGACAGCCCGAAGCGGCCGTCTGTAGCCCTAGTCGCCCAACAACAGCCCCCAGCGCCCATCTACATCCCTAAGTGACCACCTGAAGCCCTAAGCGCCCATCTAAAGCACTGAGCGACCACCTATATCCCTAAGCGCCCTCCTACAGCCCTAATCGCCCACCTACAGCCCTACGCGCCCACATACAGCCCTTAGCGCCCACCTACAACCCTATGCGCCCACCTACAGCCCTAAGCGCCCACCTACAGCCCTAGGCGCCCACCTACAGCCCTTACCGCCCACCAACAGCCCTGAGCGACCAACGACATTCCTAAGCGACCACCTAAAGCCCTACGCGCCCACCTACAGCCCTAAACGCCCATCTAAAGCACTGAGCGACCAACTACAGCCCTAAGCGCCCACCTGTAGCCCACAGCGCTTCCTAGAGCACTGAGCGCCCACCTACAGACATAATCGCCCACCTACAGCACTAAGCGCCCACCTACAGCCCTAGGCGCCCACCTCCAGCCCTAAGCGCCCACCTACAGCCATTACCGCCCACCTACAGCCCTAAGCGCCCATCTAAAGCACTGAGCGACCACCTACATACCTAAGCGCCCTCCTACAGCCCTAATCGCCCACGTAACGCCCTAAGCGCCAACCTGCAGCCGTACGCGCCCACCAACAGCCCTAAGCGCCCATCTACAGCACTAACCGCCAGCCGACAGCCCTAAACGCCCACCTACTGCCCTTATTGCCCACCAACAGCCCTGAGCGACCAACGACATTCCTAAGCGACCACCTAAAGCCCTAGGCGCCCACCTACAGCCCTAAACGCCCATCTAAAGCACTGAGCGACCAACTACAGCCCTAAGCGCCCACCTGTAGCCCACAGCGCTTCCTAGAGCACGGAGCGCCTACCTACAGCCCTATTCGCCCACCAACAGCCCTGAGCGCCCACCTGCAGCCCTAAGCGCCCACCTCCAGCCCTAAGCGCCCACCTACAGCCCTTACCGCCCACCTACAGCGCTAAGCGCCCATCTAAAGCACTGAGCGACCACCTATATCCCTAAGCGCCCTCCTACAGCCCTAATCGCCCACCTACCGCCCTAAGCGCCAACCTACAGCCGTAAGCGCCCACCAACAGCCCTAAGCGCCCATCTACAGAACTAACCGCCAGCCGACAGCCCTAAGCGCCCATCTACAGCCCTAAGCGGCCACCTACAGCCCTAAGCGCCCGCCGACAGCACTGAGCGCCCACCTACAGCCCTAAACGCCCACCTAAAGCCCTAAGCGCCCACCTACAGCCCTGAGAGCCCACCCACAGCCCTAAGAGCCCACCTACATCCCTGAGCGCCCTTCTAAAGCATTGAGAGACCACCTACAGCCCTTATCGCACACCTACAGCCCTGAGCGTCCACCTGCAGCACTAAGCGCCAGCCGACAGCCCGAAGCGGCCGTCTGTAGCCCTAGTCGCCCAACAACAGCCCCCAGCGCCCATCTACATCCCTAAGTGACCACCTGAAGCCCTTAGCGCCCACCTACAGCCCTAAGCGCCCACCTACAGACCTAAGCGCCCGCCGACAGCCCTAAGCGCCCACCTACAGCCCCAATCGCCCACCAACAGCCCTGAGCGCCCACCTACAGCCATAATCGCCCACCTCAAGCCCTACGCGCCCACCTACAGACGTGAGAGGCCAACCACAGCCCTCAGCGCCCACCTACAGCCCTCAGCGCCCACCTAAAGCCCTAAGCGCCCACCTACATACCTCAGCGCCCACCTACAGTCCTAATTGCCCACCTACAGCCCTCAGCGCCTACCTGCAGCCCTAATTGCCCACCTACAGCCCTAAGTGCCCACCTACAGCACTCAGCGCCCACCTACAGCCCTGAGCGCCCACCTACATCCCTAAGCGCCCACCTAAAGCGCTAATCGCCCACCTGAAGCGCTAAGCGCCCACCTACAGCACTGAGCGCCCTCCTACAGCCCTAATCGATCACCTACAGCCATACGCGCCCACCTACGGTTCTGAGCGTCCACCTACAGCGCTGATAGCCCATCTACAGCACTAAGAGCTCACCTACTGCCCTAACCACCCACCTAAAGCACTGAGAGACAACCTACAGCCCTAAGCGCCCTCCTACAGCCCTAATCGCCCCCCTGCAGCCCACAGCGCCTCCCAGAGCACTGAGCGCCTACCTACAACCCTAATCGCCCACCTACAGCCCTAAGCGCCCACCTACAGCCCCAATCGCCCACCAACAGCCCTGAGCGCCCACCTACAGCCATAATCGCCCACCTCAAGCCCTACGCGCCCACCTACAGACGTGAGAGGCCAACCACAGCCCTCAGCGCCCACCTACAGCCCTCAGCGCCCACCTAAAGCCATAAGCGCCCACCTACATACCTCAGCGCCCACCTACAGTCCTAATTGCCCACCTACAGCCCTCAGCGCCTACCTGCAGCCCTAATTGCCCACCTACAGCCCTAAGTGCCCACCTACAGCACTCAGCGCCCACCTACAGCCCTGAGCGCCCACCTACATCCCTAAGCGCCCACCTAAAGCGCTAATCGCCCACCTGAAGCGCTAAGCGCCCACCTACAGCACTGAGCGCCCTCCTACAGCCCTAATCGATCACCTACAGCCATACGCGCCCACCTACGGTTCTGAGCGTCCACCTACAGCGCTGATAGCCCATCTACAGCACTAAGAGCTCACCTACTGCCCTAACCACCCACCTAAAGCACTGAGAGACAACCTACAGCCCTAAGCGCCCTCCTACAGCCCTAATCGCCCCCCTGCAGCCCACAGCGCCTCCTAGAGCACTGAGCGCCTACCTACAACCCTAATCGCCCACCTACAGCCCTAAGCGCCCATCTACAGCCCTAAGCGCCCGCCGACAGCTCTGAGCGCCCACCTACAGCCCTAAACGCCCACCTAAAGCCCTAAGCGCCCACCTACAGCCCTGAGAGCCCACCCACAGCCCTAGGAGCCCACCCACAGCCCTGAGCGCCCTTCTAAAGCACTGAGCGACCACCTACATCCCTAAGCGACCACCTAAAGCCCTAAGCGCCCACCTACATCCCAAAGCGCCCGCCGACAGCCCTGAGCGCCCACCTACAGCCCTAAACGCCCACCTAAAGCCCTAAGCGCCCATCTACAGCTCTGAGAGCCTACCCACAGCCCTAAGAGCCCACCTACAGCCCTGAGCGCCCTTCTAAAGCACTGAGCGACCACCTACAGCCCAAAGCGCCACCTACAGCCCTAAGCGCCCACCTACAGCCCTGAGTGCCCACCTACAGCCCTCAGCGCCCACCTACTGCCCTTAGCGCACACCTACAGCCCTGAGCGCACACCTACAGCCCTGAGCGCCCACCTACATCCTGAAGCGCCCGTCTACAGCCCGAATCGCCCAACAACAGACCCGAGCGCACACCTACAACCCTAAGTGACCACCGAAAGCCCTAAGCGCCCACCTACAGCCCTAAGCGCCCACCTACAGACCTAAGTGCCCGCCGACAGCCCTAAGCGCCCACCTACAGCCCCAATCGCCCACCAACAGCCCTGAGCGCCCACCTACAGCCATAATCGCCCACCTCAAGCCCTACGCGCCCACCTACAGTCGTGAGAGCCCAACCACAGCCCTCAGCGCCCACCTACAGCCCTCAGCGCCCACCGAAAGCCCTAAGCGCCCACCTACATCCCTCAGCGCCCATCTACAGTCCTAAGTGCCCACCTACAGCCCTCAGCGCCTACCTACAGCCCTAAGCGCACACCTAAATCCCTAAGTGCCCACCTACAGCACTCAGCGCCCACCTACAGCCCTGAGCGCCCACCTACATCCCTAAGCGCCCACCTAAAGTGCTAATCGCCCACCTAAAGCGCTAAGCGACCACCTGCAGCACTGAGCGCCCTCCTACAGCCCTAATCGATCACCTACAGCCATACGCGCCCACCTACGGTTCTGAGCGTCCAACTACAGCGCTGATAGCCCAACCACAGCACTAAGAGCTCACCTACTGCCCTAACCAACCACCTAAAGCACTGAGCGACAACCTACAGCCCAAAGCGCCGTCCTACAGCCCTAATCGCCCACCTGCAGCCCACAGCGCCTCCTAGAGCACTGAGCGCCTACCTACAGCCCTAATCGCCCACCTACAGCCCTAAGCGCCCATCTGCAGCCCGAAGCATATACCTATAGCACTTAGCGCTCACCTACAGCTCTAAGCGCCCACCTACAGCCCTAAGCGGCCACCTGCAGCCCTAAGCGCCCGCCGACAGCCCTGAGCGCCCACCTACAGCCCTAAACGTCCACCTAAAGCCCTAATCGCCCACCTACAGCCCTGAGAGCCCACCCACAGCCCTAGGAGCCCACCTACAGCCCTGAGCGCCCTTCTAAAGCACTCAGCGACCACCTACAGCCCTAAGCGCCACCTACAGCGCTACGTGCCCACCTACAGCCCTGAGAGCCCAACCACAGCCCTAAGCGCTCACCTACAGCCCTGAGTGCCCACCTACAGCCATCAGCGCCCACCT
This sequence comes from Hydrolagus colliei, assembly GCA_035084275.1. Lineage (NCBI taxonomy): Eukaryota > Metazoa > Chordata > Chondrichthyes > Chimaeriformes > Chimaeridae > Hydrolagus > Hydrolagus colliei. Next base: position 1,053,964 of record JAYJKW010000004.1, on the reverse strand, counting down.
ACTGCCCTAAGCGCACACCTACAGCCCTGAGCGCACACCTAAAGCCCTGAGCGCCCACCTACAGCCCGAAGCGCCCGTCTACAGCCCTAATCTCCCAACAACAGCCCCGAGCGCTCACCTACATCCCTAAGTGACCACCGAAAGCCCTAAGCGCCCACCTACAGCCCTAAGCGCCGAACTAAAGACCTAAGCGCCCGCCGACAGCCCTAAGCGCCCACCTACAGCCCCAATCGCCCACCAACAGCCCTGAGCGCCCACCTACAGCCATAATCGCCCACCTCAAGCCCTACGCGCCCACCTACAGTCGTGAGAGCCCAACCACAGCCCTCAGCGCCCACCTACAGCCCTCAGCGCCCACCTAAAGCCCTAAGCGCCCACCTACATCCCTCAGCGCCCACCTACAGTCCTAAGTGCCCACCTACAGCCCTCAGCGCCTACCTACAGCCCTAAGCGCCCACCTAAATCCCTAAGCGCCCACCTACATCCCTCAGCGCCCACCTACAGCCCCAAGTGCCCACCTACATCCCTAAGTGACCACCTGAAGCCCTAAGCGCCCACCTACAGCCCTAAGCGCCCACCTACAGCCCTAAGCGCCCGCCGACAGCCCTAGGCGCCCACCTACAGCCCTAATCGCCCACCAACAGCACTGACCGCCCACCTAAAGCCCTAAGCGCCCACCTACAGCCCTGACAGCCCAACGACAGCCCTAAGAGCCCACATACAGCCCAGAGCGCGCATCTAAAGCACTGAGCAACCACCTACAGCCCTAAGGGCCCACCTACAGCCCTCATCGCACACCTACCGCCCTAAGCGATACAATACAGCCGTAAGCGCCCACATACAGCCCTATGCGCCCACCTACAGCACTAAGCGCCAGCCGACAGCCCGAAGCGCCCGTCTACAGCCCTAGTCGCCCATCAACAGCCCTGAGCGCGCACCTACATCCCTAAGCGACCACCTAAAGACCTAAGCGCCCACCTGCATCCCAAAGCGCCCACCTACAGCCCTAAGCGCCCACCTACAGACCTAAGCGCCCGCCGACAGCCCTAAGCGCCCACCTACAGCCCTAGTCGCCCACCATAAACGCCCAACTAAAGCCCTACGCGCCCATCTACAGTCCTGAGAGCCCAACGACAGCCCTAAGAGCCCACCTTCAGCCCTGAGCGCCCACCTACAGCCCTAAGCGCACACCTACAGCCCTGAGCGTCCACCTGCAGCACTAAGCGCCAGCCGACAGCCCGAAGCGGCCGTCTACAGCCCTAATCGCCCATCAACAGCCCCCAGCGCCCATCTACATCCCTAAGTGACCACCTGAAGCCCTAAGCGCCCACAAACAGCCCTAAGCGCCCACCTACAGCCCTAAGCGGCCACCTACAACCCTAAGCGGCCACCTAGAGCCCTATGCGCCAGCCGACAGCCCTGAGCGCCCACCTACTGCCCTAAACGCCCACCTAAAGCCCTAATCGCCCACCTACAGCCCTGAGAGCCCACCCCCTGCCCTAAGAGACCAACTACAGCCCTGAGCGCACTTCTAAAGCACTGAGCGACCACCTACAGCCCTAAGCGTCCACCTACAGCCCTGAGTGCCCACCTACAGCCCTCAGCGCACACCTACAGCCCTCAGCGCCCACCTACTGCCCTAAGCGCACACCTACAGCCCTGAGCGCCCACCTACAGCACTAAGCGCTAGCCGACAGCCCGAAGCGCCCGTCTACAGCCGTAATCGCCCAACAACAGCACCCAGCGCCCAACTACATCCCTAAGTGACCATCTAAAGCCCAAAGCGCCCACCTACAGCCCTAAGCGTCCACCTACAGACCTAATCGCCCGCCGACAGCCCTAAGCGCCCACCACAGCCCTAATCGCCCTCCAACAGCCCTGAGCGCCCACCTACAGCCATAAACGCCCACCTAAAGCCCTACACGCCCACCTACAGTCGTGAGAGCCCAACGACAGACCTAAGAGCCCACCTACAGCCCTGAGCGCTCATCTAAAGCACTGAGCGACCAACTACAGCCCTAAGCGCCCAACTACAGCCCTCATCGCCCACCTACCGCCCTAAGCGCCAAATTACAGCCGTAAGCGCCCACCTACAGCCCAAAGCGCCCACCAACAGCCCTGAGCGCCCAACTACAGCCCTAAGCGCCCACCTACAGCGCTGAGAGCCCAACTACAGCCCTAAGCGCACACCTACAGCCCTGGGCGCACACCTACAGCCCTCATCGTCCACCTACAGCCCTGAGAGCCCAACGGCAGCCCTAAGTGCCCAACTGCAGCCCAGAGCGCCCATCTCCAGCACTGAGCGCACACCTACAGCCCTAAGCGCCCACCGACAGCCCTCATCGCCCACCTACCGTCCTAAGCGCCACAATACAGCCGTAAGCGCCCACATACAGCCCTAAGCGCCCACCTACAGCACTAAGCGCCAGCCGACAGCCCGAAGCGCCCGTCTACAGCCCTAATCGCCCATCAACAGCCCTGAGCGCCCACCTACATCCCTAAGCTACCACCTAAAGCCCAAAGCGCCCAACTACATCCCAAAGCGCCCGCCGACAGCCCTGAGCGCCCACCTACAGCCCTAAACGCCCAGCTAAAGCCCTAAGCGCCCACCTACAGCCCTGAGAGCCCACCCACAGCCCTAAGATCCCACCTATAGCCCTGAGCGCCCTTCTAAAGCACTGAGCGACCACCTACAGCCCTAAGCGCCACCTACAGCGCTAAGTGCCCACCTACAGCCCTGAGAGCCCAACCACAGCCCTAAGCGCCCACCTACAGCCCTGAGTGCCCACCTACAGCCCTCAGCGCCCACCTACTGCCCAAAGCGCCCACCTACAGCCCTGAGCGCACACCTACAGCCCTGACCGCACACCTACAGCCCGAAGCGCCCGTCTACAGCCCTAATCGCCCAACAACAGCCCCGAGCGCCCAACTACATCCCTAAGTGACCACCGAAAGCCCTAAGCGCCCACCTACAGCCCCAATCGCCCACCAACAGCCCTGAGCGCCCACCTACAGCCATAATCGCCCACCTCAAGCGTTACGCGCCACCTACAGTCGTGAGAGCCCAACCACAGCCCTCAGCGCCCACCTACAGCCCTCAGCGCCCACCTAAAGCCTTTAAGCGCCCACCTACATCCATCAGCGCCCACCTACAGTCCTAAGTGCCCACCTACAGCCCTCAGCGCCCACCTACAGCCCTTAGCGCCCACCTACAGCCCTGAGCGCCCACCTACAGCCCTAAGTGCCCAACTAAAGCGCTAATCGCCCACCTAAAGCACTAAGCGCCCACCTACAGCACTGAGCGCCCTCCTACAGCCCTAATCGATCACCTACAGCCATACGCGCCCACCTACTGTTCTGAGCGTCCACCTACAGCGCTGATAGCCCAACCACAGCACTAAGAGCTCACCTACTGCCCTAACCACCCACCTAATGCACTGAGAGACAACCTACAGCACTAAGCGCCCTCCTACAGCCCTAATCGCCCACCTGCAGCCCACAGCGCCTCCTGGAGCACTGAGCGCCTACCTACAGCCCTAATCGCCCACCTACAGCCCTAGGCGCCCATCTACAGCCCTACGCACCTACCTATAGCACTTAGCGCTCACCTACAGCCCTAAGCGCCCGCCGACAGCCCTGAGCGCCCACCTACATCCCTAAACGCCCACCTAAAGGCCTAAGCGCCCACCTACAGCCCTGAGAGCCCACCCACAGCCCTAGGAGCCCAACTACAGCCCTGAGCGCCCTTCCAAAGCACTGAGCGACCACCTACAGCGCTAAGTGCCCACCTACATCCCTCAGCGCCCACCTACAGCCCTAAGCGCACACCTACAGCCCTGAGCGTCCACCTGCAGCACTAAGCGCCAGCCGACAGCCCGAAGCGGCCGCCTCCAGCCCTAATCGTCCAACAACAGCCCCCAGCGCCCATCTACATCCCTAAGTGACCACCCGAAGCACTAAGCGCCCACCTACAGCCCTAAGCGCCCACCTACAGCCCTAAGCGCCCACCTACAGCCCTGAGCGCCCACCTACAGCCCTAAGCGCCCAAATAAAGCGCTAATCGCCCACCTAAAGCACTAAGCGCCCACCCACAGCACTGAGCGCCCTCCTACAGCCCTAATCGATCACCTACAGCCATACGCGCCCACCTACGGTTCTGAGCGTCCACCTACAGCGCTGATAGCCCAACCACAGCACTAAGAGCTCACCTACTGCTCTAACCACCCACCTAAAGCACTGAGAGACAACCTACAGCACTAAGCGCCCTCCTACAGCCCTAATCGCCCACCTGCAGCCCACAGCGCCTCCTAGAGCACTGAGCGCCTACCTACAGCACTAATCGCCCACCTACAGCCCTAGGCGCCCATCTACAGCCCTAAGCACCTACCTATAGCACTTAGCGCTCACCTACAGGCCTAAGCGCCCGCCGACAGCCCTGACCGCCCACCTACAGCCCTAAACGCCCACCTAAAGGCCTATGCGCCCACCTACAGCTCTGAGAGCCCACCCACAGCCCTAGGAGCCCAACTACAGCCCTGAGCGCCCTTCTAAAGCACTGAGCGACCACCTACAGCCCTAAGCGCCCACCTACAGCGCTAAGTGCCCACCTACAGCCCTCAGCGCCCACCTACAGCCCTAAGCGCACACCTACAGGCCTGAGCGTCCAACTGCAGCACTAAGCGCCAGCCGACAGCCCGAAGCGGCCGTCTACAGCCATAATCGCCCAACAACAGCCCCCAGCGTCCATCTACATCCCTAAGTGACCACCCGAAGCCCTAAGCGCCCACCTACATCCCTGAGCGCCCACCTACAGCCCTAAGCGCCCACCGACAGCCTTAGGCGCCCACCTACAGCCGTAATCGCCCACCAACAGCACTGACCGCCCACCCAAAGCCCTAAGCGCCCAACTACAGACCTGACAGCCCAACGACAGCCCTAAGAGCCCACCTACAGCCCAGAGCGCCCATCTAAAGCACTGAGCAACCACCTACAGCCCTAAGCGCCCACCTACAGCCCTCATCGCCCACCTACCGCCCTAAGCGCCACAATACAGCCGTAAGCGCCCACATACAGCCCTAAGCGCCCACCTACAGCACTAAGCGCCAGCCGACAGCCCGAAGCGCCCGTCTACAGCCCTAATCGCCCATCAACAGCCCTGAGCGCCCACCTACATCCCTAAGCGACCACCTAAAGCCTTAAGCGCCCACCTACATCCCAAAGCGCCCACCGACAGCCCTGAGCGCCCACCTACAGCCCTAAACGCCCACGTAAAGCCCTAAGCGCCCACCTACAGCCCTGAGAGCCCACCCACAGCACTAAGAGCCCACCTACAGCCCTGAGCGCCCACCTACAGCCCTACGCGCCCACCTACAGCCCAACGCGCCCATCTACAGCTCTAATCGCCCACCAACAGCCCTGAGTGCCCAACTACAGCCCTAAGCGCCCACCTACAGCGCTGAGCGCACACCTACTGTTCTCAGCGCCCACCTACAGCCCTGAGAGCCCAACCACAGCACTAAGATCTCACCTGCTGCCCTCAACACCCACCTAAAGCACTGAGCGACAACCTACAGCCCCAAGACGCCACCTGCACCCCTAAGCGCCCACCTGCAGCCCACAGCGCACATCTGCAGCCCACAGCGCCAACTAGAGCACTGTGCGCCTACCTACAGCCCTATTCGCCCACCTACAGCCCTAAGCGCCCATCTACAGCCCTAAGCACCCACCTAGATTCCTAAACGCCCACCTACAGCGCTAAGCGCCCACCTGCTGCTCTGAACGCCCACCTACAACCCTACGCGACCACCTACCGCCCTAAGCGCCAAACAGCAGCCCAAAGCGCCCAACTACAATCCTAAGCGCCCACCTACAGACCGAAGCGCCCGCCGACAGCCCTAAGCGCCCACCTACAGCCCTAATCGCCCACCAACAGCCCTGAGCGACCACCTACAGCCCTATCCGCCCAACTAAAGCCCTAAGCGCCACCCTACAGCCCTGAGTGCACACCTACAGCCCTAAGAGCCCACCTACAGCCCCACGCGCCCTCCGACAGACCTAAGCGCACATCTACAGCCATGATCGCCCACATACAGCTCTGAGCGCCCAACTACAGGCGAAGGCGACCACCTACAGCCCTGAGTGCCCAACTACAGATCTAAGAGCCCACCTACAGCCCTACGCGCCCTCCGACAGACCTAAGCGTACATCTACGGCCATGATCGCCCACATACAGCCCTAAGCGCCCACCTACAGCCCTAAGCGGCCACCTAGAGCCCTAAGCGCCAGCCGACAGCCCTGAGCGCCCACCTACTGCCCTAAACGCCCACCTAAAGCCCTAAGCGCCAACCTGCAGCGCTGAGAGCCCAACCACAGCCCTACGAGCCCAACTACAGCCCTGAGCGCACTTCTAAAGCACTGAGCGTCCACCTACAGCCCTAAGCGCCCACCTACAGCCCTGATTGCCCACCTACAGCCCTGAGCGCCCACCTACAGCACTAAGCGCCAGCCGACAGCCCGAAGCGCCCGTCTGCAGCCCTAATAGCCCAACAACAGCCCCCAGCGCCCACCTACATCCCTAAGTGACCATCTAAAGCCCTAAGCTCCCACCTACAGCCCTAAGCGCCCACCTACAGAGCTAAGCGCCCGCCGACATCCCTAAGCGCCCACCTACAGCCCTAATCGCCCACCAACAGCCCTGAGCGCCCACCTACAGGCATAAACGCCCACCTAAAGCCCTACGCGCCCACCTACAGTCGTGAGAGCCCAACGACAGCCCTAAGAGCCCACCTACAACCCTGAGCGCTCATCTAAAGCACTGAGCGACCAACTACAACCCTAAGCGCCCAACTACAGCCCTCATCGCCCACCTACCGCCCTAAGCGCCAAATTACAGCCGTAAGCTCCCACATATAGCCCTAAGCGCCAGCCGACAGCCCGAAGCGCCCGTCTACAGCCCTAATCGCCCAACAACAGCCCTGAGCGCCCACCTACAGCCTTAAGAGCCCACCTAAAGCCCTAAGCGCCCACCTACATCCCTCAGCGCCCACCTACATCCCTCAGCGCCCACCTACAGCCCTAAGTGCCCACCTACAGCCCTCAGCGCCCACCTGCAGCCCTAAGCGCACACCTACAGCCCTGAGCGCCCACCTACAGCCATAAGCGCACACCTACAGCCCTGAGCGCCCACCTACAGCCCTAAGCGCCCACCTAAAGCGCGAAGCGCCCACCTACAGCGCTAAGAGCCCTCCTAAAGCCCTAATCGCCCACCTGCAGCTCACAGCGCCTCCTAGAGCACTGAGCGCCTACCTATAGCCCTATTCGCCCACCTACAGCCCTAAACGCCCATCTACAGCCCTAAGCACCTACCTACAGCACTTAGCGCTCACCTACAGCCCTAAGCGCCCACCTACAGCCCTAAGCGGCCACCTACAGCCCTAAGCGCCCGCCGACAGCCCTGAGCGCCCACCTACAGCCCTAAACGCCCACCTAAAACCATAAGCGCCCACCTACAGCCCTGAGAGCCCACCCACAGCCCAAAGAGCCCACATACAGCCCTGAGCGCCATTCGAAAGCACTGAGCGACCACCTACAGCCCAAAGCGCACAGCTACAGCCCTGACGTCCACCGGCAGCACTAAGCGCCAGCCGACAGCCCGACGCGGCCGTCTACAGCCCTAATCGCCCAACAACAGCCCCCAGCGCCCATCTATATCCCTAAGTGACCACCCGAAGCCCTAAGCGGCCGCCGACAGCCTTAGGCGCCCACCTACAGCCGTAATCGCCCACCAACAGCACTGACCGCCCACCCAAAGCCCTAAGCGCCCACCTACAGACCTGACAGCCCAACGACAGCCCTAAGAGCCCACCTACAGCCCAGAGCGCCCATCTAAAGCACTGAGCAACCAGCTGCAGCCCTAAGCGCCCACCTACAGCCCTCATCGCCCACCTACCGCCCTAAGCGCCACAATACAGCCGTAAGCGCCCACATACAGCCCTAAGCGCCCACCTACAGCACTAAGCGCCAGCCGACAGCCCGAAGCGCCCGTCTACAGCCCTAATCGCCCATCAACAGCCCTGAGCGCCCACCTACATCCCTAAGCGACCACCTAAAGCCTTAAGCGCCCACCTACATCCCAAAGCGCCCACCGACAGCCCTGAGCGCCCAACTACAGCCCTAAACGCCCACCTAAAGCCCTAAGCGCCCACCTACAGCTCTGAGAGCCCACCCACAGCCCGAAGAGCCCACCTAAAGCCCTGAGCGCCCACCTATAGCCCTACGCGCCCACCTACAGCCCAACGCGCCCATCTACAGCTCTAATCGCCCACCACCAGCCCTGAGTGCCCAACTACAGCCCTAAGCGCCCACCTACAGCGCTGAGCGCACACCTACTGTTCGCAGCGCCCACCTACAGCCCTGCGAGCCCAACCACAGCACTAAGATCTCACCTACTGCCCTCAACACCCACCTAAAGCACTGAGCGACAACCTACAGCCCCAAGACGCCACCTGCACCCCTAAGCGCCCACCTGCAGCCCGGAGCGCCCATCTGCAGCCCACAGCGCCAACTAGAGCACTGAGCGCCTAACTACAGTCCTATTCGACCACCTACAGCCCTAAGCGCCCATCTACAGCCCTAAGCACCCACCTAGATTCCTAAACGCCCACCTACAGCGCTAAGCGCCCACCTGCTGCTCTTAACGCCCACCTACAACCCTACGCGACCACCTACCGACCTAAGCGCCAAACAGCAGCCCAAAGCGCCCAACTACAATCCTAAGCGCCCACCTACAGACCTAAGCGCCCGCCGACAGCCCTAAGCGCCCACCTACAGCCCTAATCGCCCACCAACAGCCCTGAGCGCCCACCTACAGCCCTAACCGCCCAACTAAAGCCCTAGGCGCCACCCTACAGCCCTGAGTGCCCACCTACAGCCCTAAGAGCCCACCTACATCCCCACGCGCCCTCCGACAGACCTAAGCGCACATCTACAGCCATGATCGCCCATATACAGATCTGAGCGCCCAACTACAGGCGAAGGCGACCACCTACAGCCCTGAGTGCCCAACTACAGATCTAAGTGCCCACCTACAGCCCTACGCGCCCTCCGACAGACCTAAGCGTACATCTACAGCCATGATCGCCCACATACAGCCCTAAGCGCCCACCTACAGCCCTAAGCGGCCACCTACAGCCCTAAGCGGCCACCTAGAGCCCTAAGCGCCAGCCGACAGCCCTGAGCGCCCACCTACTGCCCTAAACGCCCACCTAAAGCCCTAAGCGCCAACCTGCAGCCCTGAGAGCCCAACCACAGCCCTAAGAGCCCAACTACAGCCCTGAGCGCACTTCTAAAGCACTGAGCGTCCACCTACAGCCCTAAGCGCCCACCTACAGCCCTGATTGCCCACCTACAGCCCTGAGCGCCCACCTACAGCACTAAGCGCCAGCCGACAGCCCGAAGCGCCCGTCTGCAGCCCTAATAGCCCAACAACAGCCCCCAGCGCCCAACTACATCCCTAAGTGACCATCTAAAGCCCTAAGCTCCCACCTACAGCCCTAAGCGCCCACCTACAGAGCTAAGCGCCCGCCGACATCCCTAAGCGCCCACCTACAGCCCTAATCGCCCACCAGCAGCCCTGAGCGCCCACCTACAGCCATAAATGCCCAACTAAAGCCCTACGCGCCCACCTACAGTCGTGAGAGCACAACGACAGCCCTAAGAGCCCACCTACAACCCTGAGCGCTCATCTAAAGCACTGAGCGACCAACTACAGCCCTAAGCGCCCAACTACAGCCCTCATCGCCCACCTACCGCCCTAAGCGCCAAATTACAGCCGTAAGCGTCCACATATTGCCCTAAGCGCCAGCCGACAGCCCGAAGCGCCCGTCTACAGCCCTAATCGCCCAACAACAGCCCTGAGCGCCCACCTACAGCCATAAGAGCCCACCTAAAGCCCTAAGCGCCCACCTACATCCCTCAGCGCCCACCTACATCCCTCAGCGCCCACCTACAGACCTAAGTGCCCACCTACAGCCCTCAGCGCCCACCTGCAGCCCTAAGCGCACACCTAAAGCCCTGAGCGCCCAACTACAGCCATAAGCGCACACCTACAGCCCAGAGCGCCTACCTACAGCCCTAAGCGCCCTCCTAAAGCGCGAAGCGCCCACCTACAGCGCTAAGAGCCCTCCTAAAGCCCTAATCGCCCACCTGCAGCCCACAGCGCCTCCTAGAGCACTGAGCGCCTACCTATAGCCCTATTCGCCCACCTACAGCCCTAAACGCCCATCTACAGCCCTAAGCACCTACCTACAGCACTTAGCGCTCACCTACAGCCCTAAGCGCCCACCTACAGCCCTAAGCGGCCACCTACAGCCCTAAGCGCCCGCCGACAGCCCTGAGCGCCCACCTACAGCCCTAAACGCCCACCTAAAACCATAAGCGCCCACCTACAGCCCTGAGAGCCCACCCACAGCCCAAAGAGCCCACATACAGCCCTGAGCGGCATTCGAAAGCACTGAGCGACCACCTACAGCCCAAAGCGCACAGCTACAGCCCTGACGTCCACCGGCAGCACTAAGCGCCAGCCGACAGCCCGAAGCGGCTGCCTACAGCCCTAATCGCACAACAACAGCCCCCACCCCATCTACATCCCTAAGTGACCACCTGAAGCCCTAAGCGCCCACCTACAGCCCTAAGCGCCCACCTACAGCCCTAAGCGCCCGCCGACAGCCCTAGGCGCCCACCTACAGCCCTAATCGCCCACCAACAGCACTGACCGCCCACCTAAAGCCCTAAGCGCCCACCTACAGCCGTGACAGCCCAACGACAGCCCTAAGAGCCCACCTACAGCCCAGAGCGCCCATCTAAAGCACTGAGCAACCACCTACAGCCCTAAGGGCCCACCTACAGCCCTCATCGCACACCTACCTCCCTAAGCGATACAATACAGCCGTAAGCGCCCACATACAGCCCTAAGCGCCCACCTACAGCACTAAGCGCCAGCCGACAGCCCGAAGCGCCCGTCTACAGCCCTAATCGCCCATCAACAGCCCTGAGCGCCCACCTACATCCGTAAGCGACCAACTAAAGCCCTAAGCGCCCACCTACATCCCAAAGCGCCCGCCGACAGCCCTGAGCGCCCACCTACAGCCCTAAACGCCCAGCTAAAGCCCTAAGCGCCCACCTACAGACCTGAGAGCCCACCAACAGCCATAAGAGCCCACCTACAGCCCTGAGCGCCCTTCTAAAGCACTGAGCGACCACCTACAGCGCTCAGTGACCACCTACAGCGCTACGTGCCCACCTACAGCCCTGAGAGCCCAACCACAGCCCTAAGCGCCCACCTACAGCCCTGAGTGCCCACCTACAGCCCTCAGCGCCCACCTACTGCCCTAAGCGCACACCTACAGCCCTGAGTGCACACCTACAGCCCTGAGCGCCCACCTACAGCTCGAAGCGCCCGTCTACAGCCCTAATCGCCCAACAACAGCCCCGATCGCCCACCTACATCCCTAAGTGACCACCGAAAGCCCTAAGCGCCCACCTACAGCCCCAATCGCCCACCAACAGCTCTGAGCGCCCACCTACAGCCATAATCGCCCACCTCAAGCCTTACGCGCTCACCTACAGTCGTGAGAGCCCAACCACAGCACTCAGCGCCCACCTACAGCCCTCAGCGCACACCTAAAGCCTTGAAGCGCCCACCTACATCCCTCAGCGCCCACCTACAGTCCTAAGTGCCCACCTACAGCCCTCACTGCCAACCTACATCCCTAAGCGCCCACCTAAAGCCCTAAGCGCCCACCTACATCCCTCAGCGCCCACCTACAGCCCTACGTGCCCACCTACAGCCCTAAGTGCCCACCAAGAGCACTCAGCGCCCACCTACAGCCCTGAGCGCCCACCTACAGCCCTAAGCGCCCACCTAAAGCGCTAATCGCCCACCTAAAGCGCTAAACGCCCACCTACAGCACTGAGCGCCCTCCTACACCCCTAATCGATCACCTGCAGCCATAAGCGCCCTGCTACGGTTCTGAGCGTCCACCTACCGTGCTGATAGCCCAACCACAGCACTAAGAGCTCACCTACTGCCCTAGCCACCCACCTACAGCCCTGAGAGCCCACCCACAGCCCTAGGAGCCCACCTACAGCTCTGAGCGCCCTTCGAAAGCACTGAGCGACCACATACAGCCCTAAGCGCCCACCAACAGCCATAAGAGCCCACCTACAGCCCTCAGCGCCCACCTACAGCCCTAAGCGCACACCGACAGCCCTGAGCGTCCACCTGCAGCACTAAGCGCCAGCCGACAGCCCGAAGCGGCCGTCTACAGCCCTAATCGCCCAACAACAGCCCCCACCCCATCTACATTCCTAAGTGACAACCCGAAGCCCTAAGCGCCCACCTACAGCCATAAGAGCCCACCTACAGCCCTACGCGCCCGCCGACAGCCCTAGGCGCCCACCTACAGCCCTAATCGCCCACCAACAGCACTGACCGCCCACCTAAAGCCCTAAGCGCCCACCTACAGCCCTGACAGCCCAACGACAGCCCTAAGAGACCACCTACAGCCCAGAGCGCCCATCTAAAGCACTGAGCAACCACCTGCAGCCCTAAGCGCCCACCTACAGCCCTCATCGCACACCTACGGCCCTAAGCGCCACAATATAGCCGTAAGCGCCCACATAGAGACCTAAGCGGCCACCTACAGCATTAAGCGGCAGCCGACAGCCCGAAGCGCCCGTCTACAGCCCTAATCGCCCATCAACAACCCTGAGCGCCCACCTACATCCCTAAGCGACCACCTAAAGCCCTAAGCGCCCACCTACATCCCAAAGCGCCCACCGACAGCCCTGAGCGCCCACCTACAGCCCTAAACGCCCACCTAAAGCCCTAGGCGCCCACCTACAGCCCTGAGAGCCCACCCACAGCTCTAAGAGCCCACCTACTGCCCTGAGCGCCCACCTACAGCCCTAAGCGCCCACCTACAGCCCTACGCGCCCACCTACAGTCCTACGCGCCCATCTACAGCTCTAATCGCCCACCAACAGCCCTGAGTGCCCAACTACAGCCCTAATCGCCCACCTACAGCGCTGAGCGCACACCTACTGTTCGCAGCGCCCACCTACAGCCCTGAGTGCCCAACCACAGCACTAAGATCTCACCTACAGCCCTCAACACACACCTAATGCACTGAGCGACATAATACAGCCCCAAGACGCCACCTGCAGCCCTAAGCGCCCACCTGCAGCCCACAGCGCCCAACTGCAGCCCACAGCGCCAACGAGAGCACTGAGCGCCTACCTAGAGCCCTAATCGCCCACCTACAGCCCTAAGCGCCCATCTACAGCCCTAAGCACCCACCTAGATTCCTAAACGCCCACCTACAGCGCTAAGCGCCCACATGCTGCTCTGAACGCCTACCTACAACCCTACGCGACCACCTACCGCCCTAAGCGCCAAACAGCAGCCCTAAGGGCCCAACTACAGTCCTAAGCGCCCACCTACAGACCTAAGCGCCCACCAACAGCCCTGAGCGCCCACCTACAGTCCTAACCGCCAAACTAAAGCCCTAAGCGCCACCCTACAGCCCTGAGTGCCCAACTACAGCCCTAAGAGCCCACCTACAGCCCCACGCGCCCTCCGACAGACCTAAGCGCACATCTACAGCCATGATCGCCCACATACAGCTCTGAGCGCCGAACTACAGGCGAAGGCGACCACCTACAGCCCTGATTGCCCAACTACAGATCTAAGAGCCCACCTACAACCCTACGCGCCCTCTGACAGACGTAAGCGTACATCTACAGCCATGATCGCCCACATACAGCCCTAAGCGCCCACCTACAGCGCTAAGCGGCCACCTACAGCCCTAAGCGGCCACCTAGAGCCCCAAGCGCCAGCCGACAGCCCTGAGCGCCCACCTACTGCCCTAAACCCCCCCTAAAGCCGTAAGCGCCAACCTGCAGGCCTGAGAGCCCAACCACAGCCCTAAAATCCCGACTACAGCCCTGAGCGCACTTCTAAAGCACTGAGCGCCCAACTACAGCCCTACGCGCACACCTAAAGACCTAAGGGCCCACCTACATCCCTCAGCGCTCACCTACATTCCTCAGGGCCCACCTACAGCCCTAAGTGCCCACCTACAGCCCTCAGCGCCCACCTGCAGCCCTAAGCGCACACCTACAGCCCTGAGCGCCCAACTACAGCCATAAGCGCACACCTACAGCCCTGAGAGCCCACCTACAGCCCTAAGCGCCCACATAAAGCGCTAAGCGCCCATCTACAGCGCCAGTAGCCCTCCTAAAGCCCTAATCGCCCACCTGCAGCCCACAGCGCCTCCTAGAGCACTGAGCGCCTACCTACAGCCCTATTCGCTCACCGACAGCCCTAAACGCCCATCTACAGCCCTAAGCACCTACCTATAGCACTTAGCGCTCATCTACAGCACTAAGCGCCCACCTACAGCCCTAAGCGGCCACCGACAGCCCTAAGCGCCCGCCGACAGCTCTGAGCGCCCACCTAGAGCCCTAAACGCCCACCTGAAACCATAAGCGCCCACCTACAGCCCTGAGAACCCACCCACAGCCCAAAGCGCCCACATACAGCCCTGAGCGCCCTTCTAAAGCACTGAGCGACCACCTACAGCCCTAAGCGCACAGCTACAGCCCTGAGCGTCCACCTGCAGCACTAAGCGCCAGCCGACAGCCCGAAGCGGCCATCTACAGCCCTAATCGCACAACAACAGCCCCCAGCGCCCATCTACATCCCTAAGTGACCACCTGAAGCCCTAAGCGCCCACCTACAGCCCTAAGCGCCCACCTTCAGCCCTAAGCGCCCGCCGACAGCCCTAGGCGCCCACCTACAGCCCTAATCGCCCACCAACAGCCCTGAACGCCCACCTAAAGCCCTAAGCGCCCACCTACAGCCCTGAGTGCCCAACGACAGCCCTAAGAGCCCACCTACAGACCTATGCGCCCACCGAAAGCGCTAAGCGCTAACCTACAGCACTGAGCGCCCTCCTGCAGCCCTAATCGATCACCTACAGCCATACACGCCCACCTACGGTTCTGAGCGTCCACCTACAGCGCTGATAGCACAACCACAGCACTAACAGCTCACCTACTGCCCTAACCACCCAACTAAACCACTGAGCGACAATCTGCAGCCCTAAGCGCCCTCCTAAAGCCGTAATCGCCCATCTGCAGCCCGCAGCGCCTCCTAGAGCACTGAGCGCCTACCTACAGCCCTATTCGCCCACCTACAGCCCTAAACGCCCATCTACAGCCCTAAGCACCTTCGTATAGCACTTAGCGCTCACCTACAGCCCTAAGCGCACACCTACAGCCCTAAGCGGCCACCTACAGCCCTAAGCGCCCGCCGACAGCCCTGAGCGCCCACCTACAGCCCTAAACGCCCACCAAAAACCCTAAGCGCCCACCTACAGCCCTGAGAGCCCAGCCACAGCCCAAAGAGCCCACATAAAGCCCTGAGCGCCCTTCTAAAGCACTGAGCGACCGCCTACAGCCCTAAGCGCACAGCTACAGCCCTGACGTCCACCTGCAGCACTAAGCGCAAGCCGACAGCCCGAAGCGGCCGTCTGCAGCCCTAATCGCACAACAACAGCCTCCAGCGCCCATCTACATCCCTAAGTGACCACCTGAAACCCTAAGCGCCCACCTAAAGCCCTAAGCGCCCACCTACAGCCCTGAGTGCCCAACGACAGCCCTAAGAGCCCACCTACAGACCTATGCGCCCACCGAAAGCGCTAAGCGCTAACCTACAGCACTTAGCGCCCTCCTGCAGCCCTAATCGATCACCTACAGCCATACACGCCCACCTACGGTTCTGAGCGTCCACCTACAGCGCTGATAGCACAACCACAGCACTAACAGCTCACCTACTGCCCTAACCACCCAACTAAACCACTGAGCGACAATCTGCAGCCCTAAGCGCCCTCCTAAAGCCGTAATCGCCCATCTGCAGCCCGCAGCGCCTCCTAGAGCACTGAGCGCCTACCTACAGCCCTATTAGCCCACCTACAGCCCTAAACGCCCATCTACAGCCCTAAGCACCTTCGTATAGCACTTAGCGCTCACCTACAGCCCTAAGCGCACACCTACAGCCGTAAGCGGCCACCTACAGCCCTAAGCGCCCGCCGACAGCCCTGAGCGCCCACCTACAGCCCTAAACGCCCACCAAAAACCCTAAGCGCCCACCTACAGCCCTGAGAGCCCACCCACAGCCCAAAGAGCCAACATAAAGCCCTGAGCGCCCTTCTAAAGCACTGAGCGACCGCCTACAGCCCTAAGCGCACAGCTACAGCCCTGACGTCCACCTGCAGCACTAAGCCCAAGCCGACAGCCCGAAGCGGCCGTCTGCAGCCCTAATCGCACAACAACAGCCTCCAGCGCCCATCTACATCCCTAAGTGACCACCTGAAACCCTCAGCGCCCACCTACAGCCCTAAGCGCCCACCTAAAGCCCTAAGCGCCCACCTACAGCCCTGAGAGCCCAATGACAGCCCTAAGAGCCTACCTACAGCCCTGAGCGCCCATCTAAAGCATTGAGCGACCACCTACAGCCCTAAGCCCCCACCTACAGCCCTAAGCGCCCACCTACAGCCCTCATCGCCCACCTACAGCCCTAAGCGCCCACATACAGCCCAAAGCGATCACCTACAGCACTAAGAGCCAGCCGACAGCCCGAAGCGCCCGTCTACAGCCCTAGTCGCCCATCAACAGCCCTGAGCGCCCACCTACATCCCTAAGCGACCACCTAAAGACCTAAGCGCCCACCTGCATCCCAAAGCGCCCACCTACAGCCCTAAGCGCCCACCTACAGACCTAAGCGCCCGCCGACAGCCCTAAGCGCCCACCTACAGCCCTAATCGCCCACCATAAACGCCCAACTAAAGCCCTACGCGCCCATCTACAGTCCTGAGAGCCCAACGACAGCCCTAAGAGCCCACCTACAGCCCTGAGCGCCCACCTACAGCCCTAAGCGCACACCTACAGCCCTGAGCGTCCACCTGCAGCACTAAGCGCCAGCCGACAGCCCGAAGCGGCCGTCTACAGCCCTAATCGCCCATCAACAGCCCCCAGCGCCCATCTACATCCCTAAGTGACCACCTGAAGCCCTAAGCGCCCAACTACAGCCCTAAGCGCCCACCTACAGCCCAAAGCGCCCAGCTACAGCCCTGAGCGCTCAACTACAGCCCTAAGCGCTCACCTACAGCGCTGAGCGCACAACTACTGTTCTCAGCGCACACCTACAGCCCTGAGAGCCCAACCACAGCACTAAGAGGTCACCAACTGCCCTCAAAATCCACCTAAAGCACTGAGCGACAACCTACAGGCCCAAGACGCCACCAGCAGCCCTAAGCGCCCACCTGCAGCCCACAGCGCCCACCTGCAGCCCACAGCGCCAACTAGAACACAGAGCGCCTACCTACAGCCCTAATCGCCCACCTACAGCTCTAAGCGCCCATCTACAGCCCTAAGCACCCACCTAGATACCTAAACGCCCACCTCCAGCGCTTAGCGCCCACTTGCTGCCCTGAACGCCCACCTACAACCCTACGCGACCACCTACCGCCCTAAGCGCCAAACAGCAGCCCTAAGCGCCCAACTACAGTCCTAAGCGCCCACCTACAGACCTAAGCGCCCGCCGACAGCCCTAAGCGCCCACCTACAGCCCTGAGCGCCCACCTACAGCCCTAACCGCCCACCTAAAACCCTAAATGCCCCCCTACAGACCTGAGTGCCCAACTACAGCCCTAAGAGCCCACCTACAGCCCTACGCGCCCTCCGACAGAACTAAGCGCACATCTGCAGCCACGATCGCCCACATACAGCTCTGAGCACCCAACTACTGGCCAAGGCGACCACCTACAGCCCTAATCGCCCACCTAGTGCCCTAAGCGCCCACCTACAGCCCTAAGCGCCCACCTACAGCCCTTAGCGCCCTGCGACAGCGCTACGCGCCCTCCGACAGACCTAAGCGCACATCTATAGCCATGATCGCCCACAAACAGCCCTAAGCGCCCACCTACAGCGCTAAGCGGCCACCTACAGCCCTAAGCGGCCACCTAGAGCCCTATGCGCCAGCCGACAGCCCTGAGCGCCCACCTACTGCCCTAAACGCCCACCTAAAGCCCTAATCGCCCACCTACAGCCCTGAGAGCCCACCCCCGGCCCTAAGAGCCCTACTACAGCCCTGAGCGCACTTCTAAAGCACTGAGCGACCACCTACAGCCCTAAGCGTCCACCTACAGCCCTGAGTGCCCACCTACAGCCCTCAGCGCACACCTACAGCCCTCAGCGCCCACCTACTGCCCTAAGCGCACACCTACAGCCCTGAGCGCCCACCTACAGCACTAAGCGCCAGCCGACAGCCCGAAGCGCCCGTCTACAGCAGTAATCGCCCAACAACAGCACCCAGCGCCCAACTACATCCCTAAGTGACCATCTAAAGCCCAAAGCGCCCACCTACAGCCCTAAGCGCCCACCTACAGACCTAATCGCCCGCCGACAGCCCTAAGCGCCCACCACAGCCCTAATCGCCCTCCAACAGCCCTGAGCGCCCACCTACAGCCATAATCGCACACCTACAGCCCTGAGCGTCCACCTGCAGCACTAAGCGCCTGCCGACAGCCCGAAGCGGCCGTCTACAGCCCTAATCGCCCATCAACAGCCCCCAGCGCCCATCTACATCCCTAAGTGACCACCTGAAGCCCTAAGCGCCCAACTACAGCCCTGAGCGCCCACCTACAGCCATAATCGCCCACCTAAAGCCCTACACGCCCACCTACAGTCGTGAGAGCCCAACGACAGCCCTAAGAGCCCACCTACAGCCCTGAGCGCTCATCTAAAGCACTGAGCGACCAACTACAGCCCTAAGCGCCCAACTACAGCCCTCATCGCCCACCTACCGCCCTAAGCGCCAAATTACAGCCGTAAGCGCCCACCTATAGCCCTAAGCGCCCACCTACAGCCCAAAGCGCCCACCTACAGCCCTGATCGCCCATCTACAGCCCTAAGCGCCCACCTACAGCGCTGAGCGCACAACTACTGTTCTCAGCGCCCACCTACAGCCCTGAGAGCCCAACCACAGCACTAAGAGGTTACCAACTGCCCTCAACACCCACCTAAAGCACTGAGCGACAACCTACAGCCCCAAGACGCCACCAGCAGCCCTAAGCGCCCACCTGCAGCCCACAGCGCCCACCTGCAGCCCACAGCGCCAACTAGAACACTGAGCGCCTACCTACAACCCTACGCGACCACCTACCGCCCTAAGCGCCAAACAGCAGCCCTAAGCGCCCAACTACAGTCCTAAGCGCCCACCTACAGACCTAAGCGCCCGCCGACAGCCCTAAGCGCCCACCTACAGCCCTAATCGCCCACCAACAGCCCTGAGCGCCCACCTACAGCCCTAACCGCCCACCTAAAGCCCTAAATGCCCCCCTACAGACCTGAGTGCCCAACTACAGCCCTAAGAGCCCACCTACAGCCCTACGCGCCCTCCGACAGAACTAAGCGCACATCTGCAGCCATGATCGCCCACATACAGCTCTGAGCACCCAACTACTGGCCAAGGCGACCACCTACAGCCCTAATTGCCCACCTAGTGCCCTAAGCGCCCACCTACAGCCCTAAGCGCCCACCTACAGCCCTTAGCGCCCTGCGACAGCCCTACGCGCCCTCCGACAGACCTAAGCGCACATCTATAGCCATGATCGCCCACAAACAGCCCTAAGCGCCCACCTACAGCCCTAAGCGGCCACCTACAGCGCTAAGCGGCCACCTAGAGCCCTATGCGCCAGCCGACAGCCCTGAGCGCCCACCTACTGCCCTAAACGCCCACCTAAAGCCCTAATCGCCCACCTACAGCCCTGAGAGCCCACCCCCGGCCCTAAGAGCCCAACTACAGCCCTGAGCGCACTTCTAAAGCACTGAGCGACCACCTACAGCCCTTAGCGTCCACCTACAGCCCTGAGTGCCCACCTACAGCCCTCAGCGCACACCTACAGCCCTCAGCGCCCACCTACTGCCCTAAGCGCACACCTACAGCCCTGAGCGCCCACCTACAGCACTAAGCGCCAGCCGACAGCCCGAAGCGCCCGTCTACAGCCGTAATCGCCCAACAACAGCACCCAGCGCCCAACTACATCCCTAAGTGACCATCTAAAGCCCAAAGCGCCCACCTACAGCCCTAAGCGCCCACCTACAGACCTAATCGCCCGCCGACAGCCCTAAGCGCCCACCACAGCCCTAATCGCCCTCCAATATCCCTGAGCGCCCACCTACAGCCATAAACGCCCACGTAAAGCCCTACACGCCCACCTACAGTCGTGAGAGCCCGACGACAGCCCTAAGAGCCCCCCTACAGCCCTGAGCGCTCATCTAAAGCACTGAGCGACCAACTACAGCCCTAAGCGCCCAACTACAGCCCTCATCGCCCACCTACCGCCCTAAGCGCCAAATTACAGCCGTAAGCGCCCACCTACAGCCCTAAGCGCACACCTACAGCCCTGAGCGCCCAACTACAGCCCTAAGCGCACACCTACAGCCCCGAGTGCCCAACTACAGACCTAAGACCTCACCTGCAGCCCTACGCGCCCTCCGACAGACCTAAGCGTACATCTGCAGCCATGATCGCCCACATACAGCCCTAATCGCCCACCTCGTGCCCTAAGCGCCCACCTATAGCCCTAAGCGCCCTCCGACAGCCCTAAGCGCACATCTGCAGCCATGATCGCCCACCTACAGCCCTCAGCGCCCACCTACAGCCCTAAGGGCCCACCTACAGCCCTAGGCGACCACCTACAGCCCTAAACGCCCACCTAGTGACCTAAGCGACCACCTGCAGCGCTAAGCGCCCACGTACAGCCCTAAGCGCCCACCGACAGCCCTGAGCGCCCACCTACAGCCCCACGCGCCCACCTACAGACCTAAGCACCCAGCTACAGCACGAAACGATCACGTACAGCCCTAACCGCCCACCTAAAGCCCTGAGCGCCCACATACAGCCCTAAGCGCCCACCTACAGCTCTTAGCGCCCACCTACAGCCCTAAGCGCCCAACTACAGCCCTAAGGTCCCACCTACAGCGCTACGCGCCCAACTACAGTCCTGAGCGCCCAGCTACCACTCTAAGCGCCAAACTACAGGCATAAGCGCCCACCTACAGCCCTAAGCGCCCATTTACAGCACTAAGCTCCCGCCGGCAGCCCTAAGCGCCCACCTACAGCCGTAATCGTCCACCAACAGACCTGAGCGCCCACCTATATCCCTAAGCGACCGCTTAAAGCCCTAAGCGCTCACCTACAGCCCTATGCGCCCACCTACAGCCCTACGCGCCCACATACAGTACTTAGCGCCCACCTACAGCCCTATGCGCCCACCTACAGCCCTAAGCGCACACCGGCAGCCCTCAGCGCCCACCTACAGCCCTGAGCGCACACCTACAGCCCTGAGGGCACACCTACAGCCCTCATCGCCCACCTGCAGCCCTACGCGCCCACCTACAGCCCTAAGCGCCCATCTACAGCCGTGAGCGCCCACCTCCAGCCCCGAGGGCGCACCTACAGCCCTAAGCGGCCACCTACAGACCTAAGCGCCCGCCGACAGCCCTGAGCGCCTATCTACAGCCCTAAACGCCCACCTAAAGCCCTAAGCGCCCACCTACAGCCCTGAGAGCCCACCCACAGCCCTAAGAGCCCACCTACATCCCTGAGCGCCCTTCTAAAGCACTAAGCGACCACCTACAGCCCTAAGCGCACACCTACAGCCCTGAGCGTCCACCTGCAGCACTAAGCGCCAGCCGACAGCCCGATTCGGCCGTCTACAGCCGTAATCGCCCACCAACAGACCTGAGCGCCCACCTATATCCCAAAGCGACCGCTTAAAGCCCTAAGCGCCCAACTACAGCCCTATGCGCCCACATACAGCCCTACGCGCCCACATACAGCCCTTAGCGCCCATCTACAGCCCTATGCGCCCACCTACAGACCTAAGCGCCCACCGGCAGCCCTCAGCGCCCACCTACAGCCCTGAGCGCACACCTACAGCCCTCATCGCCCACCTGCAGACCTACGCGCCCACCTACAGCCCTGAGCGACCTCCTCCAGCCCTGAGGGCGCACATACAGCCGTAAGCGCCCACCTACAGAACTAATCGCCCACCAACAGCCCTGAGCGCCCACCTGCAGCCCTAAGCGCCCACCTCCAGCCCTAAGCGCCCACCTACAGCCCTTATCGCCCACCTACAGCCCTAAGCGCCCATCTAAAGCACTGAGCGACCACCTATATCCCTAAGCGCCCTCCTAAAGCCCTAATCGCCCACCTACCGCCCTAAGCGCCATCCTACAGCCGAAAGCGCCCACCAACAGCCCCAAGCGCCCATCTACAGCACTAACCGCCAGCCGACAGCCCTAAACGCCCACCTACAGCCCTCATTGCCCACCAACAGCCCTGAGCGACCAACGACATTCCTAAGCGACCACCTAAAGCCCTACGCGCCCACCTACAGCCCTAAACGCCCATCTAAAGCACTGAGCGACCAACTACAGCCCTAAGCGCCCACCTGTAGCCCACAGCGATGCCTAGAGCACTGAGCGCCTACCTACAGCCCTAATCGCCCACCAACAGCCCTGAACGCCCACCTACAGCCCTAAACGCCCACCTAAAGCGCTAAGCGCCCACCTACAGCCCTGATCGCCCACCTACAGCCCTAAGAGCCCAACTACAGCCCTACGCGCCCACCTACAGCCCGAAGCGCCCGTCTACAGCCCTAATCGCCCAACAACAGCCCCGAGCGCTCACCTACATCCCTAAGTGACCACCGAAAGCCCTAAGCGCCCACCTACAGCCCTAAGCGCCGAACTAAAGACCTAAGCGCCCGCCGACAGCCCTAAGCGCCCACCTACAGCCCCAATCGCCCAACAACAGCTCTGTGCGCCCACCTACAGCCATAATCGCCCACCTCAAGCCTTACGCGCCCAACTACAGTAGTGAGAGCCCAACCACAGCCCTCAGCGCTCACCTACAGCACTCAGCGCCCACCTAAAGCCCTAAGCGCCCACCTGTATCCCTCAGCGCCCACCTACAGTCCTAAGTGCCCACCTACAGCCATCAGCGCCCACCTACAGCCCTAAGTGCCCACCTACAGCCCTAAGTGCCCACCTACAGCACTCAGCGCCCACCTGCAGCCCTGAGCGCCCACCTACAGCCCTAAGCGCCCACCTAAAGCGCTAATCGTCCACCTAAAGCGCTAAGCGCCCACCTACAGCACTGAGCGCCCTCCTACAGCCCTAATCGATCACCTACAGCCATACGCGCCAACCTACGGTTCTGAGCGTCCACCTACAGCGCTGATTGCCCATCCGCAGCACTAAGAGCTCACCTACTGCCCTAACCACCCACCTAAAGCACTGAGAGACATACTACAGCCCTAAGCGCCCTCCTACAGCCCTAATCGCCCCCCTGCAGCCCACAGCGCCTCCTAGAGCACTGAGGGCCTACCTACAGCCCTAATCGCCCACCTACAGCCCTAAGCGCCCATCTACAGCCCTAAGCGCCCGCCGACAGCCCTGAGCGCCCACCTACAGCCCTAAACGCCCACCTAAAGCCCTAAGCGCCCACCTACAGCCCTGAGAGCCCACGCACAGCCCTAGGAGCCCACCCACAGCCCTGAGCGCCCTTCTAAAGCACTGAGCGACTACCTACATCCCTAAGCGACCACCTAAAGCCCTAGGCGCCCACCTACATCGCAAAGCGCCCGCCGACAGCCCTGAGCGCCCACCTACAGCCCTAAACGCCCACCTAAAGCCCTAAGCGCCCATCTGCAGCCCTGAGAGCCTACCCACAGCCCTAAGAGCTCACCTACAGCCCTGAGCGCCCTTCTAAAGCACTGAGCGACCACCTACATCCCTAAGCGACCACCTAAAGCCCTAAGCGCCCACCTACATCCCAAAGCGCCCGCCGACAGCCCTAAGAGCTCACCTACAGCCCTGAGCGCCCTTCTAAAGCACTGAGCGACCACCTACAACCCAAAGCGCCACGTACAGCGCTAAGTGCCCACCTACAGCCCTGAGAGCCCAACCACAGCCCTAAGCGCCCACCTACAGCCCTGAGTGCCCACCTACAGCCCTCAGCGCCCACCTACTGCCCTAAGCGCACACCTACAGCCCTGAGTGCACACCTACAGCCCTGAGCGCCCACCTACAGCCCGAAGCGCCCGTCTACAGCCCTAATCGCGCAACAACAGCCCCGATCGCCCACCTACATCCCTAATTGACCACCGAAAGCCCTAAGCGCCCACCTACAGCCCTAAGCGCCCACCTACAGACCTAAGCGCCCGCCGACAGCCCTAAGCGCCCACTTACAGCCCCAATCGCCCACCAACAGCCCTGAGCGCCCACCTACAGCCATAATCGCCCACCTCAAGCCCTACGCGCCCACCTACAGTCGTGAGAGCCCAACCACAGCCCTCAGCGCCCACCTACAGCCCTCAGCGCCCACCTAAAGCCCTAAGCGCCCACCTACATCCCTCAGCGCCCACCTACAGTCCTAAGTGCCCACCTACAGCCCTCAGCGCCTACCTACAGCCCTAAGCGCCCACTTAAATCCCTAAGCGCCCACCTACATCCCTCAGCGCCCACCTACAGCCCTACGTGCCCACCTACAGCCCTAAGTGCCCACCTACAGCACTCAGCGCCCACCTACAGCCCTGAGCGCCCACCTACATCCCTAAGCGCCCACCTAAAGCGCTAATCGCCCACGTAAAGCGCTAAGCGACCACCTACAGCACTGAGCGCCCTCCTACAGCCCTAATCGATCACCTACAGCCATACGCGCCCACCTACGGTTCTGAGCGTCCACCTACACCGCTGATAGCCCAACCACAGCACTAAGAGCTCACCTACTGCCCGAACCAACCACCTAAAGCACTGAGCGACAACCTACTGCCCTAAGCGCCCTCCTACAGCCCTAATCGCCCACCTGCATCCCACAGCGCCTCCTAGAGCACTGAGCGCATACCTACAGCCCTAATCGCCCACCTGCAGCCCTAAGCGCCCATCTACAGCCCTAAGCACCTACCTATAGCACTTAGCGCTCACCTACAGCCCTAAGCGCCCACCTACTGCCCTAAGCGGCCACCTACAGCCCTAAGCGCCCGCCGACAGCCCTGAGCGCCCACCTACAGCACTAAACGCCCACCTAAAGCCCTAAGCGCCCACCTACAGCCCTGAGAGCCCACCAACAGCCCTAGGAGCCCACCTACAGCCCTGAGCGCCCTTCTAAAGCACTGAGCGACCACCTACAGCCCTAAGCGCCACCTACAGCGCTACGTGCCCACCTACAGCACTGAGAGCCCAACCACAGCCCTAAGCGCCCACCTACAGCCCTGAGTGCCCACCTACAGCCCTCAGCGCCCACCTACTGCCCTAAGCGCACACCTACAGCCCTGAGCGCACACCTACAGCCCGTAGCGCCCACCTACAGCCCGAAGCGCCCGTCTACAGCCCTAATCGCCCAACAACAGCCCCGAGCGCTCACCTACATCCATAAGTGACCAACGAAAGCCCTAAGCGCCCACCTACAGCCCTAAGCGCCGAACTAAAGACCTAAGCGCCCGCCGACAGCCCTAAGCGCCCACCTACAGCCCCAATCGCCCACCAACAGCCCTGAGCGCCCACCTACAGCCATAATCGCCCACCTCAAGCCTTACGCGCCCACCTACAGTCGTGAGAGCCCAACCACAGCCCTCAGCGCCCACCTACAGCACTCAGCGCCCACCTAAAGCCCGAAGCGCCCACCTACATCCCTCAGCGCCCAACTAAAGCCCTAAGCGCCCACCTACATCCCTCAGCGCCCACCTACAGTCCTGAGTGTCCACCTACAGCCCTCAGCGCCCACCTACAGCCCTAAGCGCCCACTTAAAGCCCTAAGATCCCGCCTACATCCCTCAGCGCCCACCTACAGCCCTAAGTACCCACCTACAGCCCTAAGTGCCCACCTACAGCACTCAGCGCCCACCTACAGCCCTGAGCGCCCACCTACAGCCCTAAGCGCCCACATAAAGCGCTAATCGCCCACCTAAAGCGCTAAGCGCCCACCTACAGCACTGAGCGCCCTCCTACAGCCCTAATCGATCACCTACAGCCATACGCGCCCACCTACGGTACTGAGCGTACACCTACAGCGCTGATAGCCCATCCACAGCACTAAGATCTCACCTACTGCCCTAACCACCCACCTAAAGCACTGAGAGACAACCTACAGCCCTAAGCGCCCTCCTACAGCCCTAATCGCCCCCCTGCAGCCCACAGCGCCTCCTAGAGCACTGAGCGCCTACCTACAGCCCTAATCGCCCACCTACAGCCCTAAGCGCCCATCTACAGCCCTAAGCGCCCGCCGACAGTCCTGAGCGCCCACCTACAGCCGTAAACGCCCAACTAAAGCCCTAAGCGCCCACCTACAGCCCTGAGAGCCATCCCACAGCCCTAGGAGACCACCCACAGCCCTGAGCGCCCTTCTAAAACACTGAGCGACCACCTACATCCCTAAGCGACCACCTAAAGCCCTAAGCGCCCACTTACATCCCAAAGCGCACGCCGACAGCCCTGAGCGCCCACCGAAAGCCCTAAACGCCCACATAAAGCCCTAAGCGCCCATCTGCAGCCCTGAGAGCCTACCCACAGCCCTAAGAGCCCACCTACAGCCCTGAGCGCCCTTCTAAAGCACTGAGCGACCACCTACAGCCCTAAGCGCCACCTACAGCGCTAAGTGCCCACCTACAGCCCTGAGAGCCCAACCACAGCCCTAAGCGCCCACCTACAGCCCTGAGTGCCCACCTACAGCCCTCAGCGCCAAACTACTGCCCTAAGCGCACACCTACAGCCCTGAGCGCACACCTACAGCCCTGAGCGCCCAACTACAGCCCGAAGCGCCCGTCTACAGCCCTAATCGCCCAACAACAGCCCCGAGCGCCCACCTACATCCCTAAGTGACCACCGAAAGCCCTAAGCGCCCAACTACAGCCCTAAGCGCCCACCTACAGACCTAAGCGCCCGCCGACAGCCCTAAGCGCCCACCTACAGCCCCAATCGCCCATCAACAGCCCTGAGCGCCCACCTACAGCCATAATCGCCCACCTCAAGCCCTACGCGCCCACCTACAGTCGTGAGAGCCCAACCACAGCCCTCAGCGCCCACCTACAGCCCTCAGCGCCCACCTAAAGCCCTAAGCGCCCACCTACATCCCTCAGCGCCCACCTACAGTCCTAAGTGCCCACCTACAGCCCTCAGCGCCTACCTACAGCCCTAAGCGCCCACCTAAATCCCTAAGCGCCCACCTACATCCCTCAGCGCCCACCTACAGCCCTAAGTGCCCACCTACAGCCCTAAGTGACCACCTACAGCACTCAGCGCCCACCTACAGCCCTGAGCGCCCAACTACAGTCCTATTCGCCCATCTACAGCCCTAAGCACCTACCTATAGCACTTAGCGCTCACCTACAGCCCTAAGCGCCCACCTACAGCCCTAAGCGGCCACCTACAGCCCTAAGCGCCCGCCGACAGACCTGAGCGCCCACCTACAGCCCTAAACGCCCACCTAAAGCCCTAAGCGCCCACCTACAGCCCTGAGAGCCCACCCACAGCCCTAGGAGCCCACCTACAGCCCTGAGTGCCCTTCTAAAGCACTGAGCGACCACCTACAGCTATAAGCGCCCACCTACAGCGCTAATTGCCCACCTACAGCCCTCAGCGCCCACCTACAGCCCTAAGCACACACCTACAGCCCTGAGCGTCTACCTGCAGCACTAAGCGCCAGCCGACAGCCCGAAGCGGCCGTCTACAGCCCTAATCGCCCAACAACAGCCCCCAGCGCCCATCTACATCCCTAAGTGACCACCCGAAGCCCTAAGCGCCCACCTACAGCCCTAAGCGCCCACCTACAGCCCTCATCGCCCATCTACCGCCCTAAGCGCCACAATACAGCCGTAAGCGCCCACATACAGCCCTAAGCGCCCACCTACAGCACTAAGCGCCAGCCGACAGCCCGAAGCGCCCGTCTGCAGCCCTAATCGCCCATCAACAGCTCGGATCGCCCACCTACATCCCTAAGCGACCAACTAAAGCCCTAAGCGCCCACCTACATCCCAAAGCGCCCACCTACAGCCATAAGTGCCCACCTGCAGCCCTCAGCGCCCACGTACAGCCCTAAGCGCACACCTAAAGCACTAAGCGCCCACCTACAGCACTGATAGCCCACATACAGCCCTAATCGATCACCTACAGCCATAAGCGCCCACCTACGGTTCTGAGCGTCCACCTACAGCCTTGATAGCCCACCAACAGCACTAAGAGCTAACCTACTGCCCTAACCACCCACCTAAAGCACTGAGCGCCCACCTACATCCCTAAATGCCCACCTACAGCCCATAGCGCCTCCAAGAGCACTGAGCGCCTACATACTTCCCTAATCGCCCACCTACAGCCCTAAGCGCCCAGCTATAGCCCTAAGCACCCACCTACAGCACTTAGCGCTCACCTACAGCCCTAAGGGCACACCTACAGCCATAAGCGGCAACCTAGAGCCCTGAACGCCCACCTACAACCCTACGCGCCCACCTACAGCCCTCATCGCCCACCGGCAGCCCTCAGCGCCCACCTACAGCCCTGAGCGCACACCTACAGCCCTAAGCGTCCACCTACAGCCCTTACCGCCCACCTACAGCCCTAAGCGCCCATCTAAAGCACTGAGCGACCAACTGTATCCCTAAGCGCCCTCCTACAGCCCTCATCGCCCACCTACCGCCCTAAGCGCCAACCTGCAGCCGTAAGCGCCCAACAACAGCCCTAAGCGCCCAACTACAGCCCTAAGCACCCACCTAGATTCCTAAACGCTCACCTACAGCGCTAAGCGCCCAACTGCTGCCCTGAACGTCCACCTACAACCCTACGCGACCACCTACCGCCCGAAGCGCCAAACAGCAGCCCTAAGCGCCCAACTACAGTCCTAAGCGACCACCTACAGACCTAAGCGCCCGCCGACAGCCCTAAGCGCCCACCTACAGCCCTAATCGCCCACCAACAGCCCTGAGCGCCCACCTACATCCCTAAGCGACCACATAAAGCCCTAAGTCCCCACCTACATCCCTAAGCGCCCACGTACAGCCCTAAGCGCCCACCTGCAGCTCTTAGCGCCCACCTACAGCCCTAAGCGCCCACATACAGCCCTAAGCGCCCACCTACAGCTCTTAGCGCCCACCTACAGCCCTAAGCGCCCAACTACAGCCCTAAGGTCCCACCTACAGCGCTAAGAGCCCAACTGCAGTCCTGAGCGCCCAGCTCCCACTTCAAGCGCCAAACTACAGGCGTAAGCCACCACCTACAGCCCTAAGCGCCCATTTACAGCACTAAGCTCCCGCCGGCAGCCCGAAGCGCCCACGTACAGCCGTAATCGCCCACCAACAGACCTGAGAGCCCACCTATATCCCTAAGCGACCGCTTAAAGCCCTAAGCGCCCACCTACAGCCCTATGCGCCCACCTGCAGCCCTACGCGCCCACATACAGCCCTTAGCGCCCACCTACAGCCCTATGCGCCCACCTACAGCCCTAAGCGCCCACCGGCAGCCCTCAGAGCCCACCTACATCCCTGAGCGCACACCTACAGCCCTGAGCGCACACCTACAGCCCTCATCGCCCACCTGCAGCCCTACGCGCCCACCTACAGCCCTAAGCGCCCACCTACAGCCCTGAGCGCCCACCTCCAGCCCTGAGAGCGCACATATAGCCGTAAGCGCCCACCTACAAACCTAATCGCCCACCAACAGCCCTGAGCGCCCACCTGCATCCCTAAGCGTCCACCTCCAGCCCTAAGCGCCCACCTACAGCCCTTACCGCCCACCTACAGCCCTAAGCGCCCATCTAAAGCACTAAGCGCCCTCCTACAGCCCTCATTGCCCACCTACCGCCCTAAGCGCCAACCTACAGCCGTAAGCGCCCACCAACAGCCCTAAGCGACCACCTACAGACCTAAGCGCCCGCCGACATCCCTAAGCGCCCACCTACAGCCCTAATCGCCCACCAACAGCCCTGAGCGCCCACCTACATCCCTAAGCGACCAAATAAAGCCCGAAGTCCCCACCTACAGCCCTAAGCGCCCACGTACAGCCCTAAGCGCCCACCTGCAGCTCTTAGCGCCCACCTACAGCCCTAAGCGCCCAACTACAGCCCTAGGGTCCCACCTACAGCGCTAATCGCCCAACTGCAGTCCTGAGCGCCCAGCTACCACTCCAAGCGCCAAACTACAGGCGTAAGCGCCCACCTACAGCGCTAAGCGCCCATTTACAGCACTAATCTCCCGCCGGCAGCCCTAAGCACCCACCTACAGCCGTAATCGCCCACCAACAGACCTGAGCGCCCACCTGCAGCCCTAAGCGCCCACCTCCAGCCCTAAGCGCCCACCTACAGCCCTTACCGCCCACCTACAGCCCTAAGCGCCCATCTAAAGCACTGAGCGACCACCTGTATCCGTAAGCGCCCTCCTACAGCCCTCATCGCCCACCTACCGCCCTAAGCGCCAACCTACAGCCGTAAGCGCCCACCAACAGTCCTAAGCGCCCATCTACAGCCCTAAGCACCCACCTAGATTCCTAAACGCCCACCTACAACCCTACGCGATCACCTACCGCCCTAAGCGCCAAACAGCAGCCCTAAGCGCCCAACTACAGTCCTAAGCGCCCACCTACAGACCTAAGCGCCCGCCGACAGCCCTGAGCGCCCACCTACATCCCTAAGCGACCACGTAAAGCCCTATGTCCCCACCTACAGCCCTAAGCGCCCACTTACAGCCCTAAGCGCCCACCTACAGCTCTTAGCGCCCACCTACAGCCCTATGCGCCCACATACAGCCTTAAGCGCCCACCTACAGCTCTCAGCGCCCACCTACAGCCCTAAGCGCCCAACTACTGCCCTAAGGTCCCACCTACAGCGCTAAGCGCCCAACTACAGTCCTGAGCGCCCAGCTACCACTCTAAACGCCAAACTACAGGCGTAAGCGCCCACCTACATCGCTAAGCGCCCATTGACAGCACTAAGCTCCCGCCGGCAGCCCAAAGCGCCCACCTACAGCCGTAATCGCCCACCAACAGACCTGAGCGCCCACCTATATCCCTAAGCGACCGCTTAAAGCCCTAAGCGCCCACCTACAGCCCTATGCGCCCACCTGCAGCCCTACGCGCCCACATACAGCCCTTAGAGCCCACCTGCAGCCCTATGCGCCCACCTACAGCCATAAGCGCCCACCGGCAGCCCTCAGCGCCCACCTATAGCCCTGAGCGCACACCTACAGCCCTGAGCGCACACCTACAGCCCTCATCGCCCACCTGCAGCCCTACGCGCCCACCTACAGCCCTAAGCGCCCAACTACAGCCCTGAGCGCCCACCTCCAGCCCTGAGGGCGCACATACAGCCGTAAGCGCCCACCTACAGACCTAATCGCCCACCAACAGCCCTGAGCGCCCACCTGCAGCCCTAAGCGCCCACCTCCAGCCCTAAGCGCCCACCTACAGCCCTTTCCGCCCACCAACAGCCCTAAGCGCCCATCTAAAGCACTGATCTACCATCTGTATCCCTAAGCGCCCTCCTACAGCCCTCATCGCCCACCTACCGCCCTAAGCGCCAACCTACAGCCGTAAGCGCCCACCAACAGCCCTAAGCGCCCATCTACAGCCCTAAGCACCCACCTAGATACCTAAACGCCCATCTACAGCGCTAAGCGCCCACCTGCTGCCCTGAACGCCCACCTACAACCCTACGCGACCACCTACCCCCTAAGCGCCCATCTACAGCCCTAAGCGCCCAACTACAGTCCTAAGCGACCACCTACAGACCTAAGCGCCCGCCGACAGCCCTAAGCGCCCACCGACAGCCCTAATCGCCCACCAACAGCCCTGAGCGCCCACCTACATCCCTAAGCGACCACATAAAGCCCTAAGTCCCCACCTACAGCCCTAAGCGCCCACGTACAGCCCTAAGCGCCCACCTGCAGCTCTTAGCGCCCACCTAAAGCCCTAAGCGCCCACATACAGCCTTAAGCGCCCACCTACAGCTCTTAGCGCCCACCTACCGCCCTAAGCGCCAATCAGCAGCCCTAAGCGCCCAAATACAGTCCTAAGCGCCCACCTACAGACCTAAGCGCCCGCCGACAGCCCTGATCGCCCACATACATCCCTAAGCGACAACATAAAGCCCTATGTGCCCACCTACAGCCCTATGCGCCCACTTACATCCCTAAGCGCCCACCTACAGCTCTCAGCGCCCACCTACAGCCCTAAGCGCCCACATACAGCCCTAAGCGCCCACCTAAAGCTCTTAGCGCCCACCTACAGCCCTAAGCGCCCAACTACAGCCCTAAAGTCCCACCTACAGCGCTAAGCGCCCAACTACAGTCCTGAGCGCCCAGCTACCACTCTAAGCGCCAAACTACAGGCGTAAGCGCCCACCTACAGCCCTAAGCGCCCATTTACAGCACTAAGCTCCCGCCGGCAGCCCTAAGCGCCCACCTACAGCCGTAATCGCCCACCAACAGACCTGAGCGCCCACCTATATCCCTAAGCTACCGCTTAAAGCCCTAAGCGCCCACCTACAGCCCTATGCGCCCACCTACAGCCCTACGCGCCCACATACAGTCCTTAGCGCCCACATGCAGCCCTATGCGCCCTCCTACAGCCCTAGGCGCCCACCGGCAGCCCTCAGCGCCCACCTACAGCACTGAGCGCACACCTACAGCCGTGAGCGCACACCTACAGCCCTCATCGCCCACCTGCAGCCCTAGGCGCCCACCTACAGCACTAAGCGCCCACCTACAGCACTGAGCGCCCACCTCCAGCCCTGAGGGCGCACATACAGCCGTAAGCGCCCACCTACAGACCTAATCGCCCATCAACAGCCCTGAGCGCCCACCTGCAGCCCTAAGCGCCCACCTCCAGCACTAAGCGCCCACCTACAGCCCTTATCGCTCACCTACAGCCCTAAGCGCCCATCTAAAGCACTGAGCGACCAACTATATCCCAAAGCGCCCTCCTACAGCCCTAATCTCCCACCTACCGCCCTAAGCGGCAACCTACAGCCGTAAGCGCCCACCATCAGCCCTAAGCGCCCATCTACAGAACTAACCGCCAGCCGACAGCCGTAAGCGCCCACCTACAGCCCTACGCGCCCACATACAGCCCATAGCGCCCACCTACAGCCCTATGCGCCCATTTACAGCACTAAGCTCTCCCCGGCAGACCTAAGCGCCCACCTACAGCCGTAATCGCCCACCAACATACCTGAGCGCCCACCTATATCCCTAAGCGACCGCTTAAAGCCCTAAGCGCCCACCTACAGCCCTATGCGCCCACCTGCAGCCCTACGCGCCCACATACAGCCCTTAGCGCCCACCTACAGCCCTATGCGCCCACCTACAGCCATAAGCGCCCACCGGCAGCCCTCAGCGCCCACCTACAGCCCTGAGCGCACACCTACAGCCCTGAGCGCACACCTACAGCCCTCATCGCCCACCTACAGCCCTGAGAGCCCAACGGCAGCCCTAAGAGCCCAACTGCAGCCCAGAGCGCCCATCTCCAGCACTGAGCGCCCACCTACAGCCCTAAGCGCCCACCGACAGCCCTCATCGCACACCTACCGCCCTAAGCGCCACAATACAGCCGTAAGCGCCCACATACAGCCCTAAGCGCCCACCTACAGCACTAAGCGCCAGCCGACAGCCCGAAGCGCCCGTCTACAGCCCTAATCGCCCATCAACAGCCCTGAGCGCCCACCTACATCCCTAAGCGACCACCTAAAGCCCTACGCGCCCAACTACATCCCAAAGCGCCCGCCGACAGCCCTGAGCGCCCACCTACAGCCCTAAACGCCCAGCTAAAGCCCTAAGCGCCCACCTACAGCCCTGAGAGCCCATCCACAGCCCTAAGAGCCCACCTATAGCCCTGAGCGCCATTCTAAAGCACTGAGCGACCACCTACAGCCCTAAGCGCCACCTACAGCGCTACGTGCCCACCTACAGCCCTGAGAGCCCAACCACAGCCCTAAGCGCCCAACTACAGCCCTGAGTGCCCACCTACAGCACTAAGCGCCCACCTACTGCCCAAAGCGCCCACCTACAGCCCTGAGCGCACACCTACAGCCCTGAGCGCCCACCTACAGCCCGAAGCGCCCGTCTACAGCCCTAATCGCCCAACAACAGCCCCGAGCGCCCAACTACATCCCTAAGTGACCACCGAAAGCCCTAAGCGCCCACCTACAGCCCCAATCACCCACCAACAGCCCTGAGTGCCCACCTACAGCCATAATCGCCCACCTCAAGCGTTACGCGCCACCTACAGTCGTGAGAGCCCAACCACAGCCCTCAGCGCCCACCTACAGCCCTCAGCGCCCACCTAAAGCCTTTAAGCGCCCACCTACATCCATCAGCGCCCACCTACAGTCCTAAGTGCCCACCTACAGCCCTCAGCGCCCACCTACAGCCCTTAGCGCCCACCTACAGCCCTGAGCGCCAACCTACAGCCCTAAGCGCCCAACTAAAGCGCTAATCGCCCACCTAAAGCACTAATCGCCCACCTACAGCACTGAGCGCCCTCCTACAGCCCTAATCGATCACCTACAGCCATACGCGCCCACCTACGGTTCTGAGCGTCCACCTACAGCGCTGATAGCCCAACCACAGCACTAAGAGCTCACCTACTGCCCTAACCACCCACCTAAAGCACTGAGAGACAACCTACAGCACTAAGCGCCCTCCTACAGCCCTAATCGCCCACCTGCAGCCCACAGCGCCTCCTAGAGCACTGAGCGCCTACCTACAGCCCTAATCGCCCACCTACAGCCCTAGGCGCCCATCTGCAGCCCTAAGCACCTACCTATAGCACTTAGCGCTCACCTACAGCCCTAAGCGCCCGCCGACAGCCCTGAGCGCCCACCTACAGCCCTAAACGCCCACCTAAAGGCCTAAGCGCCCACCTACAGCCCTGAGAGCCCACCCACAGCCCTAGGAGCCCAACTACAGCCCTGAGCGCCCTTCCAAAGCACTGAGCGACCACCTACAGCGCTAAGTGCCCACCTACAGCCCGAAGCGCCCGTCTACAGCCCTAATCGCCCAACAACAGCCCCGAGCGCCCAACTACATCCCTAAGTGACCACCGAAAGCCCTAAGCGCCCACCTACAGCCCCAATCGCCCACCAACAGCCCTGAGTGCCCACCTACAGCCATAATCGCCCACCTCAAGCGTTACGCGCCACCTACAGTCGTGAGAGCCCAAGCACAGCCCTCAGCGCCCACCTACAGCCCTCAGCGCCCACCTAAAGCCTTTAAGCGCCCACCTGCATCCATCAGCGCCCACCTACAGTCCTAAGTGCCCACCTACAGCCCTCAGCGCCCACCTACAGCCCTTAGCGCCCACCTACAGCCCTGAGCGCCAACCTACAGCCCTAAGCGCCCAACTAAAGCGCTAATCGCCCACCTAAAGCACTAATCGCCCACCTACAGCACTGAGCGCCCTCCTACAGCCCTAATCGATCACCTACAGCCATACGCGCCCACCTACGGTTCTGAGCGTCCACCTACAGCGCTGATAGCCCAACCACAGCACTAAGAGCTCACCTACTGCCCTAACCACCCACCTAAAGCACTGAGAGACAACCTACAGCACTAAGCGCCCTCCTACAGCCCTAATCGCCCACCTGCAGCCCACAGCGCCTCCTAGAGCACTGAGCGCCTACCTACAGCCCTAATCGCCCACCTACAGCCCTAGGCGCCCATCTGCAGCCCTAAGCACCTACCTATAGCACTTAGCGCTCACCTACATCCCTAAGCGCCCGCCGACAGCCCTGAGCGCCCACCTACAGCCCTAAACGCCCACCTAAAGGCCTAAGCGCCCACCTACAGCCCTGAGAGCCCACCCACAGCCCTAGGAGCCCAACTACAGCCCTGAGCGCCCTTCCAAAGCACTGAGCGACCACCTACAGCGCTAAGTGCCCACCTACAGCCCTCAGCGCCCACCTACAGCCCTGAGCGTCCACCTGCAGCACTAAGCGCCAGCCGACAGCCCGAAGCGGCCGCCTCCAGCCCTAATCGTCCAACAACAGCCCCCAGCGCCCATCTACATCCCTAAGTGACCACCCGAAGCCCTAAGCGCCCACCTACAGCCCTAAGCGCCCACCTACAGCCCTAAGCGCCCACCTACAGCCCTGAGCGCCCACCTACAGCCCTAAGCGCCCAAATAAAGCGCTAATCGCCCACCTAAAGCACTAAGCGCCCACCCACAGCACTGAGCGCCCTCCTACATCCCTAATCGATCACCTACAGCCATACGCGCCCACCTACGGTTCTGAGCGTCCACCTACAGCGCTGATAGCCCAACCACAGCACTAAGAGCTCACCTACTGCCCTAACCACCCACCTAAAGCACTGAGAGACAACCTACAGCACTAAGCGCCCTCCTACAGCCCTAATCGCCCACCTGCAGCCCACAGCGCCTCCTAGAGCACTGAGCGCCTACCTACAGCACTAATCGCCCACCTACAGCCCTAGGCTCCCATCTACAGCCCTAAGCACCTACCTATAGCACTTAGCGCTCACCTACAGCCCTATGCGCCCGCCGACAGCCCTGACCGCCCACCTACAGCCCTAAACGCCCACCTAAAGGCCTATGCGCCCACCTACAGCCCTGAGAGCCCACCCACAGCCCTAGGAGCCCAACTACAGCCCTGAGCGCCCTTCTAAAGCACTGAGCGACCACCTACAGCCCTAAGCGCCCACCTACAGCGCTAAGTGCCCACCTACAGCCCTCAGCGCCCACCTACAGCCTTAAGCGCACACCTACAGCCCTGAGCGTCCACCTGCAGCACTAAGCGCCAGCCGACAGCCCGAAGCGGCCGTCTACAGCCATAATCGCCCAACAACAGCCCCCAGCGTCCATCTACATCCCTAAGTGACCACCCGAAGCCCTAAGCGCCCACCTACATCCCTGAGCGCCCACCTACAGCCTTAGGCGCCCACCTACAGCCGTAATCGCCCACCAACAGCACTGACCGCCCACCCAAAGCCCTAAGCGCCCAACTACAGACCTGACAGCCCAACGACAGCCCTAAGAGCCCACCTACAGCCCTCATCGCCCACCTACCGCCCTAAGCGCCACAATACAGCCGTAAGCGCCCACATACAGCCCTAAGCGCCCACCTACAGCACTAAGCGCCAGCCGACAGCCCGAAGCGCCCGTCTACAGCCCTAATCGCCCATCAACAGCCCTGAGCGTCCACCTACATCCCTAAGCGACCACCTAAAGCCTTAAGCGCCCACCTACATCCCAAAGCGCCCACCGACAGCCCTGAGCGCCCACCTACAGCCCTAAACGCCCACGTAAAGCCCTAAGCGCCCACCTACAGCCCTGAGAGCCCACCCACAGCCCTAAGAGCCCACCTACAGCCCTGAGCGCCCACCTACAGCCCTACGCGCCCACCTACAGCCCAACGCGCCCATCTACAGCTCTAATCGCCCACCAACAGCCCTGAGTGCCCAACTACAGCCCTAAGCGCCCACCTACAGCGCTGAGCGCACACCTACTGTTCTCAGCGCCCACCTACAGCCCTGAGAGCCCAACCACAGCACTAAGATCTCACCTACTGCCCTCAACACCCACCTAAAGCACTGAGCGACAACCTACAGCCCCAAGACGCCACCTGCACCCCTAAGCGCCCACCTGCAGCCCACAGCGCACATCTGCAGCCCACAGCGCCAACTAGAGCACTGAGCGCCTACCTACAGCCCTATTCGCCCACCTACAGCCCTAAGCGCCCATCTACAGCCCTAAGCACCCACCTAGATTCCTAAACGCCCACCTACAGCGCTAAGCGCCCACCTGCTGCTCTGAACGCCCACCTACAACCCTACGCGACCAACTACCGCCCTAAGCGCCAAACAGCAGCCCAAAGCGCCCAACTACAATCCTAAGCGCCCACCTACAGCCCTAAGCACCTACCTATAGCACTTAGCGCTCACCTACAGCCCTAAGCGCCCGCCGACAGCCCTGAGCGCCCACCTACAGCCCTAAACGCCCACCTAAAGGCCTAAGCGCCCACCTACAACACTGAGAGCCCACCCACAGCCCTAGGAGCCCAACTACAGCCCTGAGCGCCATTGTAAAGCACTGAGCGACCACCTACAGCCCTAAGCGCCCACCTACAGCGCTAAGTGCCCACCTACAGCCCTCAGCGCCCACCTACAGCCCTAAGCGCACACCTACAGCCCTGAGCGTCCACCTGCAACACTAAGCGCCAGCCGACAGCCCGAAGCGGCCGTCTACAGCCCTAATCGCCCAACAACAGCCCCCAGCGCCCATCTACATCCCTAAGTGACCACCCGAAGCCCTAAGCGCCCACCTACAGCCCTAAGCGCCCACCTACAGCCCTAAGCGCCCGCCGACAGCCTTAGGCGCCCACCTACAGCCGTAATCGCCCACCAACAGCACTGACCGCCCACCCAAAGCCCTAAGCGCCCACCTACAGACCTAACAGCCCAACGACAGCCCTAAGAGCCCACCTACAGCCCAGAGCGCCCATCTAAAGCACTGAGCAACCAGCTACAGCCCTAAGCGCCCACCTACAGCCCTCATCGCCCACCTACCGCCCTAAGCGCCACAATACAGCCGTAAGCGCCCACATACAGCCCTAAGCGCCCACCTATAGCACTAAGCGCCAGCCGACAGCCCGAAGCGCCCGTCTACAGCCCTAATCGCCCATCATCAGCCCTGAGCGCCCACCTACATCCCTAAGCGACCACCTAAAGCCTTAATCGCCCACCTACATCCCAAAGCGC
This sequence comes from Hydrolagus colliei, assembly GCA_035084275.1. Classification (NCBI taxonomy): domain Eukaryota; kingdom Metazoa; phylum Chordata; class Chondrichthyes; order Chimaeriformes; family Chimaeridae; genus Hydrolagus; species Hydrolagus colliei. The sequence continues at coordinate 1,015,082 of JAYJKW010000004.1, read as the reverse complement.
CCACCGACAGCCCTGAGCGCCCAACTACAGCCCTAAACGCCCACCTAAAGCCCTAAGCGCCCACCTACAGCCCTGAGAGCCCACCCACAGCCCTAAGAGCCCACCTACAGCCCTGAGCGCCCACCTATAGCCCTACGCGCCCACCTACAGCCCAACGCGCCCATCTACAGCTCTACTCGCCCACCAACAGCCCTGAGTGCCCAACTACAGCCCTAAGCGCCCACCTACAGCGCTGAGCGCACACCTACTTTTCTCAGCGCCCACCTACAGCCCTGCGAGCCCAACCACAGCACTAAGATGTCACCTACTGCCCTCAACACCCACCTAAAGCACTGAGCGACAACCTACAGCCCCAAGACGCCACCTGCACCCCTAAGCGCCCACCTGCAGCCCAGAGCGCCCATCTGCAGCCCACAGCGCCAACTAGAGCACTGAGCGCCTACCTACAGCCCTATTCGCCCACCTACAGCCCTAAGCGCCCATCTACAGCCCTAAGCACCCACCTAGATTCCTAAACGCCCACCTACAGCGCTAAGCGCCCACCTGCTGCCCTGAACGCCCACCTACAACCCGACGCGACCACCTACCGCCCTAAGCGCCAAACAGCAGCCCAAAGCGCCCAACTACAATCCTAAGCGCCCACCTACAGACCTAAGCGCCCGCCGACAGCCCTAAGCGCCCACCTACAGCCCTAATCGCCCACCAACAGCCCTGAGCGCCCACCTACAGCCCTAACCGCCCAACTAAAGCCCTAAGCGCCACCCTACAGCCCTGAGTGCACACCTACAGCCCTAAGAGCCCACCTACAGCCCCACGCGCCCTCCGACAGACCTAAGCGCACATCTACAGCCATGATCGCCCACATACAGCTCTGAGCGCCCAACTACAGGCGAAGGCGACCACCTACAGCCCTGAGTGCCCAACTACAGATCTAAGAGCCCACCTACAGCCCTACGCGCCCTCCGACAGACCTAAGCGTACATCTACAGCCATGATCGCCCACATACAGCCCTAAGCGCCCACCTACAGCCCTAAGCGGCTACCTACAGCCCTAAGCGGCCACCTAGAGCCCTAAGCGCCAGCCGACAGCCCTGAGCGCCCACCTACTGCCCTAAACGCCCACCTAAAGCCCTAAGCGCCAACCTGCAGCCCTGAGAGCCCAACCACAGCCCTAAGAGCCCAACTACAGCCCTGAGCGCACTTCTAAAGCACTGAGCGTCCACCTACAGCCCTAAGCGCCCACCTACAGCCCTGATTGCCCACCTACAGCCCTGAGCGCCCACCTACAGCACTAAGCGCCAGCCGACAGCCCGAAGCTCCCGTCTGCAGCCCTAATAGCCCAACAACAGCCCCCAGCGCCCACCTACATCCCTAAGTGACCATCTAAAGCCCTAAGCTCCCACCTACAGCCCTAAGCGCCCACCTACAGAGCTAAGCGCCCGCCGACATCCCTAAGCGCCCACCTACAGCCCTAATCGCCCACCAACAGCCCTGAGCGCCCACCTACAGCCATAAACGCCCAACTAAAGCCCTACGCGTCCACCTACAGTCGTGAGAGCCCAACGACAGCCCTAAGAGCCCACCTAGAACCCTGAGCGCTCATCTAAAGCACTGAGCGACCAACTACAGCCCTAAGCGCCCAACTACAGCCCTCATCGCCCACCTACCGCCCTAAGCGCCAAATTACAGCCGTAAGCGCCCACATATAGCCCTAAGCGCCAGCCGACAGCCCGAAGCGCCCGTCTACAGCCGTAATCGCCCAACAACAGCCCTGAGCGCCCACCTACAGCCTTAAGAGCCCACCTAAAGCCCTAAGCGCCCACCTACAACCCTCAGCGCCCACCTACATCCCTCAGCGCCCACCTACAGCCGTAAGTGCCCACCTACAGCCCTCAGCGCCCACCTGCAGCCCTAAGCGCACACCTACAGCCCTGAGCGCCCAACTACAGCCATAAGCGCACACCTACAGCCCCGAGCGCCCACCTACAGCCCTAAGCTACCAACTAAAGCGCGAAGCGCCCACCTACAGCGCTAAGAGCCCTCCGAAAGCCCTAATCGCCCACCTGCAGCCCACAGCGCCTCCTAGAGCACTGAGCGCCTACCTATAGCCCTATTCGCCCACCTACAGCCCTAAACGCCCATCTACAGCCCTAAGCACATACCTACAGCACTTAGCGCTCACCTACAGCCCTAAGCGCCCACCTACAGCCCTAAGCGGCCACCTACAGCCCTAAGCGCCCGCCGACAGCCCTGAGCGCCCACCTACAGCCCTAAACGCCCACCTAAAACCATAAGCGCCCACCTACAGCCCTGAGAGCCCACCCACAGCCCAAAGAGCCCCCATACAGCCCTGAGCGCCATTCGAAAGCACTGAGCGACCACCTACAGCCCAAAGCGCACAGCTACAGCCCTGACGTCCACCGGCAGCACTAAGCGCCAGCCGACAGCCCGAAGCGGCCGTCTACAGCCCTAATCGCCCAACAACAGCCCCCAGCGCCCATCTACATCCCTAAGTGACCACCCGAAGCCCTAAGCGCCCAACTACAGCCCTAAGCGCCCACCTACAGCCCTAAGCGCCCGCCGACAGCCTTAGGCGCCCACCTACAGCCGTAATCGCCCACCAACAGCACTGACCGCACACCGAAAGCCCTAAGCGCCCACCTACAGACCTGACAGCCCAACGACAGCCCTAAGAGCCCACCTACAGCCCAGAGCGCCCATCTAAAGCACTGAGCAACCAGCTACAGCCCTAAGCGCCCACCTACAGCCCTCATCGCCCACCTACCGCCCTAAGCGCCACAATACAGCCGTAAGCGCCCACATACAGCCCTAAGCGCCCACCTACAGCACTAAGCGCCAGCCGACAGCCCGAAGCGCCCGTCTACAGCCCTAATCGCCCATCAACAGCCCTGAGCGCCCACCTACATCCCTAAGCGACCACCTAAAGCCTTAAGCGCCCACCTACATCCCAAAGCGCCCACCGACAGCCCTGAGCGCCCAACTTCAGCCCTAAACGCCCACCTAAAGCCCTAAGCGACCACCTACAGCTCTGAGAGCCCACCCACAGCCCGAAGAGCCCACCTAAAGCCCTGAGCGCCCACCTATAGCCCTACGCGCCCACCTACAGCCCAACGCGCCCATCTACAGCTCTAATCGCCCACCAACAGCCCTGAGTGCCCACCTACAGCCCTAAGCGCCCACCTACAGCGCTGAGCGCACACCTACTGTTCTCAGCGCCCACCTACAGCCCAGCGAGCCCAACCACAGCACTAAGATCTCACCTACTGCCCTCAACACCCACCTAAAGCACTGAGCGACAACCTACAGCCCCAAGACGCCACCTGCACCCCTAAGCGCCCACCTGCAGCCCAGAGCGCCCATCTGCAGCCCACAGCGCCAACTAGAGCACTGAGCGCCTACCTACAGCCCTATTCGCCCACCTACAGCCCTAAGCGCCCATCTACAGCCCTAAGCACCCACCTAGATTCCTAAACGCCCACCTACAGCGCTAAGCGTACACCTGCTGCTCTGAACGCCCACCTACAACCCTACGCGACCACCTACCGCCCTAAGCGCCAAACAGCAGCCCAAAGCGCCCAACTACAATCCTAAGCGCCCACCTACAGACCTAAGCGCCCGCCGACAGCCCTAAGCGCCCACCTACAGCCCTAATCGCCCACCAACAGCCCTGAGCGCCCACCTACAGCCATAACCGCCCAACTAAAGCCCTAAGCGCCACCCTACAGCCCTGAGTGCCCACCTACAGCCCTAAGAGCCCACCTACAGCCCCACGCGCCCTCCGACAGACCTAAGCGCACATCTACAGCCATGATCGCCCACATACAGCTCTGAGCGCCCAACTACAGGCGAAGGCGACCACCTACAGCCCTGAGTGCCCAACTACAGATCTAAGAGCCCACCTACAGCCCTACGCGCCCTCCGACAGACCTAAGCGTACATCTACAGCCATGATCGCCCACATACAGCCCTAAGCGCCCACCTACAGCCCTAAGCGGCCACCTACAGCCCTAAGCGGCCACCTAGAGCCCTAAGCGCCAGCCGACAGCCCTGAGCGCCCACCTACTGCCCTAAACGCCCACCTAAAGCCCTAAGCGCCAACCTGCAGGCCTGAGAGCCCAACCACAGCCCTAAGAGCCCAACTACAGCCCTGAGCGCACTTCTAAAGCACTGAGCGTCCAACTACAGCCCTAAGCGCCCACCTACAGCCCTGATTGCCCACCTACAGCCCTGAGCGCCCACCTACAGCACTAAGCGCCAGCCGACAGCCCGAAGCGCCCGTCTGCAGCCCTAATAGCCCAACAACAGCCCCCAGCGCCCAACTACATCCCTAAGTGACCATCTAAAGCCCTAAGCTCCCACCTACAGCCCTAAGCGCCCACCTACAGAGCTAAGCGCCCGCCGACATCCCTAAGCGCCCACCTACAGCCCTAATCGCCCACCAACAGCCCTGAGCGCCCACCTACAGCCATAAATGCCCACCTAAAGCCCTACGCGCCCACCTACAGTCGTGAGAGCACAACGACAGCCCTAAGAGCCCACCTACAACCCTGAGCGCTCATCTAAAGCACTGAGCGACCAACTACAGCCCTAAGCGCCCAACTACAGCCCTCATCGCCCACCTACCGCCCTAAGCGCCAAATTACAAACGTAAGCGTCCACATATAGCCCTAAGCGCCAGCCGACAGCCCGAAGCGCCCGTCTACAGCTCTAATCGCCCAACAACAGCCCTGAGCGCCCACCTACAGCCTTAAGAGCCCACCTAAAGCCCTAAGCGCCCACCTACATCCCTCAGCGCCCACCTACATCCCTCAGCGCCCACCTACAGCCCTAAGCGGCCACCTACAGCCCTAAGCGCCCGCCGACAGCCCTGAGCGCCCACCTACAGCCCTAAACGCCCACCTAAAACCATAAGCGCCCACCTACAGCCCTGAGAGCCCACCCACAGCCCAAAGAGCCCACATACAGCCCTGAGCGCCATTCGAAAGCACTGAGCGACCACCTACAGCCCAAAGCGCACAGCTACAGCCCTGACGTCCACCGGCAGCACTAAGCGCCAGCCGACAGCCCGAAGCGGCCGCCTACAGCCCTAATCGCACAACAACAGCCCCAAGCGCCCATCTACATCCCTAAGTGACCACCTGAAGCCCTAAGCGCCCACCTACAGCCCTAAGCGCCCACCTACAGCCCTAAGCGCCCGCCGACAGCCCTAGGCGCCCACCTACAGCCCTAATCGCCCACCAACAGCACTGACCGCCCACCTAAAGCCCTAAGCGCCCACCTACAGCCCTGACAGCCCAACGACAGCCCTAAGAGCCCACCTACAGCCCAGAGCGCCCATCTAAAGCACTGAGCAACCACCTACAGCCCTAAGGGCCCACCTACAGCCCTCATCGCACACCTACCGCCCTAAGCGATACAATACAGCCGTAAGCGCCCACATACAGCCCTAAGCGCCCACCTACAGCACTAAGCGCCAGCCGACAGCCCGAAGCGCCCGTCTACAGCCCTAATCGCCCATCAACAGCCCTGAGCGCCCACCTACATCCGTAAGCGACCAACTAAAGCCCTAAGCGCCCACCTACATCCCAAAGCGCCCGCCGACAGCCCTGAGCGCCCACCTACAGCCCGAAACGCCCAGCTAAAGCCCTAAGCGCCCACCTACAGACCTGAGAGCCCACCCACAGCCATAAGAGCCCACCTACAGCCCTGAGCGCCCTTCTAAAGCACTGAGCGACCACCTACAGCGCTCAGTGCCCACCTACAGCGCTACGTGCCCACCTACAGCCCTGAGAGCCCAACCACAGCCCTAAGCGCCCACCTACAGCCCTGATTGCCCACCTACAGCCCTCTGCGCCCACCTACTGCCCTAAGCGCACACCTACAGCCCTGAGTGCACACCTACAGCCCTGCGCGCACACCTACAGCCCGAAGCGCCCGTCTACAGCCCTAATCGCCCAACAACAGCCCCGATCGCCCACCTACATCCCTAAGTGACCACCGAAAGCCCTAAGCGCCCACCTACAGCCCCAATCGCTCACCAACAGCCCTGAGCGCCCACCTACAGCCATAATCGCCCACCTCAAGCCTTACGCGCTCACCTACAGTCGTGAGAGCCCAACCACAGCACTCAGCGCCCACCTACAGCCCTCAGCGCACACCTAAAGCCTTGAAGCGCCCACCTACATCCCTCAGCGCCCACCTACAGTCCTAAGTGCCCACCTGCAGCCCTCAGCGCCAACCTACATCCCTAAGCGCCCACCTAAAGCCCTAAGCGCCCACCTACATCCCTCAGCGCCCACCTACAGCCCTACGTGCCCACCTACAGCCCTAAGTGCCCACCTAGAGCACTCAGCGCCCACCTACAGCCCTGAGCGCCCACCTACAGCCCTAAGCGCCCACCTAAAGCGCTAATCGCCCACCTAAAGCGCTAAACGCCCACCTACAGCACTGAGCGCCCTCCTACACCCCTAATCGATCACCTGCAGCCATAAGCGCCCTCCTACGGTTCTGAGCGTCCACCTACCGTGCTGATAGCCCATCCACAGCACTAAGAGCTCACCTACTGCCCTAGCCACCCACCTACAGCCCTGAGAGCCCACCCACAGCCCTAGGAGCCCACTTACAGCTCTGAGCGCCCTTCTAAAGCACTGAGCGACCACATACTGCCCTAAGCGCCCACCAACAGCCATAAGAGCCCTCCTACAGCCCTCAGCGCCCACCTACAGCCCTAAACGCCCATCTACAGCCCTAAGCACCTACCTACAGCACTTAGCGCTCACCTACAGCCCTAAGCGCCCACCTACAGCCCTAAGCGGCCACCTACAGCCCTAAGCGCCCGCCGACAGCCCTGAGCGCCCACCTACAGCCCTAAACGCCCACCTAAAACCATAAGCGCCCACCTACAGCCCTGAGAGCCCACCCACAGCCCAAAGAGCCCACATACAGCCCTGAGCGCCATTCGAAAGCACTGAGCGACCACCTACAGCCCAAAGCGCACAGCTACAGCCCTGACGTCCACCGGCAGCCCTAAGCGCCCGCCGACAGCCCTAGGCGCCCACCTACAGCCCTAATCGCCCACCAACAGCACTGACCGCCCACCTAAAGCCCTAAGCGCCCACCTACAGCCCTGACAGCCCAACGACAGCCCTAAGAGACCACCTACAGCCCAGAGCGCCCATCTAAAGCACTGAGCAACCACCTGCAGCCCTAAGCGCCCACCTACAGCCCTCATCGCACACCTACCGCCCTAAGCGCCACAATATAGCCGTAAGCGCCCACATAGAGACCTAAGCGCCCACCTACAGCACTAAGCGCCAGCCGACAGCCCGAAGCGCCCGTCTACAGCCCTAATCGCCCATCAACAGCCCTGAGCGCCCACCTACATCCCTAAGCGACCACCTAAAGCCCTAAGCGCCCACCTACATCCCAAAGCGCCCACCGACAGCCCTGAGCGCCCACCTACAGCCCTAAACGCCCACCTAAAGCCCTAGGCGCCCACCTACAGCCCTGAGAGCCCACCCACAGCTCTAAGAGCCCACCTACTGCCCTGAGCGCCCACCTACAGCCCTAAGCGCCCACCTACAGCCCTACGCGCCCACCTACAGTCCTACGCGCCCATCTACAGCTCTAATCGCCCACCAACAGCCCTGAGTGCCCAACTACAGCCCTAATCGCCCACCTACAGCGCTGAGCGCACACCTACTGTTCGCAGCGCCCACCTACAGCCCTGAGTGCCCAACCACAGCACTAAGATCTCACCTACAGCCCTCAACACACGCCTAAAGCACTGAGCGACATAATACAGCCCCAAGACGCCACCTGCAGCCCTAAGCGCCCACCTGCAGCCCACAGCGCCCATCTGCAGCCCACAGCGCCAACGAGAGCACTGAGCGCCTACCTAGAGCCCTAATCGCCCACCTACAGCCCTAAGCGCCCATCTACAGCCCTAAGCACCCACCTAGATTCCTAAACGCCCACCTGCTGCCCTGAACGCCCACCTACAACCCTACGCGACCACCTACCGCCCTAAGCGCCAAACAGCAGCCCTAAGGGCCCAACTACAGTCCTAAGCGCCCACCTACAGACCTAAGCGCCCACCAACAGCCCTGAGCGCCCACCTACAGCCCTAACCGCCAAACTAAAGCCCTAAGCGCCACCCTACAGCCCTGAGTGCCCAACTACATCCCTAAGAGCCCACCTACAGCCCCACGCGCCCTCCGACAGACCTAAGCGCACATCTACAGCCATGATCGCCCACATACAGCTCTGAGCGCCGAACTACAGGCGAAGGCGACCACCTACAGCCCTGAGTGCCCAACTACAGATCTAAGAGCCCACCTACAACCCTACGCGCCCTCTGACAGACGTAAGCGTACATCTACAGCCATACAGCCGTAAGCGCCAACCTGCAGGCCTGAGAGCCCAACCACAGCCCTAAAATCCCGACTACAGCCCTGAGCGCACTTCTAAAGCACTGAGCGCCCACCTACAGCCCTACGCGCACACCTAAAGACCTAAGGGCCCACCTACATCCCTCAGCGCTCACCTACATTCCTCAGCGCCCACCTACAGCCCTAAGTGCCCACCTACAGCCCTCAGCGCCCACCTGCAGCCCTAAGCGCACACCTACAGCCCTGAGCGCCCAACTACAGCCATAAGCGCACACCTACAGCCCTGAGCGCCCACCTACAGCCCTAAGCGCCCACATAAAGCGCTAAGCGCCCATCTACAGCGCCAGGAGCCCTCCTAAAGCCCTAATCGCCCACCTGCAGCCCACAGCGCCTCCTAGAGCACTGAGCGCCTACCTACAGCCCTATTCGCCCACCGACAGCCCTAAACGCCCATCTACAGCCCTAAGCACCTACCTATAGCACTTAGCGCTCATCTACAGCACTAAGCGCCCACCTACAGCCCTAAGCGGCCACCGACAGCCCTAAGCGCCCGCCGACAGCCCTGAGCGCCCACCTAGAGCCCTAAACGCCCACCTGAAACCATAAGCGCCCACCTACAGCCCTGAGAGCCCACCCACAGCCCAAAGCGCCCACATACAGCCCTGAGCGCCCTTCTAAAGCACTGAGCGACCACCTACAGCCCTAAGCGCACAGCTACAGCCCTGAGCGTCCACCTGCAGCACTAAGCGCCAGCCGACAGCCCGAAGCGGCCATCTACAGCCCTAATCGCACAACAACAGCCCCCAGCGCCCATCTACATCCCTAAGTGACCACCTGAAGCCCTAAGCGCCCACCTACAGCCCTAAGCGCCCACCTTCAGCCCTAAGCGCCCGCCGACAGCCCTAGGCGCCCACCTACAGCCCTAATCGCCCACCAACAGCCCTGAACGCCCACCTAAAGCCCTAAGCGCCCAACTACAGCTCTGAGAGCCCAACGACAGCCCTAAGAGCCCACCTACAGACCTATGCGCCCACCGAAAGCGCTAAGCGCTAACCTACAGCACTGAGCGCCCTCCTGCAGCCCTAATCGATCACCTACAGCCATACACGCCCACCTACGGTTCTGAGCGTCCACCTACAGCGCTGATAGCACAACCATAGCACTAACAGCTCACCTACTGCCCTAACCACCCAACTAAACCACTGAGCGACAATCTGCAGCCCTAAGCGCCCTCCTAAAGACGTAATCGCCCACCTGCAGCCCGCAGCGCCTCCTAGAGCACTGAGCGCCTACCTACAGCCCTATTCGCCCACCTACAGCCCTAAACGCCCATCTACAGCCCTAAGCACCTTCGTATAGCACTTAGCGCTCACCTACAGCCCTAAGCGCACACCTACAGCCCTAAGCGGCCACCTACAGCCGTAAGCGCCCGCCGACAGCCCTGAGCGCCCACCTGCAGCCCTAAACGCCCACCAAAAACCCTAAGCGCCCACCTACAGCCCTGAGAGCCCACCCACAGCCCAAAGAGCCCACATAAAGCCCTGAGCGCCCTTCTAAAGCACTGAGCGACCGCCTACAGCCCTAAGCGCACAGCTACAGCCCTGACGTCCACCTGCAGCACTAAGCGCAAGCCGACAGCCCGAAGCGGCCGTCTGCAGCCCTAATCGCACAACAACAGCCTCCAGCGCCCATCTACATCCCTAAGTGACCACCTGAAACCCTAAGCGCCCACCTACAGCCCTAAGCGCCCACCTAAAGCCCTAAGCGCCCACCTACAGCCCTGAGAGCCCAATGACAGCCCTAAGAGCCTACCTACAGCCCTGAGCGCCCATCTAAAGCATTGAGCGACCACCTACAGCCCTAAGCCCCCACCTACAGCCCTAAGCGCCCACCTACAGCCCTCATCGCCCACCTACAGCCCTAAGCGCCCACATACAGCCCAAAGCGATCACCTACAGCACTAAGAGCCAGCCGACAGCCCGAAGCGCCCGTCTACAGCCCTAGTCGCCCATCAACAGCCCTGAGCGCCCACCTACATCCCTAAGCGACTACCTAAAGACGTAAGCGCCCACCTGCATCCCAAAGCGCCCACCTACAGCCCTAAGCGCCCACCTACAGACCTAAGCGCCCGCCGACAGCCATAAGCGCCCACCTACAGCCCTAATCGCCCACCATAAACGCCCAACTAAAGCCCTACGCGCCCATCTACAGTCCTGAGAGCCCAACGACAGCCCTAAGAGCCCACCTACAGCGCTGAGCGCCCACCTACAGCCCTAAGCGCACACCTACAGCCCTGAGCGTCCACCTGCAGAACTAAGCGCCAGCCGACAGCCCGAAGCGGCCGTCTACAGCCCTAATCGCCCATCAACAGACCCCAGCGCCCATCTACATCCCTAAGTGACCACCTGAAGCCCTAAGCGCCCAACTACAGCCCTAAGCGCCCACCTACAGCCCAAAGCGCCCACTTACAGCCCTGAGCGCTCAACTACAGCCCTAAGCGCCCACCTACAGCGCTGAGCGCACAACTGCTGTTCTCAGCGCCCACCTACAGCCCTGAGAGCCCAACCACAGCACTAAGAGGTCACCAACTGCCCTCAAAATCCACCTAAAGCACTGAGCGACAACCTACAGCCGCAAGACGCCACCAGCAGCCCTAAGCGCCCACCTGCAGCCCACAGCGCCCACCTGCAGCCCACAGCGCCAACTAGAACACTGAGCGCCTACCTACAGCCCTAATCGCCCACCTACAGCCCTAAGCGCCCATCTACAGCCCTAAGCACCCACCTAGATACCTAAACGCCCACCTACAGCGCTAAGCGCCCACCTGCTGCCCTGAACGCCCACCTACAACCCTACGCGACCACCTACCGCCCTAAGCGCCAAACAGCAGCCCTAAGCGCCCAACTACAGTCCTAAGCGCCCACCTACAGACCTAAGCGCCCGCCGACAGCCCTATGCGCCCACCTACAGCCCTAATCGCCCACCAACAGCCTTGAGCGCCCACCTATAGCCCTAACCGCCCACCTAAAGCCCTAAATGCCCCCCTACAGACCTGAGTGCCCACCTACAGCCCTAAGAGCCCACCTACAGCCCTACGCGCCCTCCGACAGAACTAAGCGCACATCTGCAGCCATGATCGCCCACATACAGCTCTGAGCACCCAACTACTGGCCAAGGCGACCACCTACAGCCCTAATCGCCCACCTAGTGCCCTAAGCGCCCACCTACAGCCCTAAGCGCCCACCTACAGCCCTTAGCGCCCTGCGACAGCCCTACGCGCCCTCCGACAGATCTAAGCGCACATCTATAGCCATGATCGCCCACAAACAGCCCTAAGCGCCCACCTACAGCCCTAAGCGGCCACCTACAGCCCTAAGCGGCCACCTAGAGCCCTATGCGCCAGCCGACAGCCCTGAGCGCCCACCTACTGCCCTAAACGCCCACCTAAAGCCCTAATCGCCCACCTACAGCCCTGAGAGCCCACCCCCGGCCCTAAGAGCCCAACTACAGCCCTGAGCGCACTTCTAAAGCACTGAGCGACCACCTACAGCCCTAAGCGTCCACCTACAGCCCTGAGTGCCCACCTACAACCCTCAGCGCACACCTACAGCCCTCAGCGCCCACCTACTGCCCTAAGCGCACACCTACAGCCCTGAGCGCCCACCTACAGCACTAAGCGCCAGCCGACAGCCCGAAGCGCCCGTCTACAGCCGTAATCGCCCAACAACAGCACCCAGCGCCCAACTACATCCCTAAGTGACCATCTAAAGCCCAAAGCGCCCACCTACAGCCCTAAGCGCCCACCTACAGACCTAATCGCCCGCCGACAGCCCTAAGCGCCCACCACAGCCCTAATCGCCCTCCAACAGCCCTGAGCGCCCACCTACAGCCATAATCGCCCACCTAAAGCCCTACACGCCCACCTACAGTCGTGAGAGCCCAACGACAGCCCTAAGAGCCCACCTACAGCCCTGAGCGCTCATCTAAAGCACTGAGCGACCAACTACAGCCCTAAGCGCCCACCGACAGCCCTGAGCGCCCACCTACAGCCCCACGCGCCCACCTACAGACCTAAGCACCCAGCTACAGCACGAAACGATCACGTACAGCCCTAACCGCCCACCTAAAGCCCTGAGCGCCCACATACAGCCCTAAGCGCCCACCTACAGCTCGTAGCGCCCACCTACAGCCCTAAGCGCCCAACTACAGCCCTAACGTCCCACCTACAGCGCTACGCGCCCAACTACAGTCCTGAGCGCCCAGCTACCACTCTAAGCGCCAAACTACAGGCATAAGCGCCCACCTACAGCCCTAAGCGCCCATTTACAGCACTAAGCTCCCGCCGGCAGCCCTAAGCGCCCACCTACAGCCGTAATCGTCCACCAACAGACCTGAGCGCCCACCTATATCCCTAAGCGACCGCTTAAAGCCCTAAGCGCCCACCTACAGCCCTATGCGCCCACCTACAGCCCTACGCGCCCACATACAGCACTTAGCGCCCACCGGCAGCCCTCAGCGCCCACCTACAGCCCTGAGCGCACACCTACAGCCCTGAGCGCACACCTACAGCCCTCATCGCCCACCTGCAGCCCTACGCGCCCACCTACAGCCCTAAGCGCCCACGTACAGCCCTGAGCGCCCACCTCCAGCCCTGAGGGCGCACATACAGCCGTAAGCGCCCACCTACAGAACTAATCGCCCACCAACAGCCCTGAGCGCCCACCTGCAGCCCTAAGCGCCCACCAACAGCCCTGAGCGCCCACCTACAGCCCTAAACGCCCACCTAAAGCCCTAAGCGCCCACCAACAGCCCTGAGCGCCCACCTACAGCCCTAAACGCCCACCTAAAGCGCTAAGCGCCCAATTACAGCCCTGATCGCCCACCTGCAGCCCTATTCGCCCACCTAGTGCCCTAAGCGCCCACCTATAGCCCTAAGCGCCCTCCGACAGCCCTAAGCGCACATCTGCAGCCATCATCGCCCACGTACAGCCCTCAGCGCCCACCTACAGCCCTAAGGGCCCACCTACAGCCCTAGGCGAACACCTACAGCCCTAAGCGCCCACCTAGTGACCTAAGCGACCACCTGCAGCGCTAAGCGCCCACGTACAGCCCTAAGCGCCCACCGACAGCCCTGAGCGCCCACCTACAGCCCTACGCGCCCATTTACAGCCCTAAGCACCCAGCTACAGCACGAAACGACCACGTACAGCCCGAACCGCCCACCTACAGCCCTGAGCGCACATCTACAGCCCTAGTCGCCCACCTACAGCCCTAAGCGCTCACCCACCGCACTAAGCGCCAGCCGACAGCCCTAAGCGCCCACTTACAGCCCTAATCGCCCACCTACAGCTCTTAGCGCCCACCTAGAGCCTTAAGCGCCCACATACAGCCCTAAGCGCCCACCTACAGCTCTTAGCGCCCACCTACAGCCCTAAACGCCCAACTACAGCCATAAGGTCCCACCTACAGCGCTACGCGCCCAACTACAGTCCTGAGCCCCCAGCTACCACTCTAAGCGCCAAGCTACAGGCGTAAGCGCCCACCTACAGCCCTAAGCGCCAATTTACAGCACTAAGCTCCCGCCGGCAGCCCTAAGCGCCCACCTACAGCCGTAATCGCCCACCAACAGACCTGACCGCCCACCTATATCCCTAAGCGACCGCTTAAAGCCCTAAGCGCCCACCTACAGCCCTATGCGCTCACCTACAGCCCTAGGCGCCCACATACAGCCCTTAGCGCCCACCTACAGCCCTATGCGCCCACCTACAGCCCTAAGCGCCCACCGGCAGCCCTCAGCGCCCACCTACAGCCCTGAGCGCACACCTACAGCCCTGAGCGCACACCTGCAGCCCTCATCGCCCACCTGCAACCCTACGCGCCCACCTACAGCCCTAAGCGCCCACCTACAGCCCTGAGCGCCCACCTCCAGCACTGAGGGCGCACATACAGCCGTAAGCGCCCACCTACAGAACGAATCGCCCACCAACAGCCCTGAGCGCCCACCTGCAGCCCTAAGCGCCCACCTCCAGCCCTAAGCGCCCACCTACAGCACTTACCGCCCACCTACAGCCCTAAGCGCCCTCCTACAGCCCTAATCGCCCACCTACCGCCCTAAGCGCCAACCTACAGCCGTAAGCGCCCACCAACAGCCCCAAGCGCCCATCTACAGAACTAACCGCCAGCCGACAGCCCTAAGCACCCACCTACAGCCCTACGCGCCCACATACAGCCCTTAGCGCCCACCTACAGCCCTATGCGCCCACCTACAGCCCTAAGGGCCCACCGGCAGCCCTCAGCGCCCACCTATAGCCCTGAGCGCACACCTACAGCCCTGAGCGCCCACCTACAGCCCGAAGCGCCCGTCTACAGCCCTAATCGCCCAACAACAGCCCCGAGCGCCCATCTACATCCCTAAGTGACCACCGAAAGACCTAAGCGCCCACCTACAGCCCTAAGCGCCCACCTATAGACGTAAGCGCCCGCCGACAGCCCTAAGCGCCCACCTACAGCCCTAATCGCCCAACAACAGCCCTGAGCGCTCACCTACAGCGATAATCGCCCACCTCAAGCCCTACGCGCCCACCTACAGTCGTGAGAGCCCAACCACAGCCCTCAGCGCCCACCTACAGCCCTCAGCGTCCACCTAAAGCCCTAAGCGCCCACCTAAAGCCCTAAGCGCCCACCTACATCCCTCAGCGCCCACCTACAGCCATAAGTGCCCACCTACATCCCTAAGTGCCCACCTACAGCACTCAGCGCCCACCTACAGCCCTGAGCGCCCACCTACAGCCCTAAGCGCCCAGCTAAGGCGCTAATCGCCCACCTAAAGCCCTCAGCGCACACCTATAGCCCTGAGCGCACACCTACAGCCCTGAGCGCACACCTACAGCCCTCATCGCCCAACTGCAGCCCTACGCGCCCAACTACAGCCCTTAGCGCCCAACTACAGCCCTGAGCGCTCACCTCCAGCCTGCGGGCGCACCTACAGCCGTAAGCGACCACCTACAGACCTAATCGCCCACCTACAGCACTAAGCGCCCACCTACAGCTCTTACCGCCCACCTACACCCCTAAGCGCCCATCTAAAGCACTGAGCGACCACCTACATCCCTAAGCGACCTCCTACAGCCCTAATCGCCCACCTACCGCACTAAGCGCCAACCTACAGCCGTAAGCGCCCACCAACAGCCCTAAGCGCCCATCTACAGCACTAACAGCCAGCCGAAAGCCCTAAACGCCCACCTACAGCCCTCATTGCCCACCAACAGCCCTGAGCGATCAACGACATTCCTAAGCGACCACCTAAAGCCCTACGCGCCCACCTACAGCCCTAAACGACCATCTAAAGCACTGAGCGACCAACTACAGCCCTAAGCGCCCACCTGCAGCCCACAGCGCTTCCTAGAGTACTGAGCGCCTACCTACAGCTCAAATCGCCCACCAACAGCGCTGAACGCCCACCTACAGCCCTAAACGCCCACCTAAAGCGCTAAGCGCCCAATTACAGCCCTGATCGCCCACCTACAGCCCTAAGAACCCAACTACAGCCCTACGCGCCCACCTACAGCCCTAAGCGCTCTGTGACAGACCTAAGCGCACATCT
Organism: Hydrolagus colliei; assembly: GCA_035084275.1. Taxonomy (NCBI): domain Eukaryota; kingdom Metazoa; phylum Chordata; class Chondrichthyes; order Chimaeriformes; family Chimaeridae; genus Hydrolagus; species Hydrolagus colliei. The sequence continues at coordinate 999,068 of JAYJKW010000004.1, read as the reverse complement.
ACAGCCATGATCGCCCACATACAGCCCTGAACGCCCACCGACAGACCTAGGCGACCACCTACAGCCCTATTCGCCCACCTAGTGCCCTAAGCGCCCACCTATAGCCCTAAGCGCCCTCCGACAGCCCTAAGCGCACATCTGCAACCATCATCGCCCACCTACAGCCCTCAGCGCCCACCTACAGCCCTAAGGGCCCACCTACAGCCCCAGGCGACCACCTACAGCCCTAAGCGCCCACCTAGTGACCTAAGCGACCACCTGCAGCGCTAAGCGCCCACGTACAGCCCTAAGCGCACACCGACAGCCCTGAGCGCCCACGCACAGCCCTACGCGCCCACCTACAGCCCTAAGCACCCAGCTACAGCACGAAACGACCACGTACAGCCCTAACCGCCCACCTACAGCCCTGAGCGCCCATCTACAGCCCTAGTCGCCCACCAACAGCCCTAAGCGCTCACCCACCGCACTAAGCGCCAGCCGACAGCCCTAAGCGCCCACGTACAGCCCTAATCGCCCACCAACAGCCCTGAGCGCCCACCTACATCCCTAAGCGACCACATAAAGCCCAAAGTCCCCACCTACAGCCCTAAGCGCCCAATTACAGCCCTAAGCGCCCACCTACAGCTCTTAGCGCCCACCTAGAGCCCTAAGCGCCCACATACAGCCCTAAGCGCCCACCTACAGCTCTTAGCGCCCACCTACAGGCCTAAACGCCCAACTACAGCCATAAGGTCCCACCTACAGCGCTACGCGCCCAACTACAGTCCTGAGCCCCCAGCTACCACTCTAAGCGCCAAACTACAGGCGTAAGCGCCCACCTACAGCCCTAAGCGCCCATCTACAGAACTAACCGCCAGCCGACAGCCCAAAGCACCCACCTACCGCCCTACGCGCCCACATACAGCCCTTAGCGCCCACCTACAGCCCTTAGCGCCCACCTACAGCCCAAAGCGCCCACCGGCAGCCCTCAGCGCCCACCTATAGCCGTGAGCGCACACCTACAGCCCTGAGCGCCCACCTACAGCCCGAAGCGCCCGTCTACAGCCCTAATCGCCCAACAACAGCCCCGAGCGCCCACCTACATCCCTAATTGACCACCGAAAGACCTAAGCGCCCACCTACAGCCCTAAGCGCCCACCTACAGACCTAAGCGCCCGCCGACAGCCCTAAGCGCCCACCTACAGCCCTAATCGCCCACCAACAGACCTGAGCGCCCACCTACGGCCATAATCGCCCACCTCAAGCCCTACGCGCCCACCTACAGTCGTGAGAGCCCACCCACAGCCCTCAGCGCCCATCTACAGCCCTCAGCGCCCACCTAAAGCCCTAAGCGCCCACCTACATCCCTCAGCGCCCACCTACAGTCCTAAGTGCCCACCTACAGCCCTCAGCGCCCACCTACAGCCCTAAGCGCCCACCTAAAGCCCTCATCGCCCAACTACATCCCTCAGCGCCCACCTACAGCCATAAGTGCCCACCTACAGCCCTAAGTGCCAACCTACAGCACTCAGCGCCCACCTCCAGCCCTGAGCGCCTACCTACAGCCCTAAGCGCCCACCTAAGGCGCTAATCGCCCACCTAAAGCCCTCAGCGCACACCTACAGCCCTGAGCGCACACCTACAGCCCTGAGCGCACACCTACAGCCCTCATCGCCCAACTACAGCCCTACGCGCCCAACTACAGCCCTTAGCGCCCACCTACAGCCCTGAGCGCTCACCTCCAGCCTGAGGGCGCACCTACAGCCGTAAGCGCCCACCTACAGACCTAATCGCCCACCTACAGCACTAAGCGCCCACCTACAGCCCTAAGCGTCCACCTCCTGCCCTAAGCGCCCACCTACAGCCCTTACCGCCCACCTACAGCCCTAAGCGCCCATCTAAAGCACTGAGCGACCACCTACATCCCTAAGCGCCCTCCTACAGCCCTAATCGCCCACCTACCGCCCTAAGCGCCAACCTACAGCCGTAAGCGCCCACCAACAGCCCTAAGCGCCCATCTACAGCACTAACCGCCAGCTGACAGCCCTAAACGCCCACCTACAGCCCTCATTGCCCACCAACAGCCCTGAGCGACCAACGACATTCCTAAGCGACCACCTAAAGCCCTACGCGCCCACCTACAGCCCTAAACGCCCATCTAAAGCACTGAGCGACCAACTACAGCCCTAAGCGCCCACCTGCAGCCCACAGCGCTTCCTAGAGCACTGAGCGCCTACCTACAGCCCTAATCGCCCACCAACAGCCCTGAGCGCCCACCTACAGCCCTAAACGCCCACCTAAAGCGCTAAGCGCCCAATTACAGCCCTGATCGCCCACCTACAGCCCTAAGAGCCCAACCACAGCCCTACGCGCCCACCTACAGCCCTAAGCGCCCTGTGACAGACCTAAGCGCACATCTACAGCCATGATCGCTCACATACAGCCCTGAACCCCCACCGACAGCCCTAGGCGACCACCTACAGCCCTATTCGCCCACCTAGTGCCCTAAGCGCCCACCTATAGCCCTAAGCGCCCTCCGACAGCCCTAAGCGCGCATCTGCAGCCATGATCGCCCACCTACAGCCCTCAGCGCCCACCTACAGCCCTAAGGGCCCACCGACAGCCCTGAGCGCCCACCTACAGCCCTACGCGCCCACCTACAGCCCTAAGCACCCAGCTACAGCACGAAACGACCACGTACAGCCCTAACCGCCCACCTACAGCCCTGAGCGCCCATCTACAGACCTAGTCGCCCACCTACAGCCCTAAGCGCCCACCCACCGCACTAAGCGCCAGCCGACAGCCCTAAGCGCCCACCTACAGCCGTAATCGCCCACCAACAGACCTGAGCGCCCACCTATATCCCTAAGCGACCGCTTAAAGCCCTAAGCGCCCACCTACAGCCCTATGCGCCAACCTACAGCCCTACGCGCCCACATACAGCCCTTAGCGTCCACCTACAGCCCTATGCGCCCACCTACAGCCCTAAGCGCCCACCGGCAGCCCTCAGCGCCCACCTACAGCCCTGAGCGCACACCTACAGCCCTGAGCGCACACCTACAGCCCTCATCGCCCACCTGCAGCCCTACGCGCCCACCTACAGCCCTAAGCGCCCACCTACAGCCCTGAGCGCCCACCTCCAGCCCTGAGGGCGCACATACAGCCCTAAGCGCCCACCTCCAGCCCTAAGCGCCCACCTACAGCCCTTACCGCCCACCTACAGCCCTAAGCGCCTATCTAAAGCATTGAGCGAACACCTATATCCCTAAGCGCCCTCCTACAGCCCTAATCGCCCACCTACCGCCCTAAGCACCAACCTACAGCCGTAAGCGCCCACCAACAGCCCTAAGCGCCCATCTACAGAACTAACCGCCAGCCGACAGCCCTATGCGCCCACCTACAGCCCTAAGCGGCCACCTACAGACCTAAGCGCCCGCCGACAGCCCTGAGCGCCCACCTACAGCCCTAAACGCCCACCTAAAGCCCTAAGCGCCCACCTACAGACCTGAGAGCCCAGCCACAGCCCCATGAGCCCACCTACATCCCTGAGCGCCCTTCTAAAGCACTAAGCGACCACCTACAGCCCTAAGCGCACACCTACAGCCCTGAGCGTCCACCTGCAGCACTAAGCGCCAGCCGACAGCCCGAAGCGGCCGTCTACAGCCGTAATCGCCCACCAACAGACCTGAGCGACCATCTATATCCCTAAGCGACCGCTTAAAGCCCTAAGTGCCCACCTACAGCCCTATGCGCCCACCTACAGCCCTACGCGCCCACATACAACCCTTAGCGCCCACCTACAGCCCTATGCGCTCACCTACAGACCTAAGCGCCCACCGGCAGCCCTCAGCGCCCACCTACAGCCCTGAGCGCACACCTACAGCCCTGAGCGCACACCTACAGCCCTCATCGCCCACCTGCAGCCCTACGCGCCCACCTACAGCCCTAAGCGCCCACCGGCAGCCCTCAGCGCCCACCTACAGCCCTGAGCGCACACCTACAGCCCTGAGCGCACACCTACAGCCCTCATCGCCCACCTCAAGCCCTACGCGCCCACCTACAGTCGTGAGAGCCCAACCACAGCCCTCAGCGCCCACCTACAGCCCTCAGCGCCCACATAAAGCCCTAAGCGCCCACCTACATCCCTCAGCGCCCACCTACAGTCCTAAGTGCCCACCTACAGCCCTCAGCGCCCACCTACAGCCCTAAGCGCCCACCTAAAGCCCTAAGCGCTCACCTACATCCCTCAGCGCCCACCTCCAGCCCTGAGGGCGCACATACAGCCGTAAGCGCCCACCTACAGAACTAATCGCCCACCAACAGCCCTGAGCGCCCACCTGCAGCCCTAAGCGCCCACCTCCAGCCCTAAGCGCCCACCTACAGCCCTTACCGCCCACCTACAGCCCTAAGCGCCCATCTAAAGCACTGAGCGACGACCTATATCCCTAAGCGCCCTCCTACAGCAATAATCGCCCACCTACCGCCCTAAGCGCCAACCTACAGCCGTAAGCGCCCACAAACAGCCCCAAGCGCCCATCTACAGAACTAACCGCCAGCCGACAGCCCTAAGCGCCCACCTACAACCCTACGCGCCCACATACAGCCCTTAGCGCCCACCAGAGCCCTATGCGCCCACCTACAGCCCTAAGCGCCCACCGGCAGCCCTCAGCGCCCACCTATACCCTGCGCGCACACCTACAGCCCTGAGCACCCACCTACAGCCCGAAGCGCCCGTCTACAGCCCTAATCGCCCAACAACAGCCCCGAGCGCCCACCTGCATCCCTAAGTGACCACCTACAGACCTAAGCGCCCACCTACAGCCCTAAGCGCCCACCTACAGACCTAAGCGCCCGCCGACAGCCCTAAGCGCCCACCTACAGCCCTAATCGCCCACCAACAGCCCTGAGCGCCCACCTACAGCCATAATCGCCCACCTCAAGCGCTACGCGCCCACCTACAGTCGTGAGAGCCCAACCACAGCTCTCAGCGCCCACCTACAGCCCTCAGCGCCCACCTACATCCCTAAGCGCCCACCTACATCCCTCAGCGCCCACCTACAGTCCTAAGTGCCCACCTACAGCCCTCAGCGCCCACCTACAGCCCTAAGCGCCCACCTAAAGCCCTAAGCGCTCACCTACATCCCTCAGCGCCCACCTACAGCCCTAAGTGCCCACCTACAGCCCTAAGTGCCCACCTACAGCACTCAGCGCCCACCTACAGCACTGAGCGCCCACCTACAGCCCTAAGCGCCCACCTAAGGCGCTAATCGCCCACCTAAAGCCCTCAGCGCACACCTACAGCCCTGAGCGCACACCTACAGCCCTAAGCGCTCACCTACATCCCTCAGCGCCCACCTACAGCCCTAAGTGCCCACCTACAGCCCTAAGTGCCCACCTACAGCACTCAGCGCCCACCTACAGCACTGAGCGCCCACCTACAGCCCTAAGCGCCCACCTAAGGCGCTAATCGCCCACCTAAAGCCCTCAGCGCACACCTACAGCCCTGAGCGCACACCTACAGCCCTCATCGCCCACCTACAAACCTAAGCGCCCGCCGACAGCCCTAAGCGCCCACCTACAGCCCTAATCGCCCACCAACAGACCTGAGCGCCCATCTACAGCCATAATCGCCCACCTCAAGCCCTACGCGCACACCTACAGTCGTGAGAGCCCAACCACAGCCGTCAGCGCCCACCTACAGCCCTCAGCGCCCACCTAAAGCCCTAAGCGCCCACCTACATCCCTCAGCGCCCACCTACAGTCCTAAGTGCCCACCTACAGCCCTTACCGCCCACCTACAGCCCTAAGCGCCTATCTAAAGCATTGAGCGACCACCTATATCCCTAAGCGCCCTCCTACAGCCCTAATCGCCCACCTACCGCCCTAAGCACCAACCTACAGCCGTAAGCGCCCACCAACAGCCCTAAGCGCCCATCTACAGAACTAACCGCCAGCCGACAGCCCTAAGCGCCCACCTACAGCCCTAAGCGGCCACCTACAGACCTAAGCGCCCGCCGACAGTCCTGAGCGCCCACCTACAGCCCTAAACGCCCACCTAAAGCCCTAAGCGCCCACCTACAGCCCTGAGAGCCCAACCACAGCCCCATGAGCCCACCTACATCCCTGAGCGCCCTTCTAAAGCACTAAGCGACCACCTACAGCCCTAAGCGCACACCTACAGCCCTGAGCGTCCACCTGCAGCACTAAGCGCCAGCCGACAGCCCGAAGCGGCCGTCTACAGCCGTAATCGCCCACCAACAGACCTGAGCGACCATCTATATCCCTAAGCGACCGCTTAAAGCCCTAAGCGCCACCCTACAGCCCTAAGCGCCCACCTACAGGCCTACGCGCCACCCTACAGCCCTAAGCGTCCACCTACCGCCCTAAGCGCCACCCTACAGCCCTAAGCGCCCACCTACAGTCCTAAGCGCCCACCTACAGCGCTAATCGCCCGCCGAATTCCCTAACCGCCGACCTACAGCCCTGAGCGCCCACCGACAGCCCTCAACGCCCACCTAAAGACCTAAGCGCCCACCTACAGCCCTAATCGCCAACCTACAGCCCTAAGCGCCCACCTACAGCCCTAAGCGCCCACCTACCGCACTAAGCGCCAGCCGACAGCCCTAAGCGCCCACGTACAGCCCTAATCGCCCACTAACAGCCTTGAGCGCCCAACTACATCCCTAAGCGATCACAAAAAGCCCTGAGACCCCACCTACAGGCCTAAGCGCCCATGTACAGCCCTATGCGCCCAATTACAGCTCTTAGCGCCCACCTACAGCCATAAGCGCCCACCTACAGCCCTAAGCTCCCACCTACAGCGCTAAGCGCCCACCTACAGCCCTAATCACCCAGCTACAGCACGAAGCGACCACGTACAGCCCAGATCGCCCACCTACAGCCCTGAGCGCCCACCTACAGCCCTAATCGCCCACCTACAGCCCTAAGCGCCCACCTACTGCCCTGAACGGGCACCTACAGCCCTACGCGACCACCTACAGCCCTAACCGCCCATCTACAGCCCTATGTCCCCCCCTACAGGCCTGAGCGTCCACCTACCGACCTACGCGCCACCCTACAGCCCTAAGCGCCCACCTACAGTCCTAAGCGCCACCCTACAGCCCTAAGCGCCCACCTACAGGCCTACGCGCCACCCTACAGCCCTAAGCGTCCACCTACCGCCCTAAGCGCCACCCTACAGCCCTAAGCGCCCACCTACAGTCCTAAGCGCCCACCTACAGCGCTAATCGCCCGCCGAATTCCCTAACCGCCGACATACAGCCCTGAGCGCCCACCGACAACCCTCAACGCCCACCTAAAGACCTAAGCGCCCACCTACAGCCCTAATCGCCAACCTACAGCCCTAAGCGCCCACCTACAGCGCTAAGCGCCCACCTACAGCCCTAATCACCCAGCTACAGCACGAAGCGACCACGTACAGCCCAGATCGCCCAACTACAGCCCTGAGCGCCCACCTACAGCCCTAATCGCCCACCTACAGCCCTAAGCGCCCACCTACTGCCCTGAACGGGCACCTACAGCCCTACGCGACCACCTACAGCCCTAACCGCCCATCTACAGCCCTATGTCCCCCCCTACAGGCCTGAGCGTCCACCTACCGACCTACGCGCCACCCTACAGCCCTAAGCGCCCACCTACAGTCCTAAGCGCCACCCTACAGCCCTAAGCGCCCACCTACAGGCCTACGCGCCACCCTACAGCCCTAAGCGTCCACCTACCGCCCTAAGCGCCACCCTACAGCCCTAAGCGCCCACCTACAGTCCTAAGCGCCCACCTACAGCGCTAATCGCCCGCCGAATTCCCTAACCGCCGACATACAGCCCTGAGCGCCCACCGACAGCCCTCAACGCCCACCTAAAGACCTAAGCGCCCACCTACAGCCCTAATCGCCAACCTACAGCCCTAAGCGCCCACCTACAGCGCTAAGCGCCCACCTACAGCCCTAATCACCCAGCTACAGCACGAAGCGACCACGTACAGCCCAGATCGCCCAACTACAGCCCTGAGCGCCCACCTACAGCCCTAATCGCCCACCTACAGCCCTAAGCGCCCACCTACAGCCCTAAGCGCCCACCTACCGCACTAAGCGCCAGCCGACAGCCCTAAGCGCCCACGTACAGACCTAATCGCCCATCAACAACCTTGAGCGCCCACCTACATCCCTAAGCGACCACATAAAGCCCTAAGACCCCACCTTCAGGCATAAGCGCCCACTTACAGGCCTATGCGCCCACCTACAACTCTTAGCGCCCACCTACAGCCCTAAGCGCCCACTTACAGCCCTAAGCGCCCAGCTACAGCTCTTAGCGCCCACCTACAGCCCTAAGCGCCCACCTACAGCCCTAAGCTCCCACCTACAGCGCTAAGCGCCCAACTACAGTCCTGAGCGCCCAGCTACCACTCTAAGCGCCAAACTACAGCCGTAAGCGCCCACCTACAGCACTAAGCGCCCACCTACAGCGCTAAGTGCACACCTACAGCCCTGAGAGCCCAACCACAGCCCTAAGAGCCCAACTACTGCACTGAGCGCCCACCTACAGCCCTAAGCGCCCACCTAAAGCCCTAGGCGCCCACCTAAAGCCCTAGGCGCCCACCTAAATCCCTAATCGTACACCTACATCCCTCATCGCCCACCTACAGCCCAAAGTGCCCACCTACAGCCCAAAGTGCCCACCTACAGCCCTCAGCGCCCACCTACATCCCTCAGCGCCCACCTACAGCCCTAAGTGCCCACCTACAGCCCTCAGCGCCCACCTACAGCCCTAAGCGCACACCTACAGCCCTGAGCGCCCAACTACAGCCCTACGCGCACACCTGCAGCCCTAAGCGCACACCTACAGCCCTAAGTGCCCACCTACAGCCCTCAGCGCCCACCTACATCCCTCAGCGCCTACCTACAGCACTAAGTGCCCACCTACAGCCCTCAGCGCCCACCTACAGCCCTAAGCGCACACCTACAGCCCTGAGCGCCCAACTACAGCCCTATGCGCACACCTACAGCCCTGAGCGCCCAACTACAGCTCTAAGCGCCCACCTAAAGCCCTAAGCGCCCACCTACAACCCTAAGCGCCCAACTACAGCCCTAGGCGCCCGCTGACAGCCCTGAGCGCCCACCTCCAGCCCTGAGGGCGCACCTACAGCCCTAAGCGCCCACCTACAGCCCTAAGCTCCCACCTACAGCGCTAAGCGCCCACCTACAACCCTAATCACCCAGCTACAGCACGAAGCGACCACGTACAGCCCAGATCGCCCAACTACAGCCCTGAGCGCCCACCTACAGCCCTAATCGCCCACCTACAGCCCTAAGCGCCCACCTACAGCCCTAAGCGCCCACCTACCGCACTAAGCGCCAGCCGACAGCCCTAAGCGCCCACGTACAGCCCTAATCGCCCACTAACAGCCTTGAGCGCCCAACTACATCCCTAAGCGATCACAAAAAGCCCTGAGACCCCACCTGCAGGCCTAAGCGCCCATGTACAGCCCTATGCGCCCAACTACAGCTCTTAGCGCCCACCTACAGCCCTAAGCGCCCACCTACAGCCCTAAGCTCCCACCTACAGCGCTAAGCGCCCACCTACAGCCCTAATCACCCAGCTACAGCACGAAGCGACCACGTACAGCCCAGATCGCCCAACTACAGCCCTGAGCGCCCACCTACAGCCCTAATCGCCCACCTACAGCCCTAAGCGCCCACCTACAGCCCTAAGCGCCCACCTACCGCACTAAGCGCCAGCCGACAGCCCTAAGCGCCCACGTACAGACCTAATCGCCCATCAACAGCCTTGAGCGCCCACCTACATCCCTAAGCGACCACATAAAGCCCTAAGACCCCACCTTCAGGCCTAAGCGCCCACTTACAGGCCTATGCGCCCACCTACAACTCTTAGCGCCCACCTACAGCCCTAAGCGCCCACTTACAGCCCTAAGCGCCCAGCTACAGCTCTTAGCGCCCACCTACAGCCCTAAGCGCCCAACTACAGCCCTAAGCTCCCACCTACAGCGCTAAGCGCCCAACTACAGTCCTGAGCGCCCAGCTACCACTCTAAGCGCCAAACTACAGCCGTAAGCGCCCACCTACAGCACTAAGCGCCCACCTACAGCGCTAAGTGCACACCTACAGCCCTGAGAGCCCAACCACAGCCCTAAGAGCCCAACTACAGCACTGAGCGCCCACCTAAAGCCCTAAGCGCCCACCTAAAGCCCTAGGCGCCCACCTAAAGCCCTAGGCGCCCACCTACAGCGCTAAGCGCCCACCTACAACCCTAATCACCCAGCTACAGCACGAAGCGACCACGTACAGCCCAGATCGCCCAACTACAGCCCTGAGCGCCCACCTACAGCCCTAATCGCCCACCTACAGCCCTAAGCGCCCACCTACAGCCCTAAGCGCCCACCTACCGCACTAAGCGCCAGCCGACAGCCCTAAGCGCCCACGTACAGCCCTAATCGCCCACTAACAGCCTTGAGCGCCCAACTACATCCCTAAGCGATCACAAAAAGCCCTGAGACCCCACCTGCAGGCCTAAGCGCCCATGTACAGCCCTATGCGCCCAACTACAGCTCTTAGCGCCCACCTACAGCCCTAAGCGCCCACCTACAGCCCTAAGCTCCCACCTACAGCGCTAAGCGCCCACCTACAGCCCTAATCACCCAGCTACAGCACGAAGCGACCACGTACAGCCCAGATCGCCCAACTACAGCCCTGAGCGCCCACCTACAGCCCTAATCGCCCACCTACAGCCCTAAGCGCCCACCTACAGCCCTAAGCGCCCACCTACCGCACTAAGCGCCAGCCGACAGCCCTAAGCGCCCACGTACAGACCTAATCGCCCATCAACAGCCTTGAGCGCCCACCTACATCCCTAAGCGACCACATAAAGCCCTAAGACCCCACCTTCAGGCCTAAGCGCCCACTTACAGGCCTATGCGCCCACCTACAACTCTTAGCGCCCACCTACAGCCCTAAGCGCCCACTTACAGCCCTAAGCGCCCAGCTACAGCTCTTAGCGCCCACCTACAGCCCTAAACGCCCAACTACAGCCCTAAGCTCCCACCTACAGCGCTAAGCGCCCAACTACAGTCCTGAGCGCCCAGCTACCACTCTAAGCGCCAAACTACAGCCGTAAGCGCCCACCTACAGCACTAAGCGCCCACCTACAGCGCTAAGTGCACACCTACAGCCCTGAGAGCCCAACCACAGCCCTAAGAGCCCAACTACAGCACTGAGCGCCCACCTAAAGCCCTAAGCGCCCACCTAAAGCCCTAGGCGCCCACCTAAAGCCCTAGGCGCCCACCTAAAGCCCTAATCGTACACCTACATCCCTCATCGCCCACCTACAGCCCAAAGTGCCCACCTACAGCCCAAAGTGCCCACCTACAGCCCTCAGCGCCCACCTACATCCCCCAGCGCCCACCTACAGCCCTAAGTGCCCACCTACAGCCCTCAGCGCCCACCTACAGCCCTAAGCGCACACCTACAGCCCTAAGTGCCCACCTACAGCCCTCAGCGCCCACCTACATCCCTCAGCGCCTACCTACAGCACTAAGTGCCCACCTACAGCCCTCAGCGCCCACCTACAGCCCTAAGCGCACACCTACAGCCCTGAGCGCCCAACTACAGCCCTATGCGCACACCTACAGCCCTGAGCGCCCAACTACAGCTCTAAGCGCCCACCTAAAGCCCTAAGCGCCCACCTACAACCCTAAGCGCCCAACTACAGCCCTAGGCGCCCGCTGACAGCCCTGAGCGCCCACCTCCAGCCCTGAGGGCGCACCTACAGCCGTAAGCGCCCACCTACAGACCTAATCGCACACAAACAGCCCTGAGCGCCCACCTACAGCCCTAAGCGCCCACCTACAGCCCTAAGCGCCCTCCGACTGCCCTAAGCGCACATCTACAGCCATGATCGCCCACCTACAGCCATCAGCGCCCACATAAAGCCCTAAGACCCCACCTACAGGCCTTGAGCGCCCAACTACATCCCTAAGCGACCACATAAAGCCCTAAGAACCCACCTACAGGCCTAAGCGCCCACTTACAGCCCTATGCGCCCACCTACAGCTCTTAGCGCCCACCTACAGCCCTAATCGCCCATTTACAGCCGTAAGCGCCCACCTACAGCTCTTAGCGCCCACCTACAGCCCTAATCACCCAGCTACAGCATGAAGCGACCACGTACAGCCCAGATCGCCCACATACAGCCCTGAGCGCCCACCTACAGCCCTAATCGCCCACCTACAGCCCTAAGCGCCCACCTACTGCCCTGAACGGGCACCTACAGCCCTACGCGACCACCTACAGCCCTAACCGCCCATCTACAGCCCTATGTCCCCCCCTACAGGCCTGAGCGTCCACCTACCGACCTACGCGCCACCCTACAGCCCTAAGCGCCCACCTACAGTCCTAAGCGCCACCCTACAGCCCTAAGCGCCCACCTACAGGCCTACGCGCCACCCTACAGCCCTAAGCGTCCACCTACCGCCCTAAGCGCCACCCTACAGCCCTAAGCGCCCACCTACAGTCCTAAGCGCCCACCTACAGCGCTAATCGCCCGCCGAATTCCCTAACCGCCGACATACAGCCCTGAGCGCCCACCGACAGCCCTCAACGCCCACCTAATGACCTAAGCGCCCACCTACAGCCCTAATTGCCAACCTACAGCCCTAAGCGCCCACCTACAGCCCTAAGCGCCCACCTACCGCACTAAGCGCCAGCCGACAGCCCTAAGCGCCCACGTACAGCCCTAATCGCCCACTAACAGCCTTGAGCGCCCAACTACATCCCTAAGCGATCACAAAAAGCCCTGAGACCCCACCTACAGGCCTAAGCGCCCATGTACAGCCCTATGCGCCCAACTACAGCTCTTAGCGCCCACCTACAGCCCTAAGCGCCCACCTACAGCCCTAAGCTCCCACCTACAGCGCTAAGCGCCCACCTACAGCCCTAATCACCTAGCTACAGCACGAAGCGACCACGTACAGCCCAGATCGCCCAACTACAGCCCTGAGCGCCCACCTACAGCCCTAATCGCCCACCTACAGCCCTAAGCGCCCACCTACAGCCCTAAGCGCCCACCTACCGCACTAAGCGCCAGCCGACAGCCCTAAGCGCCCACGTACAGCCCTAATCGCCCACTAACAGCCTTGAGCGCCCAACTACATCCCTAAGCGATCACAAAAAGCCCTGAGACCCCACCTGCAGGCCTAATCGCCCATGTACAGCCCTATGCGCCCAACTACAGCTCTTAGCGCCCACCTACAGCCCTAAGCGCCCACCTACAGCCCTAAGCTCCCACCTACAGCGCTAAGCGCCCACCTACAGCCCTAATCACCCAGCTACAGCACGAAGCGACCACGTACAGCCCAGATCGCCCAACTACAGCCCTGAGCGCCCACCTACAGCCCTAATCGCCCACCTACAGCCCTAAGCGCCCACCTACAGCCCGAAGCGCCCACCTACCGCACTAAGCGCCAGCCGACAGCCCTAAGCGCCCACGTACAGACCTAATCGCCCATCAACAGCCTTGAGCGCCCACCTACATCCCTAAGCGACCACATAAAGCCCTAAGACCCCACCTTCAGGCCTAAGCGACCACTTACAGGCCTATGCGCCCACCTACAACTCTTAGCGCCCACCTACAGCCCTAAGCGCCCACTTACAGCCCTAAGCGCCCAGCTACAGCTCTTAGCGCCCACCTACAGCCCTAAGCGCCCACCTACAGCCCTAAGCTCCCACCTACAGCGCTAAGCGCCCAACTACAGTCCTGAGCGCCCAGCTACCACTCTAAGCGCCAAACTACAGCCGTAAGCGCCCACCTACAGCACTAAGCGCCCACCTACAGCGCTAAGTGCACACCTACAGCCCTGAGAGCCCAACCACAGCCCTAAGAGCCCAACTACAGCACTGAGCGCCCACCTACAGCCCTAAGCGCCCACCTAAAGCCCTAGGCGCCCACCTAAAGCCCTAGGCGCCCACCTAAAGCCCTAATCGTACACCTACATCCCTCATCGCCCACCTACAGCCCAAAGTGCCCACCTACAGCCCAAAGTGCCCACCTACAGCCCTCAGCGCCCACCTACATCCCTCAGCGCCCACCTACAGCCCTAAGTGCCCACCTACAGCCCTCAGCGCCCACCTACAGCCCTAAGCGCACACCTACAGCCCTGAGCGCCCAACTACAGCCCTACGCGCACACCTGCAGCCCTAAGCGCACACCTACAGCCCTAAGTGCCCACCTACAGCCCTCAGCGCCCACCTACATCCCTCAGCGCCTACCTACAGCACTAAGTGCCCACCTACAGCCCTCAGCGCCCACCTACAGCCCTAAGCGCACACCTACAGCCCTGAGCGCCCAACTACAGCCCTATGCGCACACCTACAGCCCTGAGCGCCCAATTACAGCTCTAAGCGCCCACCTAAAGCCCTAAGCGCCCACCTACAACCCTAAGCGCCCAACTACAGCCCTAGGCGCCCGCTGACAGCCCTGAGCGCCCACCTCCTGCCCTGAGGGCGCACCTACAGCCGTAAGCGCCCACCTACAGACCTAATCGCACACCAACAGCCCTGAGCGCCCACCTACAGCCCTAAGCGCCCACCTACAGCCCTAAGCGCACTCCGACTGCCCTAAGCGCACATCTACAGCCATGATCGCCCACCTACAGCCATCAGCGCCCACATAAAGCACTAAGACCCCACCTACAGGCCTTGAGCGCCCAACTACATCCCTAAGCGACCACATAAAGCCCTAAGAACCCACCTACAGGCCTAAGCGCCCACTTACAGCCCTAAGCGCCCACCTACCGCACTAAGCGCCAGCCGACAGCCCTAAGCGCCCACGTACAGCCCTAATCGCCCACTAACAGCCTTGAGCGCCCAACTACATCCCTAAGCGATCACAAAAAGCCCTGAGACCCCACCTGCAGGCCTAATCGCCCATGTACAGCCCTATGCGCCCAACTACAGCTCTTAGCGCCCACCTACAGCCCTAAGCGCCCACCTACAGCCCTAAGCTCCCACCTACAGCGCTAAGCGCCCACCTACAGCCCTAATCACCCAGCTACAGCACAAAGCGACCACGTACAGCCCAGATCGCCCAACTACAGCCCTGAGCGCCCACCTACAGCCCTAATCGCCCACCTACAGCCCTAAGCGCCCACCTACAGCCCGAAGCGCCCACCTACCGCACTAAGCGCCAGCCGACAGCCCTAAGCGCCCACGTACAGACCTAATCGCCCATCAACAGCCTTGAGCGCCCACCTACATCCCTAAGCGACCACATAAAGCCCTAAGACCCCACCTTCAGGCCTAAGCGCCCACTTACAGGCCTATGCGCCCACCTACAACTCTTAGCGCCCACCTACAGCCCTAAGCGCCCACTTACAGCCCTAAGCGCCCAGCTACAGCTCTTAGCGCCCACCTACAGCCCTAAGCGCCCACCTACAGCCCTAAGCTCCCACCTACAGCGCTAAGCGCCCAACTACAGTCCTGAGCGCCCAGCTACCACTCTAAGCGCCAAACTACAGCCGTAAGCGCCCACCTACAGCACTAAGCGCCCACCTACAGCGCTAAGTGCACACCTACAGCCCTGAGAGCCCAACCACAGCCCTAAGAGCCCAACTACAGCACTGAGCGCCCACCTACAGCCCTAAGCGCCCAACTAAAGCCCTAGGCGCCCACCTAAAGCCCTAGGCGCCCACCTAAAGCCCTAATCGTACACCTACATCCCTCATCGCCCACCTACAGCCCAAAGTGCCCACCTACAGCCCAAAGTGCCCACCTACAGCCCTCAGCGCCCACCTACATCCCTCAGCGCCCACCTACAGCCCTAAGTGCCCACCTACAGCCCTCAGCGCCCACCTACAGCCCTAAGCGCACACCTACAGCCCTGAGCGCCCAACTACAGCCCTACGCGCACACCTGCAGCCCTAAGCGCACACCTACAGCCCTAAGTGCCCACCTACAGCCCTCAGCGCCCACCTACATCCCTCGGCGCCTACCTACAGCACTAAGTGCCCACCTACAGCCCTCAGCGCCCACCTACAGCCCTAAGCGCATACCTACAGCCCTGAGCGCCCAACTACAGCCCTATGCGCACACCTACAGCCCTGAGCGCCCAACTACAGCTCTAAGCGCCCACCTAAAGCCCTAAGCGCCCACCTACAACCCTAAGCGCCCAACTACAGCCCTAGGCGCCCGCTGACAGCCCTGAGCGCCCACCTCCAGCCCTGAGGGCGCACCTACAGCCGTAAGCGCCCACCTACAGACCTAATCGCACACCAACAGCCCTGAGCGCCCACCTACAGCCCTAAGCGCCCACCTACAGCCCTAAGCGCCCTCCGACTGCCCTAAGCGCACATCTACAGCCATGATCGCCCACCTACAGCCATCAGCGCCCACATAAAGCCCTAAGACCCCACCTACAGGCCTTGAGCGCCCAACTACATCCCTAAGCGACCACATAAAGCCCTAAGAACCCACCTACAGGCCTAAGCGCCCACTTACAGCCCTATGCGCCCACCTACAGCTCTTAGCGCCCACCTACAGCCCTAATCGCCCATTTACAGCCGTAAGCGCCCACCTACAGCTCTTAGCGCCCACCTACAGCCCTAATCACCCAGCTACAGCACGAAGCGACCACGTACAGCCCAGATCGCCCACCTACAGCCCTGAGCGCCCACCTACAGCCCTAATCGCCCACCTACAGCCCTAAGCGCCCACCTACTGCCCTGAACGGGCACCTACAGCCCTACGCGACCACCTACAGCCCTAACCGCCCATCTACAGCCCTATGTCCCCCCCTACAGGCCTGAGCGTCCACCTACCGACCTACGCACCACCCTACAGCCCAAAGCGCCCACCTACAGCGCTAAGCGCCCAACTACAGTCCTGAGCGCCCAGCTACCACTCTAAGCGCCAAACTACAGCCGTAAGCGCCCACCTACAGCACTAAGCGCCCACCTACAGCGCTAAGTGCACACCTACAGCCCTGAGAGCCCAACCACAGCCCTAAGAGCCCAACTACAGCACTGAGCGCCCACCTACAGCCGTAAGCGCCCACCTAAAGCCCTAGGCGCCCACCTAAAGCCCTAGGCGCCCACCTAAAGCCCTAATCGTACACCTACATCCCTCATCGCCCACCTACAGCCCAAAGTGCCCACCTACAGCCCAGAGTGCCCACCTACAGCCCTCAGCGCCCACCTACATCCCTCAGCGCCCACCTACAGCCCTAAGTGCCCACCTACAGCCCTCAGCGCCCACCTACAGCCCTAAGCGCACACCTACAGCCCTGAGCGCCCAACTACAGCCCTACGCGCACACCTGCAGCCCTAAGCGCACACCTACAGCCCTAAGTGCCCACCTACAGCCCTCAGCGCCCACCTACATCCCTCAGCGCCTACCTACAGCACTAAGTGCCCACCTACAGCCCTCAGCGCCCACCTACAGCCCTAAGCGCACACCTACAGCCCGGAGCGCCCAACTACAGCCCTACGCGCACACCGACAGCCCTGAGCGCCCACCTACAGCTCTAAGCGCCCACCTAAAGCCCTAAGCGCCCACCTACAACCCTAAGCGCCCACCTACAGCCCTAGGCGCCCGCTGACAGCCCTAGGCGCCCACATACAGCCCTAATCGCCCACCAACAGCCATGGCCACCCAGCTAAAGCCATAAGCGCCCACCTACAGCTCTGAGAGCCCAACGACAGCCCTAATAGCCCACCTACAGCCCTGAGCGTGCATCTAAAGCATTGATCGACCACCTAAAGCCCTAAACGCCCACCTACAGCCCTCATCGCCCACCTACCGCCCAAAGCGCCACAATACAGCCGTAAGCGCCCACATACAGCACTAACCGCCCACCTACAGCACTAAGCGCCAGCCGACAGCCCGAAGCGCCCGTCTACAGCCATAATCGCCCATCAACAGCCCTGAGCGCCCACCTGCATCCCTAAGCGACCACCTAAAGCCCTAAGCGCCCACCTACATCCCAAAGCTCCCACATACAGCCCTAAGCGCCCACCTACAGACCTAAGCGACCGCTGACAGCACTAAGCGCCCACCTACAGCCATAATCGCCCACCAACAGCCCTAAGCGCCCACCTACAGACCTAAGCTCCCACCTACAGCGCTAAGCGCCCACCTACAGCCCTAATCACCCAGCTACAGCACGAAGCGACCACGTACAGCCCAGATCGCCCAACTACAGCCCTGAGCGCCCACCTACAGCCCTAATCGCCCACCTACAGCCCTAAGCGCCCACCTACAGCCCTAAGCGCCCACCTACCGCACTAAGCGCCAGCCGACAGCCCTAAGCGCCCACGTACAGCCCTAATCGCCCGCTAACAGCCTTGAGCGCCCAACTACATCCCTAAGCGATCACAAAAAGCCCTGAGACCCCACCTACAGGCCTAAGCGCCCATGTACAGCCCTATGCGCCCAACTACAGCTCTTAGCGCCCACCTACAGCCCTAAGCGCCCACCTACAGCCCTAAGCTCCCACCTACAGCGCTAAGCGCCCACCTACAGCCCTAATCACCCAGCTACAGCACGAAGCGACCACGTACAGCCCAGATCGCCCAACTACAGCCCTGAGCGCCCACCTACAGCCCTAATCGCCCACCTACAGCCCTAAGCGCCCACCTACAGCCCTAAGCGCCCACCTACCGCACTAAGCGCCAGCGGACAGCCCTAAGCGCCCACGTACAGCCCTAATCGCCCACCAACAGCCTTGAGCGCCCACCTACATCCCTAAGCGACCACATAAAGCCCTAAGACCCCACCTTCAGGCCTAAGCGCCCACTTACAGGCCTATGCGCCCACCTACAACACTTAGCGCCCACCTACAGCCCTAAGCGCCCACTTACAGCCCTAAGCGCCCAGCTACAGCTCTTAGCGCCCACCTACAGCCCTAAGCGCCCACCTACAGCCCAAAGCTCACACCTACAGCGCTAAGCGCCCAACTACAGTCCTGAGCGCCCAGCTACGACTCTAAGCGCCAAACTACAGCCGTAAGCGCCCACATACAGCACTAAGCGCCCACCTACAGCGCTAAGTGCACACCTACAGCCCTGAGAGCCCAATCACAGCCCTAAGAGCCCAACTACAGCACTGAGCGCCCACCTACAGCCCTAAGCGCCCACCTAAAGCCCCAGGCGCCCACCTAAAGCCCTAATCGTACACCTACATCCCTCATCGCCCACCTACAGCCCAAAGTGCCCACCTACAGCCCAAAGTGCCCACCTACAGCCCTCAGCGCCCACCTACATCCCTCAGCGCCCACCTACAGCCCTAATTGCCCACCTACAGCCCTCAGCGCCCACCTACAGCCCTAAGCGCACACCTACAGCCCTGAGCGCCCAACTACAGCCTTACGCGCACACCTGCAGCCCTAAGCGCACACCTACAGCCCTAAGTGCCCACCTACAGCCCTCAGCGCCCACCTACATCCCTCAGCGCCTACCTACAGCACTAAGTGCCCACCTACAGCCCTCAGCGCCCACCTACAGCCCTAAGCGCACACCTACAGCCCTGAGCGCCCAACTACAGCCCTATGCGCACACCTACAGCCCTGAGCGCCCACCTACAGCTCTAAGCGCCCACCTAAAGCCCTAAGCGCCCACCTACAACCCTAAGCGCCCAACTACAGCCCTAGGCGCCCGCTGACAGCCCTAGGCGCCCACATACAGCCCTAATCGCCCACCAACAGCCCTGGCCACCCACCTAAAGCCCTAAGCGCCCACCTACAGCTCTGAGAGCCCAACGACAGCCCTAATAGCCCACCTACAGCCCTGAGCGCGCATCTAAAGCATTGATCGACCACCTAAAGCCCTAAACGCCCACCTACAGCCCTCATCGCCCACCTACCGCCCTAAGCGCCACAATACAGCCGTAAGCGCCCACATACAGCACTAACCGCCCACCTACAGCACTAAGCGCCAGCCGACAGCCCGAAGCGCCCGTCTACAGCCATAATCGCCCATCAACAGCCCTGAGCGCCCACCTGCATCCCTAAGCGACCACCTAAAGCCCTAAGCGCCCACCTACATCCCAAAGCTCCCACATACAGCCCTAAGCGCCCACCTACAGGCCTAAGCGACCGCCGACAGCACTAAGCGCCCACCTACAGCCATAATCGCCCACCAACAGCCCTGAGCGCCCACCTACAGCCATAAACGCCCGCCTAAAGCCCAACGCGCCCACCTACTGTCGTGAGAGCCCAACGACAGCCCTAAGAGCGCACATACAGCCCTGAGCGCTCATCTAAAGCACTGAGCGACCACCTACAGACCTATGCGCCCACCTACAGCCCTCATCGCCCACCTACCGCCCTAAGCGCCATATTACAGCCGTAAGCGCCCACATATAGCCCTAAGCGCCCACCTACAGCACTAAGCGCCAGCCGACAGCCCGAAGCGCCCGTCTACAGCCCTAATCGCCCAACAACAGCCCTGAGCGCCCACCTACAGCGCTAAGCGCCCACCTAAAGCCCTAATCGCCCACCTGCATCCCTCAGCGACCACCTACAGCCCTAAGTGCCCACCTACAGCCCTAATCGCCCACCAACAGCCCTGAGCGCCCACCAACAGACCTGAGGGCCCACCTACATCCCTAAGCGACCGCTTAAAGCCCTAAGCGCCCAACTACAGCCGTAAGCGCCCACCTACAGCCCTAAGCGCCCACCTACAGCCCTACGCGCCTACCTGCAGCCCTACGCTCCCACCTGCAGCCATTAGCGCCACACTACAGCGCTAGACGACCACCTACAGCCCTAAGCGCCCACCTAGTGCCCTAAGCGGCCACCTACAGAGCTAAGCGCCCACCTACAGACCTAAGCGCCATACTACAGCCGTAAGCGCCCATCTGCAGCACTAAGCGCCAGCCGACAGCCCTAAGCGCCCACGTACAGCCCTAGTCGCCCACCAACAGCCCTGAGCGCACACCTACAGCCCTAAGCGCCCACTTAAAGCACTAGGCGCCCACCTACAGCACTGAGCGCCCACCTACAGCCCTAGTCGATCACCTACAGCCTTAAGGGCCCACCTACAGTTCTGAGCGCCCACCTACAGCGCTGAGAGCCCGACCACAGCACTGAGTGTTCACCTACTGCCCTAAACAGCCACCTAAAGCACTGAGCGACAACCTACAGCTCTAATCGCCCACCTGCAGCCCTAAGCGCCCACCTGCAGCCCTAAGCGCCCACCTGCAGCCAACAGCGCCACGTAGAGCATTGAGCGCCTACCTACAGCTATAATCGTCCACCTACAGCCCTAAGCGCCCAACTACAGCCCGAGTCGCCCACCAACAGCCCTGAGCGCCCACCTACAGCCCGAAACGCCCACCTAAAGCGCTAAGCGCCCACCTACAGCCCTGTGCGCCCACCTACAGCCCTAAGAGCCCACCTACAGCCCTACGCGCCCACCTACAGCCCTAAGCGCCCTCTGACAGACCTAACCGCACATCTACCGCCATGATCGCCCACATACAGCCCTTAGCGCCCACCTACAGCCCGAGGCGACCACCTACAGCCCTAATCGCCCATCTAGTGCACTAAGCGCCCACCTACAGCCCTAAGCGTCCACCTACAGCCCTAAGCGCCCTCCGACAGCCCTCAGCGCACATCTACAGTCATGATCGCCCACCTACTGCCCTCAGCGCCCACCTACAGCCCTAAGCGCCCACCTACTGCCCTAGACGACCACCTACAGCCCTACTCGCCCACCTAGTGCCCTAAGCGCCCACCTACAGCGCTAAGCGCCCACCTACAGCCCTAAGCGCCCACCGACAGCCCTGAGCGCCCCACTACAGACCTACGCGCCCACCTCCAGCGCTAAGCGCCAACCTACGGCCCTGATCGCCTACCTACACACTTGAGCGCCCAACTACATCCCTAATCGCCCACCTACCGCCAAACTACAGCCGTAAGCGCCCACCTACAGCCCTAAGCGCCCACCTACAGCCCTGAGCGTCCACCTAAAGATCTAAGCTCCAAACTACAGGCCGGTGCGCCCACCTACCGCCCTAAGAGCCCACCTACAGCCCTAAGCGTCCACCCACAGCCCTGAGCGCCCACCCACAGCCCTAAGCGCCCACCTACAGCACTAAGTGCCCCCCTACAGCCCTGAGCGTCCACCTACCGCCCTAAGCTCCAACCTACAGTCCTAAGCGCCCACCTACAGCGCTAAGCGCCCGCCGACAGCCCTAACCGCCGACCTACAGCCCTGAGCGCACATCGACAGCCCTAAACGCCCACCTAAAGACCTAAGCGCCCATCTACAGCCCTAAGCGCCCACCTACAGCCTTAAGCGCCCACCAACAGCCCTACGCGCCCTCCGACAGCCCTAAGCGCACATCTACAGCCATGATCGCCCACCTCCAGCCCTCAGCGCCCACCTACAGGCCTAAGCGCCCACCTAGTGACCTAAGCGACCACCTGCAGCGCTAAGCGCCCACGTACAGCCCTAAGCGCCCACCGACAGCCCTGAGCGCCCACCTACAGCCCTAATCACCGAGCTACAGCACGAAGCGACCACGTACAGCCCAGATCGCCCAACTACAGCCCTGAGCGCCCACCTACAGCCCTAATCGCCCAGCTACAGCCCTAAGCGCCCACCTACAGCCCTAAGCGCCCACCTACCGCACTAAGCGCCAGCGGACAGCCCTAAGCGCCCACGTACAGCCCTAATCGCCCACCAACAGCCTTGAACGCCCACCTACATCCCTAAGCGAACACATAAAGCCCTAAGACCCCACCTACAGGCCTAAGCGCCCACTTACAGTCCTATGCGCACACCTACTGCTCTTAGCGCCCACCTACAGCCCGAAGCGCCCACTTACAGCCCTAAGCGCCCACCTACAGTCTTAGCGCCCACCTACATCGCTAAGCGCCCACCTACAGCCCTAAGCTCCCACCTACAGCGCTATGCGCCCAGCTGCAGTCCTGAGCGCCCAGCTACCACTCTAAGCACCAAACTACAGCCGTAAGCGCCCACCTACAGCCCTAAGCGCCCATTTACAGCACTAAGATCCCGCCGGCAGCCCGAAGCGCCCACCTACAGCCGCAAACGCGCACCATCAGACTGGAGCGCCCACCTACATCTCTAAGCGACCGCTTAAAGCCCTAAGCGCCCACCTAAATCCCTAAGCGCCCACCTACAGCCCTACGCGCCCACCTACAGCCCTAAGCGCCCACCGGCAGCCCTCAGCGCCCACCTAAAGCCCTTGGCGCACACCTACAGCCCTCATCGCCCACCTGCAGCCCTACGCGCCCACCTACAGCCCTAAGCGCCCACCTACAGCCCTGAGCGCCCACCTCCAGCCCTGAGGGCGCACCTAGAGCCGTAAGCGCCCACCTACAGACCTAATCGCACACCAACAGCCCTGAGCGCCCACCTACAGCCCTAAGCGCCCACCTACAGCCCTAAGCGTCCACCTACAGCGCTAAGCGCACTCCGACAGCCCTAAGCGCACATCTACAGCCATGATCGCCCACCTACAGCCATCAGCGCCCACCTACAGCCCTAAGCGCCCAAATAAAGCCCTAAGACCACACCTACAGGCCTTGAGCGCCCAACTACATCCCTAAGCGACCACATAAAGCCCTAAGAACCCACCTACAGGCCTAAGCGCCCACTTACAGCCCTTTGCGCCCACCTACAGCTCTTAGCGCCCACCTACTGCCCTAAGCGCCCATTTACAGCCCTAAGCGCCCACCTACAGCTCTTAGCCCCACCTACAGCCCTAATCACCCAGCTACAGCACGAAGCGACCACGTACATCCCAGATCGCCCACCTACATCCCTGAGCGCCCACCTACAGCCCTAATCGCCCACCTACAGCCCTAAGCGCCCACCTACTGCCCTGAACGTCCACCTACAGCCCTACGCGACCACCTACAGCCCTAACCGCCCACCTACAGCCCTAAGTCCCCCCCTACAGGCCTGAGCGTCCACCTACCGCCCTAAGCGCCACCCTACAGCCCTAAGCGCCCACCTACAGTACTAAGCGCCCACCTACAGCGCTAATCGCCTGCCGAATGCCCTAACCGACCACCTACAGCCCTGAGCGCCCACCGACAGCCCTCAACGCCCACCTAAAGACCTAAGCGCCCACCTACAGCCCTAATCGCCAACCTGCAGCCCTAAGCGCCCACCTACAGCCCTAAGCGCCCACCTACCGCACTAAGCGCCAGCCGACAGCCCTAAGCGCCCACGTACAGCCCTAATCGCCCACTAACAGCCTTGAGCGCCCAACTACATCCCTAAGCGATCACAAAAAGCCCTAAGACCCCACCTACAGGCCTAAGCGCCCACGTACAGCCCTATGCGCCCACCTACAGCTCTTAGCGCCCACCTACAGACCTAAGCGCCCACTTACAGCCCTAAGCGCCCACCTGCAGCTCGTAGCGCCCACCTCCAGCCCTAATCACCCAGCTACAGCACGAAGCGACCACGTACAGCCCAGATCGCCCAACTACAGCCCTGAGCGCCCACCTACAGCCGTAATCGCCCACCTACAGCACTAAGCGCCCACCTACAGCCCTAAGCGCCCACCTACCGCACTAAGCGCCAGCCGACAGCCCTAAGCGCCCACGTACAGACCTAATCGCCCACCAACAGCCTTGAGCGCCCACCTACATCCCTAAGCGACCACATGAAGCCCTAAGACCCCACCTTCAGGCCTAAGCGCCCACTTACAGCCCTATGCGCCCACCTACAGCTCTTAGCGCCCACCTACAGCCCTAAGCGCCCACTTACAGCCCTAAGCGCCCACCTACAGCTCTTAGCGCCCACCTACAGCCCTAAGCGCCCACCTACAGCCCTAAGCTCCCACCTACAGCGCTAAGCGCCCAACTACAGTCCTGAGCGCCCAGCTACCGCTCTAAGCGCCAAACTATAGCCGTAAGCGCCCACCTACAGCCCTAAGCGCCCATTTACAGCACTAAGCTCCCGCCGACAGCCCGAAGCGCCCACCTACAGCCGCAATCGCGCACCAACAGACCTGAGCGCCCACCTACATCCCTAAGCGACCGCTTAAAGCCCTAAGCGCCCACCTAAAGCCCTAAGCGCCCACCTACAGCCCTACGCGCCCACCTACAGCCCTAAGCGCCCACCGGCAGCCCTCAGCGCCCACCTACAGCCCTGGGCGCACACCTACAGCCCTCATCGCCCACCTGCAGCCCTACGCGCCCACCTACAGCCCTAAGAGCCCACCTACAGCCCTGAGCGCCCACCTACAGCCGTAAGCGCCCACCTACAGACCTAATCGCACACCAACAACCCTGAGCGCCCACCTACAGCCCTAAGCGCCCACCTACAACCCTAAGCGTCCACCTACAGCCCTAAGCGCCCTCCGACAGCCCTAAGCGCACATCTACAGCCATGATCGCCCACCTACAACCATCAGCGCCCACCTACAGCCCTAAGCGCCCTCCTACTACCCTAGGCGACCACCTACAGCCCTACTCGCCCACGTAGTGCCCTAAGCGCCCACCAACAGCGCTAAGCGCCCACCTACGGCCCTGATCGACCACCTACAGACATGAGCGCCCAACTACAGACTTGAGCGTCCAAGTACATCCCTAATCGCCCACCTATCGCCCTAAGCGCCAAACTACAGCCCTAAGAGCCCGGCTACAGCCCTAAGCGTCCACCCACAGCCCTGAGCGCGCACCTACAGCCCTAAGCGCCCACCTACAGCCCTAAGCGCCCAACTGCAGCCCACAGCGCCACCTAGAGCACTGAGCGCCTACTTAAAGCCATAAGCGCTCACTCAGAGCCCTAAACGCCCACCTACAGCCCTAAAGGCCCACCAACTGCCCTGAACGTCCACCTACAGCCCTACGCGACCACCTACAGCCCTAAGCGCCCACCTACAGCCCTAAGTGACCCACACAGCCCTGAGCGTCCACCTACCGCCCTAAGCGCCAACTTACAGCCCTAAGCGCCCACCTACAGTCCTAAGCGCCCACCTACAGCGCTAAGCGCCCGCCGACTGCCCTAACCGCCGACCTACAGCCGTGAGCGCCCACCGACAGCCCTAAACGCCCACCTAAAGGCCTAAGCGCCCACCTACAGCCCTAATCGCCAACCTACAGCCCTAAGCGCCCACCTACAGCCCTAAGCGCCCACCTACCGCACTAAGCGCCAGCCGACAGCCCTAAGCGCCCACGTACATCCCTAATCGCCCACTAACAGCCTTGAGCGCACAACTACATCCCTAAGCGACCACATAAAGCCCTAAGACCCCACCTACAGGCCTAAGCGCCCACTTACAGCCCTATGCGCCCACCTACAGCTCTTTGCGCCCACCTACAGCCCTAAGCGCCCACTTACAGCCCTAAGCGCCCACCTACAGCTCTTAGCGCCCACCTACAGCCCTAATCACCCAGCTACTGCACGAAGCGACCACGTACAGCGCAGATCGCCCACCTACAGCCCTGAGCGCCCACCTACAGCCCTAATCGCCCACCTACAGCCCTAAGCGCCCACCTACCGCACTAATCGCCCACCTACAGCCCTAAGCGCCCACCTACCGCACTAAGCGCCAGCCGACAGCCCTAAGCGACCACGTACAGCCCTATTCGCCCACCAACAGCCTTGAGCGCCCACCTACATCCCTAAGCGACAACATAAAGCCCTAAGACCCCACCTACAGGCCTAAGTGCCCACTTACAGCCCTAAGCGCCCACCTACAGCTCTTAGCGCCCACCTACAGCCCTAAGCGCCCACTTACAGCCCTAAGCGCCCACCTGCAGCTCTTAGCGCCCACCTAAATCCCTAAGCGCCCACCTGCAGCCCTAAGCTCCCACCAACAGTGCTAAGCGCCCAACTACAGTCCTGAGCGCCCAGCTACCACTCTAAGGGCCAAACTACAGCCGTAAGCGCCCACCTACAGCCCTAAGCGCCCATTTACAGCACTAAGCTCCCGCCGACAGCCCGAAGCGCCCACCTACAGCCGCAATCGCGCACCAACAGACCTGAGCGCCCACCTACATCCCTAAGCGACAGCTTAAAGCCCTAAGCGCCCACCTAAAGCCCTAATCGCCCACCGGCAGCCCTCAGCGCCCACCTACAGCCCTGGGCGCACACCTACAGCCCTCATCGCCCACCTGCAGCCCTACGCGCCCACCTACAGCCCTAAGCGCCCACCTACAGCCCTGAGCGCCCACCTCCAGCCCTGAGGGCGCACCTACAGCCGTAAGCGCCCACCTACAGACCTAATCGCACACCAACAGCCCTGAGCGCCCACCTACAGCCCTAAGCGCCCACCTACAGCCCTAAGCGTCCACCTACAGCCCTAAGCGCCCTCCGACAGCCCTAAGCGCACATCTACAGCCATGATCGCCCACCTACAGCCATCAGCGCCGACCTACAGCCCTAAGCGCCCACCTACTGCCCTAGGCGACCACCTACAGCCCTACTCGCCCACCTAGTGCCCTAAGCGCCCACCTACAGCGCTATGCGCCCACCTACGGCCCTGATCGCCCAACTACAGACTTGAGCGCCCAACTACAGACTTGAGCGTCCAACTACATCCCTAATCGCCCACGTATCGCCCTAAGCGCCAAACTACAGCCCTAAGCGCCCACCTACCGCACTAAGCGCCAGCCGACAGCCCTAAGCGCCCACGTACATCCCTAATCGCCCACTAACAGCCTTGAGCGCACAACTACAACCCTAAGCGACCACATAAAGCCCTAAGACCCCACCTACAGGCCTAAGCGCCCACGTACAGCCCTATGCTCCCACCTACAGCTCTTAGCGCCCACCTACAGCCCTAAGCGCCCACTTACAGCCCTAAGCGCCCACCTACAGCTCTTAGCGCCCACCTACAGCCCTAATCACCCAGCTACAGCCCTATGCGCCCACCTACAGCTCTTAGCGCCCACCTACAGCCCTAAGCGCCCACCTACAGCCCTAAGCTCCCACCTACAGTGCTAAGCGCCCAACTACAGTCCTGAGCGCCCAGCTACCACTCTAAGCGCCAAACTACAGCCATGATCGCCCACCTACAGCCATCAGCGCCCACCTACAGCCCTAAGCGCCCACCTACTGCCCTAGGCGACCACCTACAGCCCTACTCGCCCACCTAGTGCCCTAAGCGCCCACCTACAGCGCTTTGCGCCCACCTACGGCCCTGATCGCCCACCTACAGACTTGAGCGCCCAACTACAGACTTGAGCGTCCAACTACATCCCTAATCGCCCACCTAGCGCCCTAAGCGCCAAACTACAGCCCTAAGCGCCCACCTACAGCCCTAAGTGCCCACCTACAGACCTGAGCGTCCACCTAAAGATCTAAGCTCCCAGCTACAGGCCGGAGCGCCCACCTACCGCCCTAAGAGCCCACCTACAGCACTTAGCGTCCACCCACAGCCCTGAACGCGCACCTACAGCCCTCAGCGCCCACCTACAGCCCTAAGCGCCAAACTGCAGCCCACAGCGCCACCTAGAGCACTGAGCGCCTACTTAAAGCCATAAGCGCTCACGTAGAGCCCTAAACGCCCACCTACACCTCTAAGCGCCCACCTACTGCCCTGAACGTCCACCTACAGCCCTACTCGACCACCTACAGCCCTAAGCGCCCACCTACCGCACTAAGCGCCAGCCGACATCCCTAAGCGCCCACGTACAGCCCTAATCGCCCACTAACAGCCTTGAGCGCCCAACTACATCCCTAAGCGACCACATAAAGCCCTAAGACCCCACCTACAGGCCTAAGCGCCCACTTACAGCCCTATGCGCCCACCTACAGCTCTTAGCGCCCACCTACAGCCCTAGGCGCCCACTTACAGCCCTAAGCGCCCACCTACAGCTCTTAGCGCCCACCTACAGCCCTACGCGCCCACCTACAGCCCTAAGCGTCCACCTACAGCCCTAAGCGCCCTCCGACAGCCCTAAGCGCACATCTTCAGCCATGATCGCCCACCTACCGCCCTCAGCACCCACCTACAGCACTAAGCGCCCACCTACTGCCCTAGGCGACCACCTACAGCCCTATTCGCCCACCTACAGCCCTAAGCGTCCACCTACAGCCCTAAGCGCCCTCCGACAGCCCTAAGCGCACATCTACAGCCATGATCGCCCACCTACAGCCCTCAGCACCCACCTACAGCCCTAAGCGCCTACCTACTGCCCTAGGCGACCACCTACAGCCCTATTCGCCCACCTAGTGCCCTAAGCGCCCACCTACAGCGCTAAGCGCCCACCTACGGCCCTGATCGCCCACCTACAGACTTGAGCGCCCAACTGCAGACTTGAGCGCCCAACTTCATCCCTAATCGCCCACCTATCGCCCTAAGCGCCAAACTACAGCCGTAAGCGCCCACCTACAGCCCTAAGCGCCCACCTACAGACCTGAGCGTCCACCTAAACATCTAAGCTCCCAGCTACAGGCCGGAGTGCCCACCTACCGCCCTAAGAGCCCACCTACAGCCCTAAGCGTCCACCCACAGCCCTGAGCGCGCACCTGCAGCCCTAAGCGCCCACCTACAGCCCAAAGCGCCCAACTGCAGCCCACAGCGCCCACCGACAGCCGTAAACGCCCACCTAAAGCCCTAAGCGCCCACCTTCAGCCCTAAGCGCACACCTACAGCCCTAAGCGCCCACCAACAGCCCTACGCGCCCTCCGACAGCCCTAAGCGCACATCTACAGCCATGATCGCCCACCTACAGCCCTCAGCGCCCACCTACAGCCCTAAGCGCCCACCTACAGCCCTCGGCGACCACCTACAGCCCTAAGGGCCCACCTAGTGACCTAAGCGACCACCTGCAGCGTTAAGCGCCCAGGTACAGCCCTAAGCGCCCACCGACAGCCCTGAGCGCCCACCTACAGCCCTAGTCACCCAGCTACAGCACGAAGCGACCACGTACAGCCCAGATCGCCCACCTACAGCCCTGAGCGCCCACCTTGAGCGCCCACCTACCGCAGTAAGCGCCAGCCGACAGCCCTAAGCGCCCACGTACAGCCCTAATCGCCCACTAACAGCCTTGAGCGCCCACCTACATCCCTAAGCGACCACTTAAAGCCCTAAGACCCCACCTACTGGCCTAAGCGCCCACGTACAGCCCTAAGCGCCCACCGACAGCCCTGAGCGCCCACCTACAGCCCTAATCACCGAGCTACAGCACGAAGCGACCACGTACAGCCCAGATCGCCCAACTACAGCCCTGAGCGCCCACCTACAGCCCTAATCGCCCAGCTACAGCCCTAAGCGCCCACCTACAGCCCTAAGCGCCCACCTACCGCACTAAGCGCCAGCGGACAGCCCTAAGCGCCCACGTACAGCCCTAATCCCCACCAACAGCCTTGAACGCCCACCTACATCCCTAAGCGAACACATAAAGCCCTAAGACCCCACCTACAGGCCTAAGCGCCCACTTACAGTCCTATGCGCACACCTACTGCTCTTAGCGCCCACCTACAGCCCGAAGCGCCCACTTACAGCCCTAAGCGCCCACCTACAGTCTTAGCGCCCACCTACATCGCTAAGCGCCCACCTACAGCCCTAAGCTCCCACCTACAGCGCTATGCGCCCAGCTGCAGTCCTGAGCGCCCAGCTACCACTCTAAGCACCAAACTACAGCCGTAAGCGCCCACCTACAGCCCTAAGCGCCCATTTACAGCACTAAGATCCCGCCGGCAGCCCGAAGCGCCCACCTACAGCCGCAAACGCGCACCATCAGACTGGAGCGCCCACCTACATCTCTAAGCGACCGCTTAAAGCCCTAAGCGCCCACCTAAATCCCTAAGCGCCCACCTACAGCCCTACGCGCCCACCTACAGCCCTAAGCGCCCACCGGCAGCCCTCAGCGCCCACCTAAAGCCCTTGGCGCACACCTACAGCCCTCATCGCCCACCTGCAGCCCTACGCGCCCACCTACAGCCCTAAGCGCCCACCTACAGCCCTGAGCGCCCACCTCCAGCCCTGAGGGCGCACCTAGAGCCGTAAGCGCCCACCTACAGACCTAATCGCACACCAACAGCCCTGAGCGCCCACCTACAGCCCTAAGCGCCCACCTACAGCCCTAAGCGTCCACCTACAGCGCTAAGCGCACTCCGACAGCCCTAAGCGCACATCTACAGCCATGATCGCCCACCTACAGCCATCAGCGCCCACCTACAGCCCTAAGCGCCCACATAAAGCCCTAAGACCACACCTACAGGCCTTGAGCGCCCAACTACATCCCTAAGCGACCACATAAAGCCCTAAGAACCCACCTACAGGCCTAAGCGCCCACTTACAGCCCTTTGCGCCCACCTACAGCTCTTAGCGCCCACCTACTGCCCTAAGCGCCCATTTACAGCCCTAAGCGCCCACCTACAGCTCTTAGCCCCCACCTACAGCCCTAATCACCCAGCTACAGCACGAAGCGACCACGTACATCCCAGATCGCCCACCTACATCCCTGAGCGCCCACCTACAGCCCTAATCGCCCACCTACAGCCCTAAGCGCCCACCTACTGCCCTGAACGTCCACCTACAGCCCTACGCGACCACCTACAGCCCTAACCGCCCACCTACAGCCCTAAGTCCCCCCCTACAGGCCTGAGCGTCCACCTACCGCCCTAAGCGCCACCCTACAGCCCTAAGCGCCCACCTACAGTACTAAGCGCCCACCTACAGCGCTAATCGCCTGCCGAATGCCCTAACCGACCACCTACAGCCCTGAGCGCCCACCGACAGCCCTCAACGCCCACCTAAAGACCTAAGCGCCCACCTACAGCCCTAATCGCCAACCTGCAGCCCTAAGCGCCCACCTACAGCCCTAAGCGCCCACCTACCGCACTAAGCGCCAGCCGACAGCCCTAAGCGCCCACGTACAGCCCTAATCGCCCACTAACAGCCTTGAGCGCCCAACTACATCCCTAAGCGATCACAAAAAGCCCTAAGACCCCACCTACAGGCCTAAGCGCCCACGTACAGCCCTATGCGCCCACCTACAGCTCTTAGCGCCCACCTACAGACCTAAGCGCCCACTTACAGCCCTAAGCGCCCACCTGCAGCTCGTAGCGCCCACCTCCAGCCCTAATCACCCAGCTACAGCACGAAGCGACCACGTACAGCCCAGATCGCCCAACTACAGCCCTGAGCGCCCACCTACAGCCGTAATCGCCCACCTACAGCACTAAGCGCCCACCTACAGCCCTAAGCGCCCACCTACCGCAATAAGCGCCAGCCGACAGCCCTAAGCGCCCACGTACAGACCTAATCGCCCACCAACAGCCTTGAGCGCCCACCTACATCCCTAAGCGACCACATGAAGCCCTAAGACCCCACCTTCAGGCCTAAGCGCCCACTTACAGCCCTATGCGCCCACCTACAGCTCTTAGCGCCCACCTACAGCCCTAAGCGCCCACTTACAGCCCTAAGCGCCCACCTACAGCTCTTAGCGCCCACCTACAGCCCTAAGCGCCCACCTACAGCCCTAAGCTCCCACCTACAGCGCTAAGCGCCCAACTACAGTCCTGAGCGCCCAGCTACCGCTCTAAGCGCCAAACTATAGCCGTAAGCGCCCACCTACAGCCCTAAGCGCCCATTTACAGCACTAAGCTCCCGCCGACAGCCCGAAGCGCCCACCTACAGCCGCAATCGCGCACCAACAGACCTGAGCGCCCACCTACATCCCTAAGCGACCGCTTAAAGCCCTAAGCGCCCACCTAAAGCCCTAAGCGCCCACCTACAGCCCTACGCGCCCACCTACAGCCCTAAGCGCCCACCGGCAGCCCTCAGCGCCCACCTACAGCCCTGGGCGCACACCTACAGCCCTCATCGCCCACCTGCAGCCCTACGCGCCCACCTACAGCCCTAAGAGCCCACCTACAGCCCTGAGCGCCCACCTACAGCCGTAAGCGCCCACCTACAGACCTAATCGCACACCAACAACCCTGAGCGCCCACCTACAGCCCTAAGCGCCCACCTACAACCCTAAGCGTCCACCTACAGCCCTAAGCGCCCTCCGACAGCCCTAAGCGCACATCTACAGCCATGATCGCCCACCTACAACCATCAGCGCCCACCTACAGCCCTAAGCGCCCACCTACTACCCTAGGCGACCACCTACAGCCCTACTCGCCCACCTAGTGCCCTAAGCGCCCACCAACAGCGCTAAGCGCCCACCTACGGCCCTGATCGACCACCTACAGACATGAGCGCCCAACTACAGACTTGAGCGTCCAAGTACATCCCTAATCGCCCACCTATCGCCCTAAGCGCCAAACTACAGCCCTAAGAGCCCGGCTACAGCCCTAAGCGTCCACCCACAGCCCTGAGCGCGCACCTACAGCCCTAAGCGCCCACCTACAGCCCTAAGCGCCCAACTGCAGCCCACAGCGCCACCTAGAGCACTGAGCGCCTACTTACAGCCATAAGCGCTCACTCAGAGCCCTAAACGCCCACCTACAGCCCTAAAGGCCCACCAACTGCCCTGAACGTCCACCTACAGCCCTACGCGACCACCTACAGCCCTAAGCGCCCACCTACAGCCCTAAGTGACCCACACAGCCCTGAGCGTCCACCTACCGCCCTAAGCGCCAACTTACAGCCCTAAGCGCCCACCTACAGTCCTAAGCGCCCACCTACAGCGCTAAGCGCCCGCCGACTGCCCTAACCGCCGACCTACAGCCGTGAGCGCCCACCGACAGCCCTAAACGCCCACCTAAAGGCCTAAGCGCCCACCTACAGCCCTAATCGCCAACCTACAGCCCTAAGCGCCCACCTACAGCCCTAAGCGCCCACCTACCGCACTAAGCGCCAGCCGACAGCCCTAAGCGCCCACGTACATCCCTAATCGCCCACTAACAGCCTTGAGCGCACAACTACATCCCTAAGCGACCACATAAAGCCCTAAGACCCCACCTACAGGCCTAAGCGCCCACTTACAGCCCTATGCGCCCACCTACAGCTCTTTGCGCCCACCTACAGCCCTAAGCGCCCACTTACAGCCCTAAGCGCCCACCTACAGCTCTTAGCGCCCACCTACAGCCCTAATCACCCAGCTACTGCACGAAGCGACCACGTACAGCGCAGATCGCCCACCTACAGCCCTGAGCGCCCACCTACAGCCCTAATCGCCCACCTACAGCCCTAAGCGCCCACCTACCACACTAATCGCCCACCTACAGCCCTAAGCGCCCACCTACCGCACTAAGCGCCAGCCGACAGCCCTAAGCGACCACGTACAGCCCTATTCGCCCACCAACAGCCTTGAGCGCCCACCTACATCCCTAAGCGACAACATAAAGCCGTAAGACCCCACCTACAGGCCTAAGTGCCCACTTACAGCCCTAAGCGCCCACCTACAGCTCTTAGCGCCCACCTACAGCCCTAAGCGCCCACTTACAGCCCTAAGCGCCCACCTGCAGCTCTTAGCGCCCACCTAAATCCCTAAGCGCCCACCTGCAGCCCTAAGCTCCCACCAACAGTGCTAAGCGCCCAACTACAGTCCTGAGCGCCCAGCTACCACTCTAAGGGCCAAACTACAGCCGTAAGCGCCCACCTACAGCCCTAAGCGCCCATTTACAGCACTAAGCTCCCGCCGACAGCCCGAAGCGCCCACCTACAGCCGCAATCGCGCACCAACAGACCTGAGCGCCCACCTACATCCCTAAGCGACAGCTTAAAGCCCTAAGCGCCCACCTAAAGCCCTAATCGCCCACCGGCAGCCCTCATCGCCCACCTGCAGCCCTACGCGCCCACCTACAGCCCTAAGCGCCCACCTACAGCCCTGAGCGCCCACCTCCAGCCCTGAGGGCGCACCTACAGCCGTAAGCGCCCACCTACAGACCTAATCGCACACCAACAGCCCTGAGCGCCCACCTACAGCCCTAAGCGCCCACCTACAGCCCTAAGCGTCCACCTACAGCCCTAAGCGCCCTCCGACAGCCCTAAGCGCACATCTACAGCCATGATCGCCCACCTACAGCCATCAGCGCCGACCTACAGCCCTAAGCGCCCACCAACTGCCCTAGGCGACCACCTACAGCCCTACTCGCCCACCTAGTGCCCTAAGCGCCCACCTACAGCGCTATGCGCCCACCTACGGCCCTGATCGCCCAACTACAGACTTGAGCGCCCAACTACAGACTTGAGCGTCCAACTACATCCCTAATCGCCCACGTATCGCCCTAAGCGCCAAACTACAGCCCTAAGCGCCCACCTACCGCACTAAGCGCCAGCCGACAGCCCTAAGCGCCCACGTACATCCCTAATCGCCCACTAACAGCCTTGAGCGCACAACTACAACCCTAAGCGACCACATAAAGCCCTAAGACCCCACCTACAGGCCTAAGCGCCCACTTACAGCCCTATGCTCCCACCTACAGCTCTTAGCGCCCACCTACAGCCCTAAGCGCCCACTTACAGCCCTAAGCGCCCACCTACAGCTCTTAGCGCCCACCTACAGCCCTAATCACCCAGCTACAGCCCTATGCGCCCACCTACAGCTCTTAGCGCCCACCTACAGCCCTAAGCGCCCACCTACAGCCCTAAGCTCCCACCTACAGTGCTAAGCGCCCAACTACAGTCCTGAGCGCCCAGCTACCACTCTAAGCGCCAAACTACAGCCATGATCGCCCACCTACAGCCATCAGCGCCCACCTACAGCCCTAAGCGCCCACCTACTGCCCTAGGCGACCACCTACAGCCCTACTCGCCCACCTAGTGCCCTAAGCGCCCACCTACAGCGCTTTGCGCCCACCTACGGCCCTGATCGCCCACCTACAGACTTGAGCGCCCAACTACAGACTTGAGCGTCCAACTACATCCCTAATCGCCCACCTAGCGCCCTAAGCGCCAAACTACAGCCGTAAGCGCCCACCTACAGCCCTAAGTGCCCACCTACAGACCTGAGCGTCCACCTAAAGATCTAAGCTCCCAGCTACAGGCCGGAGCGCCCACCTACCGCCCTAAGAGCCCACCTACAGCACTTAGCGTCCACCCACAGCCCTGAACGCGCACCTACAGCCCTCAGCGCCCACCTACAGCCCTAAGCGCCAAACTGCAGCCCACAGCGCCACCTAGAGCACTGAGCGCCTACTTAAAGCCATAAGCGCTCACGTAGAGCCCTAAACGCCCACCTACACCTCTAAGCGCCCACCTACTGCCCTGAACGTCCACCTACAGCCCTACTCGACCACCTACAGCCCTAAGCGCCCACCTACCGCACTAAGCGCCAGCCGACATCCCTAAGCGCCCACGTACAGCCCTAATCGCCCACTAACAGCCTTGAGCGCCCAACTACATCCCTAAGCGACCACATAAAGCCCTAAGACCCCACCTACAGGCCTAAGCGCCCACTTACAGCCCTATGCGCCCACCTACAGCTCTTAGCGCCCACCTACAGCCCTAGGCGCCCACTTACAGCCCTAAGCGCCCACCTACAGCTCTTAGCGCCCACCTACAGCCCTACGCGCCCACCTACAGCCCTAAGCGTCCACCTACAGCCCTAAGCGCCCTCCGACAGCCCTAAGCGCACATCTTCAGCCATGATCGCCCACCTACCGCCCTCAGCACCCACCTACAGCCCTAAGCGCCCACCTACTGCCCTAGGCGACCACCTACAGCCCTATTCGCCCACCTACAGCCCTAAGCGTCCACCTACAGCCCTAAGCGCCCTCCGACAGCCCTAAGCGCACATCTACAGCCATGATCGCCCACCTACAGCCCTCAGCACCCACCTACAGCCCTAAGCGCCCACCTACTGCCCTAGGCGACCACCTACAGCCCTATTCGCCCACCTAGTGCCCTAAGCGCCCACCTACAGCGCTAAGCGCCCACCTACGGCCCTGATCGCCCACCTACAGACTTGAGCGCCCAACTGCAGACTTGAGCGCCCAACTTCATCCCTAATCGCCCACCTATCGCCCTAAGCGCCAAACTACAGCCGTAAGCGCCCACCTACAGCCCTAAGCGCCCACCTACAGACCTGAGCGTCCACCTAAACATCTAAGCTCCCAGCTACAGGCCGGAGTGCCCACCTACCGCCCTAAGAGCCCACCTACAGCCCTAAGCGTCCACCCACAGCCCTGAGCGCGCACCTGCAGCCCTAAGCGCCCACCTACAGCCCAAAGCGCCCAACTGCAGCCCACAGCGCCCACCGACAGCCGTAAACGCCCACCTAAAGCCCTAAGCGCCCACCTTCAGCCCTAAGCGCACACCTACAGCCCTAAGCGCCCACCAACAGCCCTACGCGCCCTCCGACAGCCCTAAGCGCACATCTACAGCCATGATCGCCCACCTACAGCCCTCAGCGCCCACCTACAGCCCTAAGCGCCCACCTACAGCCCTCGGCGACCACCTACAGCCCTAAGGGCCCACCTAGTGACCTAAGCGACCACCTGCAGCGTTAAGCGCCCAAGTACAGCCCTAAGCGCCCACCGACAGCCCTGAGCGCCCACCTACAGCCCTAGTCACCCAGCTACAGCACGAAGCGACCACGTACAGCCCAGATCGCCCACCTACAGCCCTGAGCGCCTCCCTACAGCACTAATCGCCCACCTACAGCCCTAAGCGCCCACCTTGAGCGCCCACCTACCGCAGTAAGCGCCAGCCGACAGCCCTAAGCGCCCACGTACAGCCCTAATCGCCCACTAACAGCCTTGAGCGCCCACCTACATCCCTAAGCGACCACTTAAAGCCCTAAGACCCCACCTACTGGCCTAAGCGCCCACTTACAGCCCTATGCGCCCACCTACAGCTCTTAGCGCCCACCTACAGCCCTAAGCGCCCACTTACAGCCCTAAGCGCCCACCTACAGCTCTTAGCGCCCACCTACAGCCCTAAGCGCCCACCTACAGCCCTAAGCTCCCAGCTACAGCGCTAAGCGCCCAACCACAGTCCTGAGCCCCCAGCTACCACTCTAAGCGCCAAACTACAGCCGTAAGCGCCCACCTACAGACCTAAGCGCCCATTTACAGCACTAAGCTCCCGCCGACAGCGCAAAGCGCCCACCTACAGCCGTAATCGCCCACCAACAGACCTGAGCGCCCACCTACATCCCTAAGCGACCGCTTAAAGGCCTTAGCGCCCACCCAAAGCCCTAAGCGCCCACCTACAGCCCTACGCGCCCACGTACAGCCCTTAGCGCCCACATACAGCCCTATGCGCCCACCTACAGCCCTAATCGCCCACCTACAGCCCTAAGCGCCCACCTACAGCCTTGAGCGCCCACCTTCCGCACTAAGCGCCAGCCGACAGCCCTAAGCGCCCACGTACAGCCCTATTCGCCCACTAACAGCCTTGAGCGCCCACCCACATCCCAAAGCAACCACATAAAGCACTTAGACCCCACCTACAGGCCTAAGCGCCCACATACAGCCCTATGCGCCCACCTACAGTTCTTAGCGCCCACCTACAGCCCTAAGCGCCCACTTACAGCCCTAAGCTCCCACCTACAGCTCTTAGCGCCCACCTACAGCCCTAAGCGCCCACCTACAGCCCTAAGCTCCCAGCTACAGCGCTAAGCGCCCAACCACAGTCCTGAGCCCCCAGCTACCACTCTAAGCGCCAAACTACAGCCGTAAGCGCCCACTTACAGCCCTAAGCGCCCATTTACAGCACTAAGCTCCCGCCGACAGCCCAAAGCGCCAACCTACAGCCGTAATCGCCTAACAACAGACCTGAGCGCCCACCTACATCCCTAAGCGACCGCTTAAAGCCCTAAGCGCCCACCCAAAGCCCTAATCGCACACCTACAGCCCTACGCGCCCACGTACAGCCCTTCGCGCACCTACAGCCCTATGCGCCCACCTACAGCCCTAAGCGCCCACCGTCAAGCCTCAGCGCTCACCTACAGCCCTGAGCGCACACCTACAGCTCTCATCGCCCACCTGCAGCCCTAAGCGCCCAACTACAGCCCTGAGCGCCCACCTACAGCCCTGAGCGCCCACCTCCAGCCCTGAGGGCGCACCTACAGCCGTAAGCGCCCACCTACAGACCTAATCGCCCACCAACAGCCCTGAGCGCACACCTACAGCCCTAACCGTCCACCTACAGCCCTAAGCGCCCTCCGACAGCCCTAAGCGAACATCTACAGCCATGATCGCCCACGTACAGCCCTCGGCGCCCACCTACAGCCCTAAGCGCCTACCTGCTGCCCTAGGCGACCACCTACAGCCCTACTCGCCTACCTAGTGCCCTAAGCGCCCACCTACAGCGCTAAGCGCCCACCTACGGCCCTGATCGCCCACCTACAGACTTGAGCGCCCAACTACAGACTTGAGCGCCCAACTACATCCCTAATCGCCCACCTATCGCCCTAAGCGCCAGACTACAGCCGTAAGCGCCCACCAACAGCCCTAAGCGCCCAACTACAAACCTGAGAATCCACCTAAAGATCTAAGCTCCCAGCTACAGGCTGGAGCGCCCACCTACCGCCCTAAGAGCCCACCTACAGCCCTAAGCGTCCACCCACAGCCCTGAGCGCGCACCTACAGTCCTAAGCGCCCACCTACAGCGCTAAGCGCCAGCCGACAGACCTAACCGCCGACCTACAGCCCTGAGCGCCCACCGACAGCCCTAAACGCCCACCTAAAGAACTAAGCGCCCACCTACAGCCCTAAGCGCCCACCAACAGCCCTACGCGCCCTCCGACAGCCCTAAGCGCACATCTACAGCCATGATCGCCAACCTACAGCCCTCGGCGCCCACCTACAGCCCTAAGCGCCCACCTACAGCCCTAAGAGACCCCCTGCAGCGCTAAGCGCCCACGTACAGCCCTAAGCGCCCACCGACAGCCCTGAGCGCCCACCTACAGCCCTAAGCACCCAGCTGCAGCAAGAAGCGACCACGTACAGCCCAGATCGCCCATCTACAGCCCGGAGCGCCCACCTACAGACCTATTCGCCCACCGACAGCCCTAAGCGCCCACCTACAGCCCTAGGCGCCCACCTACCGCAATAAGCGCCAGCCGACAGCCCTAAGCGCCAACGTACAGCCCTAATCGCCCATGAACAGCCATGAGCGCCCACCTACAGCCCTAAGCGCCCACCTACAGCCCTGAGCGCCCACCTCCAGCCCTGAGGGCGCACCTACAGCCGTAAGCGCCCACCTACAGCCGTAAACGCCCACCTACAGACCTAATCGCCCACCAACAGCCCTGAGCGCCCACCTACAGCCCTAAGCGCCCACCTACAGCCCTAAGCGTCCACCTACAGCCCTAAGTGCACATCCACAGCCATGTTCGCCCACCTACAGCCCTCAGCGCCCACCTACAGCCCTAAGCGCCCACCGACAGCCCTGAGCGCCCCACTACAGACCTACGCGCCCAACTACATCCCTAATCGCCCACCTACCGCCCTAAGCGCCAAACTACAGCCGTAAGCGCCCACCTACAGCCCTAAGCGCCCACCTACAGCCCTGAGCGTCCACCTAAAGATCTAAGCTCCCAACTGCAGCCCTAAGCGCACATCTACAGCCATGATCGCCCACCTCCAGCCCTCAGCGCCCACCTACAGCCCTAAGCGCCCACCTACAGCCCTCGGCGACCGCCTACAGCCCTAAGCGCCCACCTAGTGACCTAAGCGACCACCTAAAGCCCTAAGCGCCCACCTACTGCCCTGAACGTCCACCTACAGCCCTACGCGACCACCTACAGCCCTAAGCGCCCACCGACAGCCCTGAGCGCCCACCTACAGCCCTAATCACCCAGCTACAGCACGAAGCGACCACGTACAGCCCCGATCGCCCACCTACAGCCCTGAGCGCCCACCTACATCCCTAATCGCCCACCTACAGCCCTATGCGCCCACCTGCAGCCCTAAGCGCCCACCGGCAGCCCACAGCGCCCACCTACATCCCTGAGCGGACACCTACAGCCCTCATCGCCCACCTGCAGCCCTACGCGCCCACCTACAGCCCTAAGCGCCCACCTACAGCCCTGAGCGCCCACCTCCAGCCCTGAGGGCGCACCTACAGCCGTAAGCGCCCACCTACAGCCGTAAACGCCCACCTACAGACCTAATCGCCCACCAACAGCCCTGAGCGCCCACCTACAGCCCTAAGCGCCCACCTACAGCCCTAAGCGTCCACCTACAGCCCTAAGTGCACATCCACAGCCATGTTCGCCCACCTACAGCCCTCAGCGCCCACCTACAGCCCTAAGCGCCCACCGACAGCCCTGAGCGCCCCACTACAGACCTACGCGCCCAACTACATCCCTAATCGCCCACCTACCGCCCTAAGCGCCAAACTACAGCCGTAAGCGCCCACCTACAGCCCTAAGCGCCCACCTACAGCCCTGAGCGTCCACCTAAAGATCTAAGCTCCCAACTGCAGCCCTAAGCGCACATCTACAGCCATGATCGCCCACCTCCAGCCCTCAGCGCCCACCTACAGCCCTAAGCGCCCACCTACAGCCCTCGGCGACCGCCTACAGCCCTAAGCGCCCACCTAGTGACCTAAGCGACCACCTAAAGCCCTAAGCGCCCACCTACTGCCCTGAACGTCCACCTACAGCCCTACGCGACCACCTACAGCCCTAAGCGCCCACCGACAGCCCTGAGCGCCCACCTACAGCCCTAATCACCCAGCTACAGCACGAAGCGACCACGTACAGCCCCGATCGCCCACCTACAGCCCTGAGCGCCCACCTACATCCCTAATCGCCCACCTACAGCCCTAAGCGCCCACCTACAGCCCTAAGCGCCCACCGACCGCAGTAAGCGCCAGCCGACAGCCCTAAGCGCCCACGTACAGCCCTAATCGCCCACTAACAGCCTTGAGCGCCCACCTACATCCCTAAGCGACCACTTAAAGCCCTAAGACCCCACCTACTGGCCTAAGCGCCCACTTACAGCCCTATGCGCCCACCTACAGCTCTTAGCGCCCACCTACAGCCCTAAGCGCCCACGTACAGCCCTAAGCGCCCACCTACAGCTCTTAGCGCCCACCTACAGCCCTAAGCGCCCACCTACAGCCCTAAGCTCCCACCAACAGCGCTAAGCGCCCAACTACAGTCCTGAGCCCCCAGCTACCACTCTAAGCGCCAAACTACAGCCGTAAGCGCCCACCTACAGACCTAAGCGCCCATTTACAGCACTAAGATCCCGCCGACAGCCCAAAGCGCCCACCTACAGCCGTAATCGCCCACCAACAGACCTGAGCGCCCACCTACATCCCTAAGCGACCGCTTAAAGCCCTAAGCGCCCACCTAAAGCCCTAAGCGCCCACCTACAGCCCTACGCGCCCACGTACAGCCCTTAGCGCCCACCTACAGCCCTATGCGCCCACCTACAGCCCTAAGCGCCCACCGGCAGCCCTCATCGCCCACCTGCAGCCCTACGCGCCCACCTACAGCCCTAAGCGCCCACCTACAGCCCTGAGTGCCCACCTCCAGCCCTGAGAGCGCACCTACAGCCGTAAGCGCCCACCTACGGACCTAATCGCCCACCAACAGCCCTGAGCGCCCAACTACAGCCCTAAGCGCCCACCTACAGCCCTAAGCGTCCACCTACAGCCCTAAGCGCCCTCCGACAGCCTTAAGCGCACATCTACAGCCATGATCGCCCACCTACAGCCCTCAGCGCCCACCTACAGCCCTAAGCGCCCACCTACAGCCCTAGGCGACCACCTACAGACCTAAGCGCCCACCTAGTGACCTATGCGACCACCTGCAGCGCCAAACTACAGCCGTAAGCGCCCACCTACAGCCCTAAGCGCCCATTTACAGCACTAAGCTCCCGCCGACAGCTCAAAGCGCCCACCTACAGCCGTAATCGCCCACCGACAGCCCTGAGCGCCCACCTACAGCCCTAATCACCCAGCCACAGCACGAAGCGACCACGTACAGCCCAGATCGCCCACCAACAGACCTGAGCGCGCACCTACAGCCGTAAGCGCCCGCTTAAAGCCCTAAGCGCCCAACTACAGCCGTAAGCGCCCACCTACAGCCCTAAGCGCCCACCTACAGCCCTACGCGCCCACCTGCAGCCCTACGCTCCCACCTGCAGCCCTTAGCGCCACACTACAGCGCTAGGCGACCACCTACAGCCCTAAGCTCCCACCTACAGCCCTCGGCGACCACCTACAGCCCTGTGCGCCCACCTAGTGACCTAAGCGACCACCTAAAGCCCTAAGCGCCCACCTACTGCCCTGAACGTCCACCTACAGCCCTACGCGACCACCTACAGCCCTAAGCGCCCAACGACAGCCCTGCGCGCCCACCTACAGCCCTAATCACCCAGCTACAGCACGAAGCGACCACGTACAGCCCAGATCGCCCACCTACAGCCCTGAGCGCCCACCTACAGCCCTAATCGCCCACCTACATCCCTAAGCGCCCACCTACAGCCCTAAGCGCCCACCTACCGCAGTAAGCGCCAGCCGACAGCCCTAAGCGCCCACGTACAGCCCTAATCGCCCACTAACAGCCTTGAGCGCCCACCTACATCCCTAAGCGACCACTTAAAGCCCTAAGACCCCACCTACTGGCCTAAGCGCCCACTTACAGCCCTATGCGCCCACCTACAGCTCTTAGCGCCCACCTACTGCCCTAAGCTCCCACTTACAGCCCTTAGCGCCCACCTACAGCTCTTAGCGCCCACCTACAGCCCTAAGCGCCCACCTACAGCCCTAAGCTCCCACCTACAGCGCTAAGC
Organism: Hydrolagus colliei; assembly: GCA_035084275.1. Taxonomy (NCBI): domain Eukaryota; kingdom Metazoa; phylum Chordata; class Chondrichthyes; order Chimaeriformes; family Chimaeridae; genus Hydrolagus; species Hydrolagus colliei. Next base: position 955,478 of record JAYJKW010000004.1, on the reverse strand, counting down.
GCCCAACTACAGTCCTGAGCCCCCAGCTACCACTCTAAGCGCCAAACTACAGCCGTAAGCGCCCACCTACAGACCTCAGCGCCCATTTACAGCACTAAGCTCCCGCCGACAGCCCAAAGCGCCCACCTACAGCCGTAATCGCCCACCAACAGACCTGAGCGCCCACCTACATCCCTAAGCGACCGCTTAAAGCCCTAAGCGCCCACCTAAAGCCCTAAGCGCCCACCTACAGCCCTACGCGCCCACGTACAGCCCTTAGCGCCCACCTACAGCCCTATGCGCCCACCTACAGCCCTAAGCGCCCACCGGCAGCCCTCATCGCCCACCTGCAGCCCTACGCGCCCACCTACAGCCCTAAGCGCCCACCTACAGCCCTGAGTGCCCACCTCCAGCCCTGAGGACGCACCTACAGCCGTAAGCGCCCACCTACAGACCTAATCGCCCACCAACAGCCCTGAGCGCCCACCTACAGCCATAAGCGCCCACCTACAGCCCTAAGCGTCCACCTACAGCCCTAAGCGCCCTCCGACAGCCTTAAGCGCACATCTACAGCCATGATCGCCCACCTACAGCCCTCAGCGCCCACCTACAGCCCTAAGCGCCCACCTACAGCCCTAGGCGACCACCTACAGCCCTAAGCGCCCACCTAGTGACCTATGCGACCACCTGCAGCGCCAAACTACAGCCGTAAGCGCCCACCTACAGCCCTAAGCGCCCATTTACAGCACTAAGCTCCCGCCGACAGCTCAAAGCGCCCACCTACAGCCGTAATCGCCCACCGACAGCCCTGAGCGCCCACCTACAGCCCTAATCACCCAGCCACAGCACGAAGCGACCACGTACAGCCCAGATCGCCCACCAACAGACCTGAGCGCGCACCTACAGCCGTAAGCGCCCGCTTAAAGCCCTAAGCGCCCAACTACAGCCGTAAGCGCCCACCTACAGCCCTAAGCGCCCACCTACAGCCCTACGCGCCCACCTGCAGCCCTACGCTCCCACCTGCAGCCCTTAGCGCCACACTACAGCGCTAGGCGACCACCTACAGCCCTAAGCGACCACCTACAGCCCTCGGCGACCACCTACAGCCCTATGCGCCCACCTAGTGACCTAAGCGACCACCTAAAGCCCTAAGCGCCCACCTACTGCCCTGAACGTCCACCTACAGCCCTACGCGACCACCTACAGCCCTAAGCGCCCACCGACAGCCCTGAGCGCCCACCTACAGCCCTAATCACCCAGCTACAGCACGAAGCGACCACGTACAGCCCAGATCGCCCACCTACAGCCCTGAGCGCCCACCTACAGCCCTAATCGCCCACCTACAGCCCTAAGCGCCCACCTACAGCCCTAAGCGCCCACCTACCGCACTAAGCGCCAGCCGACAGCCGTAAGCGCCCACGTACAGCCCTAATCGCCCACTAACAGCCTTAAGCGCCCACCTACATCCCTAAGCGACCACATAAAGCCCTAAGACACCACCTACAGCCCTAAGCGCCCACTTACAGCCCTAAGCGCCCACCTACAGCTCTTAGCGCCCACCTATAGCCCTAAGCGCCCACCTACAGCCCCAAGCTCCCACCTACAGCGCTAAGCGCCCAACTACAGTCCTGAGCCCCCAGCTACCACTCTAAGCGCCAAACTACAGCCGTAAGCGCCCACATACAGCCCTAAGCGCCCATTTACAGCACTAAGCTCCCGCCGACAGCCCAAAGCGCCCACCTACAGCCGTAATCGCCCACCGAAAGCCCTGAGCGCCCACCTACAGCCCTAATCACCCAGCCACAGCACGAAGCGACCACGTACAGCCCAGATCGCCCACCTACAGCCCTGAGCGAACACCTACAGCCCTAAGCGCCCACTTACAGCCCTATGCGCCCACCTACAGCCCTAAGCGCCCACAGGTAGCCCTCATCGCCCACCTGCAGCCCTACGCGCCCACCAACAGACCTGAGCGCGCACCTACAGCCGTAAGCGCCCGCTTAAAGCCCTAAGCGCCCAACTACAGCCGTAAGCGCCCACCTACAGCCCTAAGCGCCCACCTACAGCCCTACGCGCCCACCTGCAGCCCTACGCTCCCACCTGCAGCCCTTAGCGCCACACTACAGCGCTAGTCGACCACCTACAGCCCTAAGCGCCCACCTAGTGCCCTAAGCGGCCACCTACAGAGCTAAGCGCCCACCTACAGACCTAAGCGCCATACTACAGCCGTAAGCGCCCATCTGCAGCACTAAGCGCCAGCCGACAGCCCTAAGCGCCCACGTACAGCCCTAGTCGCCCACCAACAGCCCTGAGCGCACACCTACAGCCCTAAGCGCCCACTTAAAGCACTAGGCGCCCACCTACAGCACTGAGCGCCCACCTACAGCCCTAGTCGATCACCTACAGCCTTAAGCGCCCACCTACAGTTCTGAGCGCCCACCTACAGCGCTGAGAGCCCGACCACAGCACTGAGAGTTCACCTACTGCCCTGAACAGCCACCTAAAGCACTGAGCGACAACCTACAGCTCTAGTCGCCCACCTGCAGCCCTCAGCGCCCACCTGCAGCCCTAAGCGCCCACCTGCAGCCAACAGCGCCACGTAGAGCATTGAGCGCCTACCTACAGCTATAATCGTCCACCTACAGCCCTAAGCGCCCAACTACAGCCCGAATCGCCCACCAACAGCCCTGAGCGCCCACCTACAGCCCGAAACGCCCACCTAAAGCGCTAAGCGCCCACCTACAGCCCTGAGCGCCCACCTACAGCCCTAAGAGCCCACCTACAGCCCTACGCGCCCACCTACAGCCCTAAGCGCCCTCTGACAGACCTAACCGCACATCTACAGCCATGATCGCCCACATACAGCCCTTAGCGCCCACCTACAGCCCGAGGCGACCACCTACAGCCCTAATCGTCCACCTAGTGCACTAAGCGCCCACCTACAGCCCGAGGCGACCACCTACAGCCCTAATCGTCCACCTAGTGCACTAAGCGCCCACCTACAGCCCTAAGCGTCCACCTACAGCCCTAAGCGCCCTCCGACAGCCCTCAGCGCACATCTACAGTCATGATCGCCCACCTACTGCCCTCAACGCCCACCTACAGCCCTAAGCGCCGACCTACTGCCCTAGGCGACCACCTACAGCCCTACTCGCCCACCTAGTGCCCTAAGCGCCCACCTACAGCGCTAAGCGCCCACCTACAGCCCTAAGCGCCCACCTACAGCGCTAAGCGCCCACCTACAGCCCTAAGCGCCCACCGACATCCCTGAGCGCCCCACTACAGACCTACGCGCCCACCTACAGCGCTAAGCGCCAACCTACGGCCCTGATCGCCTACCTACACACTTGAGCGCCCAACTACATCCCTAATCGCCCACCTACCGCCAAACTACAGCCGTAAGCGCCCACCTACAGCCCTAAGCGCCCACCTACAGCCCTGAGCGTCCACCTAAAGATCTAAGCTCCAAACTGCAGGCCGGTGAGCCCACCTACCGCCCTAAGAGCCCACCGACAGCCCTGAGCGCCCACCTACAGCCCTAGTCACTGAGCTACAGCACGAAGCGACCACGTACAGCCCAGATCGCCCAACTACAGCCCTGAGCGCCCACCTACAGCCCTAATCGCCCAGCTACAGCCCTAAGCGCCCACCTACAGCCCTAAGCGCCCACCTACCGCACTAAGCGCCAGCGGACAGCCCTAAGCGCCCACGTACAGCCCTAATCGCCCACCAACGCCCACCTACATCCCTAAGCGAACACATAAAGCCCTAAGACCCCACCTACAGGCCTAAGCGCCCACTTGCAGTCCTATGCGCACACCTACAGCTCTTAGCGCCCACCTACATCGCTAAGCGCCCACCTACAGCCCTAAGCTCCCACCTACAGCCCTAAGCGCCCACTTACAGCCCTAAGCGCCCACCTACAGCTCTTAGCGCCCACCTACATCGCTAAGCGCCCACCTACAGCCGTAAGCTCCCACCTACAGCGCTAAGCGCCCAACTGCAGTCCTGAGCGCCCAGCTACCACTCTAAGCGCCAAACTACAGCCGTAAGCGCCCACCTACAGCCCTAAGCGCCCATTTACAGCACTAAGATCCCGCCGACAGCCCGAAGCGCCCACCTACAGCCGCAATCGCGCACCATCAGACCTGAGCGCCCACCTACATCCCTAAGCGACCGCTTAAAGCCCTAAGCGCCCACCTAAATCCCTAAGCGCCCACCTACAGCCCTACGCGCCCACCTACAGCCCTAAGCGCCCACCGGCAGCCCTCAGCGCCCACCTAAAGCCCTGGGCGCACACCTACAGCCCTCATCGCCCACCTGCAGCCCTACGCGCCCACCTACAGCCCTAAGCGCCCACCTACAGCCCTGAGCGCCCACCTCCAGCCCTGAGGGCGCACCTAGAGCCGTAAGCGCCCACCTACAGTTCTGAGCGCCCACCTACAGCGCTGAGAGCCCGACCACAGCACTGAGAGTTCACCTACTGCCCTAAACAGACACCTAAAGCACTGAGCGACAACCTACAGCTCTAATCGCCCACCTGCAGCACTAAGCGCCCACCTGCAGCCCTAAGCGCCCACCTGCAGCCAACAGCGCCACGTAGAGCATTGAGCGCCTACCTACAGCTGTAATCGTCCACCTACAGCCCTAAGAGCCCAACTACAGCCCGAATCGCCCACCAACAGCCCTGAGCGCCCACCTACAGCCCGAAACGCCCACCTAAAGCGCTAAGCGCCCACCTACAGCCCTGAGCGCCCACCTACAGCCCTAAGAGCCCACCTACAGCCCTACGCGCCCACCTACAGCCCTAAGCGCCCTCTGACAGACCTAACCGCACATCTACCGCCATGATCGCCCACATACAGCCCTTAGCGCCCAGCTACAGCCCTAAGCGCCCACCTACAGCCCTGAGCGCCCACCTCCAGCCCTGAGGGCGCACCTAGAGCCGTAAGCGCCCACCTACAGACCTAATCGCACACCAACAGCCCTGAGCGCCCACCTACAGCCCTAAGCGCCCACCTACAGCCCTACGCGTCCACCTACAGCCCTAAGCGCCCTCCGACAGCCCTAAGCGCACATCTACAGCCATGATCGCCCATCTACAGCCATCAGCGCCCACCTACAGCCCTAAGCGCCCACATAAAGCCCTAAGACCCCACCTACAGGCCTTGAGCGCCCAACTACATCCCTAAGCGACCACATAAAGCCCTAAGAACCCACCTACAGGCCTAAGCGCCCACTTACAGCCCTTTGCGCCCACCTACAGCTCTTAGCGCCCACCTACTGCCCTAAGCGCCCATTTACAGCCCTAAGCGCCCACCTACAGCTCTTAGCGCCCACCTACAGCCCTAATCACCCAGCTACAGCACGAAGCGACCACGTACAGCCCAGATCGCCCACCTACATCCCTGAGCGCCCACCTACAGCCCTAATCGCCCACCTACAGCCCTAAGCGCCGACCTACTGCCCTGAACGTCCACCTACAGCCCTACGCGACCACCTACAGCCCTAACCGCCCACCTACAGCCCTAAGTCCCCCCCTACAGGCCTGAGCGTCCACCTACCGCCCTAAGCGCCACCCTACAGCCCTAAGTGCCCACCTACAGTCCTAAGCGCCCACCTACAGCCCTAAGTCCCCCCCTACAGGCCTGAGCGTCCACCTACCGCCCTAAGCGCCACCCTACAGCCCTAAGCGCCCACGTACAGCCCTAATCGCCCCCTAACAGCCTTGAGCGCCCAACTACATCCCTAAGCGATCACAAAAAGCCCTAAGACCCCACCTACAGGCCTAAGCGCCCACGTACAGCCCTATGCGCCCACCTACAGCTCTTAGCGCCCACCTACAGCCCTAATCGCCAACCTGCAGCCCTAAGCGCCCACCTACAGCCCTAAGCGCCCACCTACCGCACTAAGCGCCAGCCGACAGCCCTAAGCGCCCACGTACAGCCCTAATCGCCCCCTAACAGCCTTGAGCGCCCAACTACATCCCTAAGCGATCACAAAAAGCCCTAAGACCCCACCTACAGGCCTAAGCGCCCACGTACAGCCCTATGCGCCCACCTACAGCTCTTACCGCCCACCTACAGCCCTAAGCGCCCACTTACAGCCCTAAGCGCCCACCTGGAGCTCGTAGCGCCCACCTCCAGCCCTAATCACCCAGCTACAGCACGAAGCGACCACGTACAGCCCAGATCGCCCATCTACAGCCCTGAGCGCCCACCTACAGCCCTAATCGCCCACCTACTGCACTAAGCGCCCACCTACAGCCCTAAGCGCCCACCTACCGCACTAAGCGCCAGCCGACAGCCCTAAGCGCCCACGTACAGACCTAATCGCCCACCAACAGCCTTGAGCGCCCACCTACATCCCTAAGCGACCACATAAAGCCCTAAGACCCCACCTTCAGGCCTAAGCGCCCACTTACAGCCCTAAGCGCCCACCTACAGCTCTTAGCGCCCACCTACAGCCCTAAGCGCCCACCTACAGCCCTATGCTCCCACCTTCAGCGCTAAGCGCCCAACTACAGTCCTGAGCGCCCAGCTACCACTCTAAGCGCCAAACTACAGCCCTCATCGCCCACCTACCGCCCTAAGCGCCAAATTACAGCCGTAAGCGCCCACATATAGCCCTAAGCGCCAGCCGACAACCCGAAGCGCCCGTCTACAGCCCTAATCGCCCAACAACAGCCCTGAGCGCCCACCTACAGCCCTAAGCGCCCACCTAAAGCTCTAAGCGCCCACCTACATCCCTCAACGCCAACCTGCATCCCTCAGCGCCCACCTACAGCCCTAAGGGCCCACCTACAGCCCTCAGCGCCCACCTGCAGCCCTAAGCGCACACCTACAGCCCTGAGCGCCCAACTACAGCCATAAGCGCACACCTACAGCCCTGAGCGCCCACCTACAGCCCTAAGCGCCCACCTAAAGCGCTAAGCGCCCACCTACAGCACTGAGCGCCCTCCTACAGCCCTAATCGGTCACCTACAGCCATACACGCCCACCTACGGTTCTGAGCGTCCACCTGCAGCCCTACGCGCCCTCCGACAGACCTAAGCGAACATCTACAGCCATGATCGCCCACATACAGCCCTAAGCGCCCACCTAAAGCCCTACACGCCCACTTTCAGCCCTGAGAGCCCAACCACAGCCCTAAGAGCCCAACTACAGCCCTGAGCGCACATCTAAAGCACTGAGCGACCACCTACAGCCCTAAGCGCCCACCTACAGCCCTGAGTGCCCACGTACAACCCTCAGCGCCCACCTACTGCCCTAAGCGCACACCTACAGCCCTGAGCGCCCAGCTACAGCACTAAGCGCCAGCCGACAGCCCGAAGCGCCCGTCGACAGCCCTAGTCGCCCAACAACAGTCCCCAGCGCCCAACTACATCCCTAAGTGACCATCTAAAGCCCTAAGCGCCCACCTACAGCGCTAAGCGCCCACCTACAGACCTGAGCGCCCAGCAACAGCCCTGAGCGCCCACCTACAACCCTGAGCGCTCATCTAAAGCACTGAGCGACCAACTACAGCCCTAAGCGCCCAACTACAGCCCTCATCGCCCACCTACCGCCCTAAGCGCCAAATTACAGCCGTAAGCGCCCACATATAGCCCTAAGCGCCAGCCGACAGCCCGAAGCGGCCGTCTACAGCCCTAATCGCCCAACAACAGCCCTGAGCGCCCACCTACAGCCCTAAGCGCCCACCTAAAGCCCTAAGCGCCTACCTACATCCTTCAGCGCCCACCTACATCCCTCAGCGCCCACCTACAGCCCTAAGTGCCCACCTACAGCAGTCAACGCCCACCTGCAGCCTTAAGCGGACACCTACAGCCCTGAGAGCCCACCCACAGCCCAAAGAGCCCACATACAGCCCTGAGCGCCCTTCTAAAGCACTGAGCGTCCACCTACAGCCCTAAGCGCACAGCTACAGCCCTGAGTGCCCACGTACAACCCTCAGCGCCCACCTACTGCCCTAAGCGCACACCTACAGCCCTGAGCGCCCAGCTACAGCACTAAGCGCCAGCCGACAGCCCGAAGCGCCCGTCTACAGCCCTAGTCGCCGAACAACAGCCCCCAGCGCCCAACTACATCCCTAAGTGACCATCTAAAGCCCTAAGCGCCCACCTACAGCGCTAAGCGCCCACCTACAGACCTGAGCGCCCACCAACAGCCCTAAGCGCCCACCTACAGCCATAAACGCCTAACTAAAGCCTTACGCGCCCCGACAGTCGTGAGAGCCCAACGACAGCCCTAGGAGCCCAACTACAACCCTGAGCGCTCATCTAAAGCACTGAGCGACCAACTACAGCCCTAAGCGCCCAACTACAGCCCTCATCGCCCACCTACCGCCCTAAGCGCCAAATTACAGCCCAAAGTGCCCACCTACAGCAGTCAACGCCCACCTGCAGCCTTAAGCGGACACCTACAGCCCTGAGAGCCCACCCACAGCCCAAAGAGCCCACATACAGCCCTGAGCGCCCTTCTGAAGCACTGAGCGACCACCAACAGCCCTAAGCGCACAGCTACAGCCCTGAGTGCCCACGTACAACCCTCAGCGCCCACCTACAGACCTAATCGCACACCAACAGCCCTGAGCGCCCACTTACAGCCCTAAGAGCCCAACTACAGCCCTACGCGCCCACCTACAGCCCTAAGCGCCCTGTGACAGACCTAAGCGCACATCTACAGCCATGATCGCCCACATACAGCCTTGAACGCCCACCGACAGCCCTAGGCAACCACCTACAGCCCTATTCGCCAACCTAGTGCCCAAAGCGCCCACCTATAGCCCTAAGCGCCCTCCGACAGCCCTAAGCGCACATATGCAGCGATGATCGCCCACCTACAGACCTCAGCGCCCACCTACAGACCTAAGGGCCCACCTACAGCCCTAGGCGACCACCTACAGCCCTAAGCTCCCACCTAGTGACCTAAGCGACCACCTGCAGCGCTGAGCGCCCAGGTACAGCCCTAAGCGCCCACCGACAGCCCTGAGCGCCCACCTACAGCCCTACGCGCCCACCTACAGCCCCAAGCACCCAGCTACAGCACGAAACGACCACGTACAGCCCTAACCGCCCATCTACAGCCCTGAGCGCCCATCTACAGCCCTAGTCGCCCACCTACAGCCCGAAGAGCCCACCTACCGCACTAAGCGCCAGCCGACAGCCCTAAGCGCCCACGTACAGCCCTAATCGCCCACCTACAGCTTTTAGCGCCCACCTACAGCTCTAAGCGCCCACCTACAGCCCTAAGGTCCCACCTACAGCGCTAAGCGCCCAACTACAGTCCTGAGCGCCCAGCTACCACTCTAAGCGCCACACTACAGGCGTAAGCGCCCACCTACAGCCCTAAGCGCCCATTTACAGCACTAAGCTCCCGCCGGCAGCCCTAAGCGCCCACCTACAGCCGTAATCGCCCACCAACAGACCTGAGCGCCCACCTGTATCCCTAAGCGACCGCTTAAAGCCCTAAGCGCCCACCTACAGCCCTAAGCGCCTACCTACAGCCCTACGCGCCTACATACAGCCCTTAGCGCCCACCTACAGCCCTATACGCCCACCTACAGCCCGAAGCGCCCACCGGCAGCCCTCAGCGCCCACCTTCAGCCCTGAGCGCACACCTACAGCCCTGAGCGCACACCTACAGCCCTCATCGCCCACCTGCAGTCCTACGCGCCCTCCTACAGCCCTAAGCGCCCACCTACAGCCCTGGGCGCCCACCTCCAGCCCTGAGGGCGCACATACAGCCGTAAGCGCCCACCTACAGACCTAATCGCCCACCAACAGCCCTGAGCGCCCATCTGCATCCCTAAGCGCCCACCTCCAGCCCTAAGCGCCCACCTACAGCCCTTACCGCCAACCTACAGCCCTAAGCGCCCATCTAAAGCACTGAGCGACCACCTACATCCCTAAGCGCCCTCCTACAGCCCTAATCGCCCACCTACCGCCCTAAGCGCCAACCTACAGCCGTAAGCGCCCACCAACAGCCCTAAGCGCCCATCTACAGAACTAACCGCCAGCCGACAGCCCTAAGCGCCCACCTACAGCCCTAAGCGGCCACCTTCAGACCTAAGCGCCCACCTACAGCCCTAAGCGGCCAACTTAAGACCTAAGCGCCCGCCGACAGCCCTGAGCGCCCACCTACAGCCCTAAACGCCCACCTAAAGCCCTAAGCGCCCACCTACAGCCCTGAGAGCCCACCCACAGCCCTAGGATCCCACCTACATCCCTGAGCGCCCTTATAAAGCACTAAGCGACCACCTACAGCCCTAAGCGCACACCTACAGCCCTGAGCGTCCACCTGCAGCACTAAGCGCCAGCCGACAGCCCGAAGCGGCCGTCTACAGCCCTAATCGCCCAACAACAGCCCCCAGCGCCCATTTACATCTCTAAGTGACCACCTGAAGCCCTTAACGCCCACCTACAGCCCTAAGCGCCCACCTACAGCCCTAAGCGCCCGCCGGCAGCCCTAGGCGCTCACCTACAGCCCTAATCGCCCACCAACAGCCCTGACCGCCCAACTAAAGCCCTAAGAGCCCACCTACAGCCCTGGGAGCCCAACGGCAGCCCTAGGCGCTCATCTACAGCCCTAATCGCCCACCAACAGCCCTGACCGCCCAACTAAAGCCCTAAGCGCCCACCTACAGCCCTGGGAGCCCAACGGCAGCCCTAAGAGCCCAAATGCAGCCCAGAGCGCCCACCTAAAGCACTGAGCAACCACCTACAGCCCTAAGCTCCCACCTACAGCCCTCATCGGCCACCAACCGCCCTAAGCGCCACAATACAGCCGTAAGCGCCCATATACAGCCCTAAGCGCCCACCTACAGCACTAAGCGCCAGCCGACAGCCCGAAGCGCCCGTCTACAGCCCTAATCGCCCATCAACAGTCCTGCGCGCCCACATACATCCCTAAGCGACCACCTAAATCCCTAAGCGCCCACCTACATCCCAAAGCGCCCGCCGACAACCCTGAGCGCCCACCTACAGCCCTAAACGCCCACCTAAAGGCCTAAGCGCCCACCTACAGCCCGAGAGCCCACACACAGCCCTAAGAGCCCACCTACAGCCCTGAGCGCCCTTCGAAAGCACTGAGCGACCACCTACAGCCCTAAGCGCCACCTACAGCGCTGTGCCCACCTACATCCCTGAGAGCCCAACCACAGCCCTAAGCGCCCACCTACAGCCCTGAGTGCCCACCTACAGGCCTCAGCGCCCACCTACTGCCCGAAGCGCACACCTACAGCCCTGAGCGCACATCTACAGCCCTGAGCGCCCACCTACAGCCCGAAGCGCCCGTCTACAGCCCTAATCGCCCAACAACAGCCCTAAGCGCCCAACTACAGCCCTAAGCGCCCACCTACAGACCTAAGCGCCCGCCGACAGCCCTAAGCGCCCACCTACAGCCCCAATCGCCCACCAACAGCCCTGAGCGCCCACCTACAGCCATAATCGCCCACCTCAAGCCCTACGCGCCCACCTACAGTCGTGAGAGCCCAACAACAGCCCTCAGCGCCCACCTACAGCCCTCAGCGCCCACCTAAAGCCGTACGCGCCCACCTACATCCCTCAGCGCCCACCTACAGTCCTAAGTGCCCACCTACAGCCCTCAGCGCCCACCTACAGACCTAAGCGCCCACCTAAAGCCCTAAGCGCCCACCTACATCCCTCAGCGCCCACCTACAGCCCTAAGTGCCCACCTACAGCCCTAAGTGCCCACCTACAGCACTCAGCGCCCACCTACAGCCCTGTGCGCCCACCTACAGCACTAAGCGCACACCTAAGGCGCTAATCGCCCACCTATAGCCCTCAGCGCACACCTGCAGCTCTGAGCGCACAACTACAGCCCTGAGCGCACACCTACAGCCCTCATCGCCCAACTGCAGCCCTATGCGCCCAACTGCAGCCCTTAGCGCCCACCTACAGCCCTGAGCGCTCACCTCCAGCCTGAGGGCGCACCTACAGCCGTAAGCGCCCACCTACAGACCGAATCGCCCACCTACAGCACTAAGCGCCCACCTACAGCCCTAAGCGCCCACCTCCACCCCTAAGCGCCCACCTACAGCCCTTACCTCCCACCTACAGCCCTAAGCGCCCATCTAAAGCACTGAGCGACCACCTACATCCCTATGCGCCCTCTTACAGCCCTAATCGCCCACCTACCGCCCTAAGCGCCAACCTACAGCCGTAAGCGCCCACCAACAGCCCTAAGCGCCCATCTACAGCACTAACCGCCAGCCGACAGCCCTAAACGCCCACCTACAGCCCTCATTGCCCACCAACAGCCCTGAGCGACCAACGACATTCCTAAGCGACCACCTAAAGCCCTACGCGCCCACCTACAGCCCTAAACGCCCATCTGAAGCACTGAGCGACCAACTACAGCCCTAAGCGCCCACCTGTAGCACACAGCGCTTCATAGAGCACTGCGCGCCTACCTACAGCCCTAATCGCCCACCAACAGCCCTGAGCGCCCACCTACAGCCCTAAACGCCCACCTAAAGCGCTAAGCGCCCACCTACAGCCCTGATCGCCCACCTACATCCCTAAGCGCCCTGTGACAGACCTAAGCGCACATCTACAGCCATGATCGCCGACATACAGCCCTGAACGCCCACCGACAGCCCTAGGCGACCACCTACAGCCCTATTCGCCCACCTAGTGCCCTAAGCGCCCACCTATAGCCCTAAGCGCCCTCCGACAGCCCTAAGCGCACATCTGCAGCCATGATCGCCCACCTGCAGCCCTCAGCGCCCACCTACAGCCCTAAGGGCCCACCTACAGCCCTAGGCGACCACCTACAGCCCTAAGCGCCCACCTAGTGACCTAAGCGACCACCTGCAGCGCTAAGCGCCCACGTACAGCCCTAAGCACCCACCGACAGCCCTGAGCGCCCACCTACAGCCCTACGCGCCCAACTACAGACCTAAGCACTCAGCTACAGCACGAAACGACCACGTACAGCCCTAACCGCCCACCTACAGCCCTAAGCGCCCATCTACAGCCCTAGTCGCCCACCTACAGCCCTAAGCGCCCACCTACCGCACTAAGCGCCAGCCGACAGCCCTAAGCGCCTACGTACAGCCCTAATCGCCCACCAACAGCCCTGAGCGCCCACCTACATCCCTAAGCGACCACATAAAGCCCTATGTCCCCACCTACAGCCCTAAGCGCCCACTTACAGCCCTAAGCGCCCACCTACAGCTCTTAGCGCCCACCTACAGCCCTAAGCGCCCACATACAGCCCTAAGCGCCCACCTACAGCACTGAGCGCCCACCTACAGCCCTAAGCGCCTAACTACAGCCCTAAGTTCCCACCTACAGCGCTATGCGCCCAACTACAGTCCTGAGCGCCCAGCTACCACTCTAAGCGCCAAACTACAGGCGTAAGCGCCCACCTACAGCCCTAAGCGCCCATTTACAGCACTAAGCTCCCGCCGGCAGCCCTAAGCGCCCACCTACAGCCGTAATCGCCCACCAACAGACCTGAGCGCCCACCTATATCCCTAAGCGACCGCTTAAAGCCCTAAGCGCCCACCTACAGCCCTATGCGCCCACCTACAGCCCTAAGCGCACACCGGCAGCCCTCAGCGCCCACCTACAGCCCTGAGCGCACAGCTACAGCCCTGAGCGCACACGTACAGCCCTCATCGCCCACCAACAGCCCTACGCGCCCACCTACAGCCCTAAGCGCCCACCAACAGCACTGAGCGCCCACCTCCAGCCCTGAGGGCGCACATACAGCCGTATGCGCCCACCTACAGACCTAATCGCCCACCAACAGCCCTGAGCGCCCACCTGCAGCCCTAAGCGCCCATCTCCAGCCCTAAGCGCCCACCTAAAGCCCTTACCGCCCACCTACAGCCTTAAGCGCCCATCTAAAGCACTGAGCGACCACCTATATCCCTAAGCGCCCTCCTACAGCCCTAATCGCCCATCTACCTCCCTAAGCGCCAACCTACAGCCGTAAGCGCCCACCAACAGCACTAAGCGCCCACCTACAGCCGTGAGCGCCCACCTCCAGCCCTGAGGGCGCACATACAGCCGTAAGCGCCCACCTACAGACCTAATCGCCCACCAACAGCCCTGAGCGCCCACCTGCAGCCCTAAGCGCACACCTCCAGCCCTAAGCGCCCATCTACCGCCCTAAGCGCCAACCTACAGCCGTAAGCGCCCACCAACAGCCCTAAGCGCCCATCTACAGAACTAACCGCCAGCCGACAGCCCTAAGCGCCCACCTACAGCCCTACGCGCCCACAAACAGCCCTTAGCGCCCACCTACAGCCCTATGCGCCCACCTACAGCCCTAAGCGCCCACCGGCAGCCCTCAGCGCCCACCTACAGCCCTGAGCGCACACCTACAGCCCTGAGGGCACCCCTACAGCCCTCATCGCCCACCAGCAGCCCTACGCGCCCACCTACAGCCCTAAGCGCCCACCTACAGCCGTGAGCGCCCACCTCCAGCCCTGAGGGTGCACATACAGCCGTAAGCGCCCACCTACAGACCTAATCGCCCACCAACAGCCCTGAGCGCCCACCTCCAGCCTTAAGCGCCCAACTACCGACCTAAGCGCCAACCTACAGCCGTAAGCGCCCACCAACAGCCCTAAGCGCCCATCTACAGAACTAACCGCCAGCCGACAGCCCTAACCGCCTACGTACAGCCCTAATCGCCCACCAACAGCCCTGAGCGCCCACCTACATCCCTAAGCGACCACATAAAGCCCTAAATCCCCACCTACAGCCCTAAGCACCCACATACAGCCCTAAGCGCCCACCTACAGCCGTGAGCGCCCACCTCCAGCCCTGAGGGCGCACATACAGCCGTAAGCGCCCACCTACAGACCTAATCGCCCACCAACAGCCCTGAGCGCCCACCTGCAGCCCTAAGCGCACACCTCCAGCCCTAAGCGCCCATCTACCGCCCTAAGCGCCAACCTACAGCCGTAAGCGCCCACCAACAGCCCTAAGCGCCCATCTACAGAACTAACCGCCAGCCGACAGCCCTAAGCGCCCACCTACAGCCCTACGCGCCCACATACAGCCCTTAGCGCCCACCTACAGCCCTATGCGCCCACCTACAGCCCTAAGCGCCCACCGGGAGCCCTCAGCGCCCACCTACAGCCCTGAGCGCACACCTACAGCCCTGAGGGCACCCCTACAGCCCTCATCGCCCACCTGCAGCCCTACGCGCCCACCTACAGCCCTAAGCGCCCACCTACAGCCGTGAGCGCCCACCTCCAGCCCTGAGGGTGCACATACAGCCGTAAGCGCCCACCTACAGACCTAATCGCCCACCAACAGCCCTGAGCGCCCACCTCCAGCCTTAAGCGCCCAACTACCGCCCTAAGCGCCAACCTACAGCCGTAAGCGCCCACCAACAGCCCTAAGCGCCCATCTACAGAACTAACCGCCAGCCGACAGCCCTAAGCGCCTACGTACAGCCCTAATCGCCCACCAACAGCCCTGAGCGCCCACCTACATCCCTAAGCGACCACATAAAGCCCTAAATCCCCACGTACAGCACTAAGCGCCCACTTACAGCCCTAAGCGCCCAACTACAGCTCTTAGCGCCCACCTACAGCCCTAAGAGCCCACGTACAGCCCTAAGCGCCCACCTACAGCACTTAGCGCCCACCTACAGCCCTAAGCGCCTAACTACAGCCCTAAGGTCCCACCTACAGCGCTAAGCGCCCAACTACAGTCCTGAGCGCCCAGCTACCACTCTAAGCGCCAAACTACAGGCGTAAGCGCCCACCTGCAGCCCTAAGCGCCCATTTACAGCACTAAGCTCCCGCCGGCAGCCCTAAGCGCCCACCTACAGCCGTAATCGCCCACCAACAGACCTGAGCGCCCACCTATATCCCTAAGCGACCGCTTAAAGCCCTAAGCGCCCACCTACAGCCCTATGCGCCCACCTACAGCCCTACGCGCCCACATACAGCCCTTAGCGCCCACCTACAGCCCTATGCGCCCACCTACAGCCCTAAGCGCCCACCGGCAGCCCTCAGCGCCCACCTACAGCCCTGAGCGCACAGCTACAGCCCTGAGCGCACACGTACAGCCCTCATCGCCCACCAACAGCCCTGAGCGCCCACCTCCAGCCCTGAGGGCGCACATACAGCCGTAAGCGCACACCTACAGACCTAATCGCCCACCAACAGCCCTGAGCGCCCACCTGCAGCCCTAAGCGCCCATCTCCAGCCCTAAGCGCCCACCTACAGCCATTACCGCCCACCTACAGCCTTAAGCGCCCATCTAAAGCACTGAGCGACCACCTATATCCCTAAGCGCCCTCCTACAGCCCTAATCGCCCATCTACCGCCCTAAGCGCCAACCTACAGCCGTAAGCGCCCACCAACAGCCCTATGCGCCCACCTACAGCCGTGAGCGCCCACCTCCAGCCCTGAGGGCTCACATACAGCCGTAAGCGCCCACCTACAGACCTAATCGCCCACCAACAGCCCTGAGCGCCCACCTGCAGCCCTAAGCGCACACCTCCAGCCCTAAGCGCCCATCTACCGCCCTAAGCGCCAACCTACAGCCGTAAGCGCCCACCAACAGCCCTAAGCGCCCATCTACAGAACTAACCGCCAGCCGACAGCCCTAAGCGCCCACCTACAGCCCTACGCGCCCACATACAGCCCTTAGCGCCCACCTACAGCCCTATGCGCCCACCTACAGCCCTAAGCGCCCACCGGCAGCCCTCAGCGCCCAATTACAGCTCTGAGCGCACACCTACAGCCCTGAGGGCACACCAACAGCCCTCATCGCCCACCTGCAGCCCTACGCGCCCACCTACAGCCCTAAGCGCCCACCTACAGCCGTGAGCGCCCACCTCCAGCCCTGAGGGTGCACATACAGCCGTAAGCGCCCACCTACAGACCTAATCGCCCACCAACAGCCCTGAGCGCCCACCTCCAGCAATAAGCGCCCAACTACCGCCCTAAGCGCCAACCTACAGCCGTAAGCGCCCACCAACAGCCCTAAGCGCCCATCTACAGAACTAACCGCCGGCCGACAGCCCTAAGCGCCCACCTACAGCCCTAAGCGGCCACCTACAGACCTAAGCGCCCGCCGGCAGCCCTGAGCGCCCAAATACAGCCCTAAACGCCCACCTAAAGTTCTAAGCGCCCACCTTCAGCCCTGAGAGCCCACCCACAGCCCTAAGAGCCCACCTACATCCCTGAGCGCCCTTCTAAAGCACTAAGCGACCACCTACAGCCCTAAGCGCACACCTACAGCCCTGAGCGTCCACCTGCAGCACTAAGCGCCAGCCGACAGGCGGAAGCGGCCGTCTACAGCCCTAATCGCCCAACAATAGCCCCCAGCGCCCATCTACATCCCTACGTGACCACCTGAAGCCCTTAGCGCCCACCTACAGCCCTAAGCGCCCACATACAGCCCTAAGGGCCCACCTACAGCTCTTAGCGCCCACCTACAGCCCTAAGCGCCCAACTACAGCCCTAAGGTCCCACCTACAGCGCTAAGCGCCCAACTACAGTCCTGAGCGCCCAGCTACCACTCTAAGCGCCAAACTACAGGCGTAAGCGCTCACCTACAGCCCTAAGCGCCCATTTACAGCACTAAGCTCCCGCCGGCAGCCCTAAGCGCCCACCTACAGCCGTAATCGCCCACCAACAGACCTGAGCGCCCACCTATATCCCTAACCGACCGCTTAAAGCTTAAAGCCCTAAGCGCCCACCTACAGCCCTATGCGCCCACCTACAGCCCTACGCGCCCACATACAGCCCTTAGCGCCCACCTACAGCCCTATGCGCCCACCTACAGCCCTAAGCGCCCACCGGCAGCCCTCAGCGCCCACCTACAGCCCTGAGCGCACACCTACAGCCCTGAGCGCACACCTACAGCCCTCATCGCCCACCTGCAGCCCTAAGCGCCCACCGGCAGCCCTCAGCGCCCACCTACAGCCCTGAGCGCACACCTACAGCCCTGAGCGCACACCTACAGCCCTCATCGCCCACCTGCAGCCCTACGCGCCCACCTACAGCCCTAAGCGCCCACCAACAATCCTGAGCGCCCACCTCCAGCCCTGAGGGCGCACATACAGCCGTAAGCGCCCACCTACAGTCCTAATCGCCCACTAACAGCCCTGAGCGCCCACCTGCAGCCCTAAGCGCCCATCTCCAGCCCTAAGCGCCCACCTACAGCCCTTACCGCCCACCTACAGCCCTACGCGCCCATCTAAAGCACAGAGCGACCACCTATATCCCTAAGCGCCCTCCTACAGCCCTAATCGCCCACCTACCGCCCTAAGCGCCAACCTACAACCGTAAGCGCCCACCAACAGCCCTAAGCGCCCATCTACAGAACTAACCGCCAGCCGACAGCCCTAAGCGCCCACCTACAGCCCTACGCGCCCACATACAGCCCTTAGCGCCCATCTGCAGCCCTATGCGCCCATCTACAGCCCTAAGCGCCTACCGGCAGCCCTCAGCGCCCACCTACAGCCATAAGCGCACACCTACAGCCCTAAGCGTCCACCTGCAGCACTAAGCGCCAGCCGACAGCCCGAAGCAGCCGTCTACAGCCCTAATCGCCCAACAATAGCCCCCAGCGCCCATCTACATCCCTAAGTGACCACCTGAAGCCCTTAGCGCCCACCTACAGCCCTAAGCGCCCACCTACAGCCCTAAGCGCCCGACGACAGCCCCAGGCGCCCACCTACAGCCCTAATCGCCCACCTACAGCCCTGAGCGCACACCTACAGCCCTAAGCGTCCACCTGCAGCACTAAGCGCTAGCCGACAGCCCGAAACAGCCGTCTACAGCCCTAATCGCCCAACAATAGCCCCCAGCGCCCATCTACATCCCTAAGTGACCACCTGAAGCCCTTAGCGCCCACCTACAGCCCTCATCGCCCACCTGCAGCCCTACGCGCCCACCTACAGCCCTAAGCGCCCACCTACAGCCGTGAGCGCCCACCTCCAGCCCTGAGGGCGCACATACAGCCGTAAGCGCCCACCTACAGACCTAATCGCCCACCAACAGACCTGAGCGCCCACCTGCAGCCCTAAGCGCCCACCTCCAGCCCTAAGCGCCCACCTACCGCCCTAAGCGCCAACCTACAGCCGTAAGCGCCCACCAACAGCCCTAAGCGCCCATCTACAGAACTAACCGACAGCCGACAGCCCTAAGCGCCCACCTACAGCCCTACGCGCCCACATACAGCCCTTAGCGCTCACCTACAGCCCCATGCGCCCACCTACAGCCCTAAGCGCCCACCGGCAGCCCTCAGCGCCCACCTATCGCCCTGAGCGCACACCTACAGCCCTGAGCGCACACCTACAGCCCTCATCGCCCACCTGCAGCCCTACGCGCCCACCTACAGCCCTATGCGCCCACCTACAGCCGTGAGCGCCCACCTCCAGCCCCGAGGGCGCATATACAGCCGTAAGCGCCCACCTACAGACCTAATCGCCCACCAACAGCCCTGAGCGCCCACCTGCAGCCCTAAGCGCCCACCTCCAGCCCTAATCGCCCACCTACCGCCCTAAGCGCCAAGCTACAGCCGTAAGCGACCACCAACAACCCTAAGCGCCCATCTACAGAACTAACCGCCAGCCGACAGCCCTAAGCGCCCACCTACAGCCCTAAGAGGCCACCTACAGACCTAAGCGCCGGCCGACAGCCCTGAGCGCCCAACTACAGCCCGAAACGCCTACCTAAAGCCCTAAGCGCCCACCTACAGCCCTGAGAGCACACCCACAGCCCTAAGAGCCCACCTACATCCCAGAGCGCCATTCTAAAGCACTAAGCGACCACCTACAGCCCTAAGCGCACACCTACAGCCCTGAGCGTCCACCTGCAGCATTAAGCGCCAGCCGACAGCCCGAAGCGGCCGTCTACAGCCCTAATCGCCCAACAACAGCCCCCAGCGCCCATCTACATCCCTAAGTGACCACCAACAGACCTGACCGCCCACCTAAAGCCCTAAGCGCCCACCTACAGCCCTGAGAGCCCAACGGCAGCCCTAAGAGCCCAACTGCAGCCCAGAGCGCCCATCGAAAGCACTGAGCGCCACTTACAGCCCTAAGCGCCCACCTACAGCTCTTAGCGCCCACCTACAGCCCCAAGCGCCCACATACAGCCCTAAGCGCCCACCTACATCTCTTAGCGCCCACCCACAGCCCTAAGCGCCCAACTACAGACCTAAGGTCCCACCTACAGCGCTAAGCGCCCAACTACAGTCCTGAGCGCCCAGCTACCACTCTAAGCGCCAAACTACAGGCGAAAGCGCCCACCTACAGCCCTAAGCGCCCATTTACAGGACTAAGCTCCCGCCGGCAGCCCTAAGCGCCCACCTACAGCCGTAGTCGCCCACCAAAAGACCTGAGCGCCCACCTATATCCCTAAGCGACCGCTTAAAGCCCTAAGCGCCCACCTACAGCCCTATGCGCCCACCTACAGCCCTACGCGCCCACATACAGCCCTGAGCGCCCACCTACAGCCCTATGCGCCCACCTACAGCCCTAAGCGCCCACCGGCAGCCCTCAGCGCCCACCTACAGCCCTGAGCGCACACCTACAGCCCTGAGCGCACACCTACAGCCCTCATCGCCCACCTGCAGCCCTTCGCGCCCACCTACAGCCCTAAGCGCCCACCTACAGCCCTGAGCGCCCAACTCCAGCCCTGAGGGCGCACATAAAGCCGTAAGTGCCCACCTACAGACCTAATCGCCCACCAACAGCCCTGAGCGCCCACCTGCAGCCCTAAGCGCCCACCTCCAGCCCTAAGCGACCACCTACAGCACTTTCCGCCCACCTACAGCCCTAAGCGCCCATCTAAAGCACTGAGCGACCACCTATATCCCTAAGCGCCCTCCTACAGCCCTGATCGCCCACCTACCGCCCTAAACGCCAACCTACAGCCGTAAGCGCCCACCAACAGCCCTAAGCGCCCATCTACAGAACTAACCGCCAGCCGACAACCCTAAGCGCCCACCTACAGCCCTAAGCGCCTACCTACAGCCCTACGCGCCCACATACAGCCCTTAGCGCCCACCTACAGCCCTATACGCCCACCTACAGCCCGAAGCGCCCACCGGCAGCCCTCAGCGCCCACCTTCAGCCTGAGCGCACACTACAGCCCTGAGCGCACACCTACAGCCCTCATCGCCCACCTGCAGTCCTACGCGCCCTCCTACAGCCCTAAGCGCCCACCTACAGCCCTGGGCGCCCACCTCCAGCCCTGAGGGCGCACATACAGCCGTAAGCGCCCACCTACAGACCTAATCGCCCACCAACAGCCCTGAGCGCCCATCTGCATCCCTAAACGCCCACCTCCAGCCCTAAGCGCCCACCTACAGCCCTTACCGCCAACCTACAGCCTAAGCGCCCATCTAAAGCACTGAGCGACCACCTACATCCCTAAGCGCCCTCCTACAGCCCTAATCGCCCACCTACCGCCCTAAGCGCCAACCTACAGCCGTAAGCGCCCACCAACAGCCCTAAGCGCCCATCTACAGAACTAACCGCCAGCCGACAGCCCTAAGCGCCCACCTACAGCCCTAAGCGGCCACCTTCAGACCTAAGCGCCCACCTACAGCCCTACGCGACCACCTACAGCCCTAAGCGCCCACCGACAGCCCTGAGCGCCCACCTACAGCCCTAATCACCCAGCTACAGCAAGAAGCGACCACGTACAGCCCAGATCGCCCACCTACAGCCCTGAGCGCCCACCTACAGCCCTAATCGCCCACCTACAGACCTAAGCGCCCACCTACAGCCCTAAGCGCCCACCTACCGCAGTAAGCGCCAGCCGACAGCCCTAAGCGCCCACGTACAGCCCTAATCGCCCACTAACAGCCTTGAGCGCCCACCTACATCCCTAAGCGACCATTTAAAGCCCTAAGACCACTCTAAGCGCCAAACTACAGCCGTAAGCGCCCACCTACAGACCTAAGCGCCCATGTACAGCACTAAGCTCCCGCCGACAGCCCAAAGCGCCCACCTACAGCCGTAATCGCCCACCAACAGACCTGAGCGCCCACCTACATCCCTAAGCGACCGCTTAAAGCCCTAAGCGCCCACCTAAAGCACTAAGCGCCCACCTACAGACCTACGCGCCCACGTACAGCCCTTAGCGCCCACCTACAGCCCTATGCGCCCACCTACAGCCCTAAGCGCCCACCGGCAGCCCTCATCGCCCACCTGCAGCCCTACGCGCCCACCTACAGCCCTAAGCGCCCACCTACAGCCCTGAGTGCCCACCTCCAGCCCTGAGGGCGCACCTACAGCCGTAAGCGCCACCTACAGACCTAATCGCCCACCAACAGCCTGAGCGCCCACCTACAGCCCTAAGCGCCCACCTACAGCCCTAAGCGTCCACCTACAGCCCTAAGCGCCCCTCCGACAGCCTTAAGCGCACATCTACAGCCATGATCGCCCACCTACAGCCCTCAGCGCCCACCTACAGCCCTAAGCGCCCACCTACAGCCCTAGGCGACCACCTACAGCCCTACGCGCCCCACCTAGTGACCTATGCGACCACCTGCAGCGCCAAACTACAGCCGTAAGCGCCCATCTACAGTCCTAAGCGCCCATTTACAGCACTAAGCTCCCGCCGACAGCTCAAAGCGCCACCTACAGCCGTAATCGCCCACCGACAGCCCTGAGCGCCCACCTACAGCCCTAATCACCCAGCCACAGCACGAAGCGACCACGTACAGCCCAGATCGCCCACCTACAGCCCTGAGCGCCCACCTACAGCCCTAATCGCCCACCTACAGCCCTAAACGCCCACCTACAGCCCTAAGCGCCCACCTACCGCACTAAGCGCCAGCCGACAGCCCTAAGCGCCCCACGTACAGCCCTAATCGCCCACTAACAGCCTTAAGCGCCACCTACATCCCTATGCGACCACATAAAGCCCTAAGACACCACCTACAGGCCTAAGCGCCCACTTACAGCCCTATGCGCCCACCTACAGCTCTTAACGCCCACCTACAGCCCTAAGCGCCCACTTACAGCCCTAAGCGCCCACCTACAGCTCTTAGCGCCCACCTATAGCCCTAAGCGCCCACCTACAGCCCCAAGCTCTCCACCTACAGCGCTAAGCGCCCAACTACAGTCCTGAGCCCCCAGCTACCACTCTAAGCGCCAAACTACAGCCGTAAGCGCCCCACATACAGCCCTAAGCGCCCATTTACAGCACTAAGCTCCCGCCGACAGCCCAAAGCGCCCACCTACAGCCGTAATCGCCCACCGAAAGCCCTGAGCGCCCACCTACAGCCCTAATCACCCAGCCACAGCACGAAGCGACCACGTACAGCCCAGATCGCCCACCTACAGCCCTGAGCGAACACCTACAGCCCTAAGCGCCCACTTACAGCCCTATGCGCCCCACCTACAGCCCTAAGCGCCCACAGGTAGCCCCTCATCGCCCACCTGCAGCCCTACGCGCCCACCTACAGCCCTAAGCGCCCACCAACAGCCCTGAGCGCCCAACAACAGACCTGAGCGCGCACCTACAGCCGTAAGCGCCCCGCTTAAAGCCCTAAGCGCCCAACTACAGCCGTAAGCGCCCACCTACAGCCCTAAGCGCCCACCTACAGCCCTACGCGCCCACCTGCAGCCCTACGCTCCCACCTGCAGCCCTTAGCGCCACACTACAGCGCTAGTCGACCACCTACAGCCCTAAGCGCCCACCTAGTGCCCTAAGCGGCCACCTACAGAGCTAAGCGCCCACCTACAGACCTAAGCGCCATACTACAGCCGTAAGCGCCCATCTGCAGCACTAAGCGCCAGCCGATAGCCCTAAGCGCCCACGTACAGCCCTAGTCGCCCACCAACAGCCCTGAGCGCACACCTACAGCCCTAAGCGCCCAATTAAAGCACTAGGCGCCCACCTACAGCACTGAGCGCCCACCTACAGCCCTAGTCGATCACCTACAGCCTTAAGCGCCCCACCTGCAGTTCTGAGCGCCCACCTACAGCGCTGAGAGCCCGACCACAGCACTGAGAGTTCACCTACTGCCCTGAACAGCCACCTAAAGCACTGAGCGACAACCTACAGCTCTAATCGCCCACCTGCAGCCCTCAGCGCCCACCTGCAGCCCTAAGCGCCCACCTGCAGCCAACAGCGCCACGTAGAGCATTGAGCGCCTACCTACAGCTATAATCGTCCACCTACAGCCCTAAGCGCCCAACTACAGCCCGAATCGCCCACCAACAGCCCTGAGCGCCCACCTACAGCCCGAAACGCCCACCTAAAGCGCTAAGCGCCCACCTACAGCCCTGAGCGCCCACCTACAGCCCTAAGAGCCCACCTACAGCCCTACGCGCCCACCTACAGCCCTAAGCGCCCTCTGACAGACCTAACCGCACAATCTACAGCCATGATCGCCCACATACAGCCCTTAGCGCCCACCTACAGCCCGAGGCGACCACCTACAGCCCTAATCGTCCACCTAGTGCACTAAGCGCCCACCTACAGCCCTAAGCGTCCACCTACAGCCCTAAGCGCCCTCCGACAGCCCTCAGCGCACATCTACAGTCATGATCGCCCACCTACTGCCCTCAGCGCCCACCTACAGCCCTAAGCGCCCACCTACTGCCCTAGGCGACCACCTACAGCCCTACTCGCCCACCTAGTGCCCTAAGCGCCCACCTACAGCGCTAAGCGCCCACCTACAGCCCTAAGCGCCCACCTACAGCGCTAAGCGCCCACCTACAGCCCTAAGCGCCCACCGACATCCCTGAGCGACCCACTACAGACCTACGCGCCCACCTACAGCGCTAAGCGCCAACCTACGGCCCTGATCGCCTACCTACACACTTGAGCGCCCAACTACATCCCTAATCGCCCACCTACCGCCAAACTACAGCCGTAAGCGCCCACCTACAGCCCTAAGCGCCCACCTACAGCCCTGAGCGTCCACCTAAAGATCTAAGCTCCAAACTGCAGGCCGGTGAGCCCACCTACCGCCCTAAGAGCCCACCTACAGCCCTAAGCGTCCACCCACAGCCCTGAGCGCCCACCCACAGCCCTAAGCGCCCACCTACAGCACTAAGTGCCCCCCTACAGCCCTGAGCGTCCACCTACCGCCCTAAGCGCCAACCTACAGTCCTAAGCGCCCACCTACAGCGATAAGCGCCCGCCGACAGCCCTAACCGCCGACCTACAGCCCTGAGCGCACATCGACAGCCCTAAACGCCCACCTAAAGACCTAAGCGCCCATCTACAGCCCTAAGCGCCCACCTACAGCCTTAAGCGCCCACCAACAGCCCTACGCGCCCTCCGACAGCCCTAAGCGCACATCTACAGCCATGATCGCACACCTACAGCCCTCAGCGCCCACCTACAGCCCTAAGCGCCCACCTAGTGACCTAAGCGACCACCTGCAGCGCTAAGCGCCCACGTACAGCCCTAAGCGCCCACCGACAGCCCTGAGCGCCCACCTACAGCCCTAATCACTGAGCTACAGCACGAAGCGACCACGTACAGCCCAGATCGCCCAACTACAGCCCTGAGCGCCCACCTACAGCCCTAATCGCCCAGCTACAGCCCTAAGCGCGCACCTACAGCCCTAAGCGCCCACCTACCGCACTAAGCGCCAGCGGACAGCCCTAAGCGCCCACGTACAGCCCTAATCGCCCACCAACGCCCACCTACATCCCTAAGCGAACACATAAAGCCCTAAGACCCCACCTACAGGCCTAAGCGCCCACTTGCAGTCCTATGCGCACACCTACAGCTCTTAGCGCCCACCTACATCGCTAAGCGCCCACCTACAGCCCTAAGCTCCCACCTACAGCCCTAAGCGCCCACTTACAGCCCTAAGCGCCCACCTACAGCTCTTAGCGCCCACCTACATCGCTAAGCGCCCACCTACAGCCCTAAGCTCCCACCTACAGCGCTAAGCGCCCAACTGCAGTCCTGAGCGCCCAGCTACCACTCTAAGCGCCAAACTACAGCCGTAAGCGCCCACCTACAGCCCTAAGCGCCCATTTACAGCACTAAGATCCCGCCGACAGCCCGAAGCGCCCACCTACAGCCGCAATCGCGCACCATCAGACCTGAGCGCCCACCTACATCCCTAAGCGACCGCTTAAAGCCCTAAGCGCCCACCTAAATCCCTAAGCGCCCACCTACAGCCCTACGCGCCCACCTACAGCCCTAAGCGCCCACCGGCAGCCCTCAGCGCCCACCTAAAGCCCTGGGCGCACACCTACAGCCCTCGTCGCCCACCTGCAGCCCTACGCGCCCACCTACAGCCCTAAGCGCCCACCTACAGCCCTGAGCGCCCACCTCCAGCCCTGAGGGCGCACCTAGAGCCGTAAGCGCCCACCTACAGTTCTGAGCGCCCACCTACAGCGCTGAGAGCCCGACCACAGCACTGAGAGTTCACCTACTGCCCTAAACAGACACCTAAAGCACTGAGCGACAACCTACAGCTCTAATCGCCCACCTGCAGCCCTAAGCGCCCACCTGCAGCCCTAAGCGCCCACCTGCAGCCAACAGCGCCACGTAGAGCATTGAGCGCCTACCTACAGCTGTAATCGTCCACCTACAGCCCTAAGCGCCCAACTACAGCCCGAATCGCCCACCAACAGCCCTGAGCGCCCACCTACAGCCCGCAACACCCACCTAAAGCGCTAAGCGCCCACCTACAGCCCTGAGCGCCCACCTACAGCCCTAAGAGCCCACCTACAGCCCTACGCGCCCACCTACAGCCCTAAGCGCCCTCTGACAGACCTAACCGCACATCTACCGCCATGATCGCCCACATACAGCCCTTAGCGCCCAGCTACAGCCCTAAGCGCCCACCTACAGCCCTGAGCGCCCACCTCCAGCCCTGAGGGCGCACCTAGAGCCGTAAGAGCCTACCTACAGACCTAATCGCACACCAACAGCCCTGAGCGCCCACCTACAGCCCTAAGCGCCCACCTACAGCCCTAAGCGTCCACCTACAGCCCTAAGCGCCCTCCGACAGCCCTAAGCGCACATCTACAGCCATGATCGCCCATCTACAGCCATCAGCGCCCACCTACAGCCCTAAGCGCCCACATAAAGCCCTAAGACCCCACCTACAGGCCTTGAGCGCCCAACTACATCCCTAAGCGACCACATAAAGCCCTAAGAACCCACCTACAGGCCTAAGCGCCCACTTACAGCCCTTTGCGCCCACCTACAGCTCTTAGCGCCCACCTACTGCCCTAAGCGCCCATTTACAGCCCTAAGCGCCCACCTACAGCTCTTAGCGCCCACCTACAGCCCTAATCACCCAGCTACACCACGAAGCGACCACGTACAGCCCAGATCGCCCACCTACATCCCTGAGCGCCCACCTACAGCCCTAATCGCCCACCTACAGCCCTAAGCGCCCACCTACTGCCCTGAACGTCCACCTACAGCCCTACGCGACCACCTACAGCCCTAACCGCCCACCTACAGCCCTAAGTCCCCCCCTACAGGCCTGAGCGTCCACCTACCGCCCTAAGCGCCACCCTACAGCCCTAAGCGCCCACCTACAGCGCTCATCGCCCGCCGAATGCCCTAACCGCCGACCTACAGCCCTGAGCGCCCACCGACAGCCCTCAACGCCCACCTAAAGACCTAAGCGCCCACCTACAGCCCTAATCGCCAACCTGCAGCCCTAAGCGCCCACCTACAGCCCTAAGCGCCCACCTACCGCACTAAGCGCCAGCCGACAGCCCTAAGCGCCCACGTACAGCCCTAATCGCCCCCTAACAGCCTTGAGCGCCCAACTACATCCCTAAGCGATCACAAAAAGACCTAAGACCCCACCTACAGGCCTAAGCGCCCACGTACAGCCCTATGCGCCCACCTACAGCTCTTAGCGCCCACCTACAGCCCTAATCGCCAACCTGCAGCCCTAAGCGCCCACCTACAGCCCTAAGCGCCCACCTACCGCACTAAGCGCCAGCCGACAGCCCTAAGCGCCCACGTACAGCCCTAATCGCCCCCTAACAGCCTTGAGCGCCCAACTACA
The DNA here is from genome assembly GCA_035084275.1 of Hydrolagus colliei. NCBI lineage: Eukaryota > Metazoa > Chordata > Chondrichthyes > Chimaeriformes > Chimaeridae > Hydrolagus > Hydrolagus colliei. Next base: position 927,529 of record JAYJKW010000004.1, on the reverse strand, counting down.
TCCCTAAGCGATCACAAAAAGCCCTAAGACCCCACCTACAGGCCTAAGCGCCCACGTACAGCCCTATGCGCCCACCTACAGCTCTTAGCGCCCACCTACAGCCCTAAGCGCCCACTTACAGCCCTAAGCGCCCACCTGCAGCTCGTAGCGCCCACCTCCAGCCCTAATCACCCAGCTACAGCACGAAGCGACCACGTACAGCCCAGATCGCCCATCTACAGCCCTGAGCGCCCACCTACAGCCCTAATCGCCCACCTACAGCACTAAGCGCCCACCTACAGCCCTAAGCGCCCACCTACCGCACTAAGCGCCAGCCGACAGCCCTAAGCGCCCACGTACAGACCTAATCGCCCACCAACAGCCTTGTGCGCCCACCTACATCCCTAAGCGACCACATAAAGCCCTAAGACCCCACCTTCAGGCCTAAGCGCCCACTTAAAGCCCTAAGCGCCCACCTACAGCTCTTAGCGCCCACCTACAGCCTTAAGCGCCCACCTACAGCCCTATGCTCCCACCTTCAGCGCTAAGCGCCCAACTACAGTCCTGAGCGCCCAGCTACCACTCTAAGCGCCAAACTACAGCCCTCATCGCCCACCTACCGCCCTAAGCGCCAAATTACAGCCGTAAGCGCCCACATATAGCCCTAAGCGCCAGCCGACAACCCGAAGCGCCCGTCTACAGCCCTAATCGCCCAACAACAGCCCTGAGCGCCCACCTACAGCCCTAAGCGCCCACCTAAAGCCCTAAGCGCCCACCTACATCCCTCAACGCCCACCTGCATCCCTCAGCGCCCACCTACAGCCCTAAGGGCCCACCTACAGCCCTCAGCGCCCACCTGCAGCCCTAAGCGCACACCTACAGCCCTGAGCGCCCAACTACAGCCATAAGCGCACACCTACAGCCCTGAGCGCACACCTACAGCACTGAGCGCCCACCTACAGCCCGAAGCGCCCGTCTACAGCCCTAATCGCCCAACAACAGCACCGAGCGCCCACCTACATCCCTAAGTAACCACCGAAAGCCCTACGCGCCCACCTACAGCCCTAAGCGCCCACCTACAGACCTAAGCGCCCGCCGACAGCCCTAAGCGCACACCTACAGCCCCAAGCGCCCACCTACAGCCCTGAGTGCCCACCTACAGCCCTCAGCGCCCACCTACTGCCCTAAGCGCACACCTACAGCCCTGAGCGCACACCTACAGCCCTGAGCGCCCACCTACAGCCCGAAGCGCCCGTCTACAGCCCTAATCGCCCAACAACAGCCCCGAGCGCTCACCTACATCCCTAAGTGACCACCTACAGCCCTAAGCGCCCACCTACAGCCCTAAGCGCCGAACTAAAGACCTAAGCGCCCGCCGACAGCCCTAAGCGCCCACCTACAGCCCCAATCGCCCACCAACAGCCCTGAGCGCCCACCTACAGCCATAATCGCCCACCTCAAGACTTACGCGCCCACCTACAGTCGTGAGAGCCCAACCACAGCCCTCAGCGCCCACCTACAGCCATCAGCGCCCACCTACAGCCCTAAGCGCCCACCTAAAGCCCTAAGAGCCCGCCTACATCCCTCAGCGCCCACCTACAGCCCTAAATGCCCACCTACAGCCCTATGTGCCCACCTACAGCACTCAGCGCCCACCTACAGCCCTGAGCGCCCACCAACAGCCCTAAGCGCCCACCTAAAGCGCTAATCGCCCACCTAAAGCGCTAAGCGCCCACCTCCAGCACTGAGCGCCCTCCTACAGCCATAATCGATCACCTACAGCCATACGCGCCCACCTACGATTCTGAGCGTCCACCTACAGCGCTGATAGCCCATCCACAGCACTAAGAGCTCACCTACTGCCCTAACCACCCACCTAAAGCACTGAGAGACAACCTACAGCCCTAAGCGCCCTCCTACAGCCCTAATCGCCCCCTGCAGCCCACAGCGCCTCCTAGAGCACTGAGCGCCTACCTACAGCCCTAATCGCCCACCTACAGCCCTAAGCGCCCATCTACAGCACTAAGCGCCCGCCGACAGCCCTGAGCGCCCACCTACAGCCCTAAACGCCCACCGAAAGCCCTAAGCGCCCACCTACAGCTCTGAGAGCCCACCCACAGCCCTAGGAGCCCACCCACAGCCCTGAGCGCCCTTCTAAAGCACTGAGCGACCACCTACATCCCTAAGCGACCACCTAAAGCCCTAAGCGCCCACCTACATCCCAAAGCGCCCGCCGACAGCCCTGATCGCCCACCTACAGCCCTAAACGCCCACCTAAAGCCCTAAGCGCCCATCTACAGCCCTGAGAGCCTACCCACAGCTCGAAGAGCTCACCTACAGCCCTGAGCGCCCTTCTAAAGCACTGAGCGACCACCTACAGCCCTAAGCGCCACCTACAGCGCTAAGTGCCCACCTACAGCCCTGAGAGCCCAACCACAGCCCTAAGCGCCCACCTACAGCCCTGAGTGCCCACCTACAGCCCTCAGCGCCCACCTACTGCCCTAAGCGCACACCTACAGCCCTGAGCGCACACCTACAGCCCTGAGCGCCCACCTACAGCCCGAAGCGCCCGTCTACAGCCCTAATCGCCCAACAACAGCCCCGATCGCCCACCTACAGCCCTAAGTGACCACCGAAAGCCCTAAGCGCCCACCTACAGCCCTAAGCGCCCACCTACAGACCTAAGCGCCCGCCGACAGCCCTAAGCGCCCACTTACAGCCCCAATCGCGCACCAACAGCCCTGAGCGCCCACCTACAGCCATAATCGCCCACATCAAGCCCTACGCGCCCACCTACAGTCGTGAGAGCCCAACCACAGACCTCAGCGCCCACCTACAGCCCTCAGCGCCCACCTAAAACCCTAAGCGCCCACCTACATCCCTCAGCGCCCACCTACAGTCCTAAGTGCCCACCTACAGCCCTCAGTGCCCAGCTACAGCCCTAAGCGCCCACCTACAGTCCTAAGTGCCCACCTACAGCCCTCAGCGCCCACCTACAGCCCTAAGCGCCCACCTAAAGCCCTAAGAACACGCCTACATCCCTCAGCGGCCACCTACAGCCCTAAGTCCCCACCTACAGCCCTAAGTGCCCACCTACAGCACTCAGCGCCAACCTGCAGCCCTGAGCGCCCACCTACAGCCCTAAGCGCCCACCTAAAGCGCTAATCGCCCACCTAACGCGCTAAGCGCCCACCTACAGCACTGAGCGCCCTCTTACAGCCCTAATCGATCACCTACAGCCATACGCGCCCACCTACGGTTCTGAGCGTCCACCTACAGCGCTGATAGCCCATCCACAGCACTATGGGCTCACCTACTGCCCTAACCACCCACCTAAAGCACTGAGAGACAACCTACAGCCCTAAGCGCCCTCCTACAGCCCTAGTCGCCCCCCTGCAGCCCACAGCGCCTCCTGGAGCACTGAGCGCCTACCTACAGCCCTAATCGCCCACCTACAGCCCTAAGCGCCCATCTACAGCCCTAAGCGCCCGCCGACAGCCCTGAGCGCCCACCTACAGCCCTAAACGCCCACCTAAAGCCCTAAGCGCCCAACTACAGCCCTGAGAGCCCACCCACAGTCCTAGGAGCCCACCCACAGCGCTGAGCGCCCTTCTAAAGCAATGAGCGCCCACCTACATCCCTAAGCGACCACCTTACGCCCTAAGCGCCCACCTGCATCCCAAAGCGCCCGCCGACAGCCCCGAGCGCCCACCTACAGCCCTAAACGCCCGCCTAAAGCCCTAAGCGCCCATCTACAGCCCTGAGAGCCTACCCACAGCCCTAAGAGCCCACCTACAGCCCTGAGCGCCCTTCTAAAGCACTGAGCGACCACCTACAGCCCTAAGCGCCACCTACAGCGCTAAGTGCCCACCTACAGCCCTGAGAGCCCAACCACAGCCCCAAGCGCCCACCTACAGCCCTGAGTGCACACCTACAGCCCTCAGCGCCCACCTACTGCCCTAAGCGCACACCTACAGCCCTGAGCGCACACCTACAGCCCTGAGCGCCCAACTACAGCCCGAAGCGCCCGTCTACAGCCCTAATCGCCCAACAACAGCACCGAGCGCCCACCTACATCCCTAAGTAACCACCGAAAGCCCTACGCGCCCACCTACAGCCCTAAGCGCCCACCTACAGACCTAAGCGCCCGCCGACAGCCCTAAGCGCACACCTACAGCCCCAAGCGCCCACCTACAGCCCTGAGTGCCCACCTACAGCCCTCAGCGCCCACCTACTGCCCTGAGCGCACACCTACAGCCCTAAGCGCACACCTACAGCCCTGAGCGCCCACCTACAGCCCTGAGTGCCCACCTACAGCCCTCAGCGCCCACCTACTGCCCTAAGCGCCCACCTACAGCCCTAAGCGCCGAACTAAAGACCTAAGCGCCCGCCGACAGCCCTAAGCGCCCACCTACAGCCCCAATCGCCCACCAACAGCTCTGAGCGCCCACCTACAGCCATAATCGCCCACCTCAAGCCTTACGCGCCCACCTACAGTCGTGAGAGCCCAACCACAGCCCTCAGCGCCCACCTACAGCCATCAGCGCCAACCTACAGCCCTAAGCGCCCACCTAAATCCCTAAGAGCCCGCCTACATCCCTCAGCGCCCACCTACAGCCCTAAATGCCCACCTACAGCCCTATGTGCGCACCTACAGCACTCAGCGCCCACCTACAGCCCTGAGCGCCCACCAACAGCCCTAAGCGCCCACCTAAAGCGCTAATCGCCCACCTAAAGCGCTAAGCGCCCACCTCCAGCACTGAGCGCCCTCCTACAGCCATAATCGATCACCTACAGCCATACGCGCCCACCTACGATTCTGAGCGTCCACCTACAGCGCTGATAGCCCATCCACAGCACTAAGAGCTCACCTTCTGCCCTAACCACCCACCTAAAGCACTGAGAGACAACCTACAGCCCTAAGCGCCCTCCTACAGCCCTAATCGCCCCCTGCAGCCCACAGCGCCTCCTAGAGCACTGATCGCCTACCTACAGCCCTAATCGCCCACCTACAGCCCTAAGCGCCCATCTACAGCACTAAGCGCCCGCCGACAGCCCTGAGCGCCAACCTACAGCCCTAAACGCCCACCTAAAGCCCTAAGCGCCCACCTACAGCTCTGAGAGCCCACCCACAGCCCTAGGAGCCCACCCACAGCCCTGAGCGCCCTTCTAAAGCACTGAGCGACCACCTACATCCCTAAGCGACCACCTAAAGCCCTAAGCGCCCACCTACATCCCAAAGCGCCCGCCGACAGCCCTGATCGCCCACCTACAGCCCTAAACGCCCACCTAAAGCCCTAAGCGCCCATCTACAGCCCTGAGAGCCTACCCACAGCTCTACGAGCTCACCTACAGCCCTGAGCGCCCTTCTAAAGCACTGAGCGACCACCTACAGCCCTAAGCGCCACCTGCAGCGCTAAGTGCCCACCTACAGCCCTGAGAACCCAACCACAGCCCTAAGCGCCCACCTACAGCCCTGAGTGCCCCCTACAGCCCTCAGCGCCCACCTACTGCACTAAGCGCACACCTACAGCCCAGAGCGCACACCTACAGCCCTGAGCGCCCACCTACAGCCCGAAGCGCCCGTCTACAGCCCTAATCGCCCAACAACAGCCCCGATCGCCCATCTACAGCCCTAAGTGACCACCGAAAGCCCTAAGCGCCCACCTACAGCCCTAAGCGCCCACCTACAGACCTAAGCGCCCGCCGACAGCCCTAAGCGCCCACTTACAGGCCCAATCGCCCACCAACAGCCCTGAGCGCCCACCTACAGCCATAACCGCCCACCTCAAGCCCTACGCGCCCACCTACAGTCGTGAGAGCGCAACCACAGACCTCAGCGCCCACCTACAGCCCTCAGCGCCCACCTAAAGACCTAAGCGCCCACCTACATCCCTCAGCGACCACCTACAGTCCTAAGTGCCCACCTACAGCCCTCAGCGCCCACCTACAGCCCTAAGCGCCCACTTACAGTCCTAAGTGCCCACCTACAGCCCTCAGCGCCCACCTACAGCCCTAAGCGCCCACCTAAAGCCCTAAGAACCCGCCTACATCCCTCAGCGGCCACCTACAGCCCTAAGTCCCCACCTACAGCCCTAAGTGCCCACCTACAGCACTCAGCGCCAACCTGCAGCCCTGAGCGCCCACCTACAGCCCTAAGCGCCCACCTAAAGCGCTAATCGCCCACCTAACGCGCTAAGCGCCCACCTACAGCACTGAGCGCCCTCTTACAGCCCTAATCGATCACCTACAGCCATACGCGCCCACCTACGGTTCTGAGCGTCCACCTACAGCGCTGATAGCCCATCCACAGCACGAAGAGCTCACCTACTGCCCTAACCACCCACCTAAAGCACTGAGAGACAACCTACAGCCCTAAGTGACCACCGAAAGCCCTAAGCGCCCACCTACAGCCCTAAGCGCCCACCTACAGACCTAAGCGCCCGCCGACAGCCCTAAGCGCCCACTTACAGGCCCAATCGCCCACCAACAGCCCTGAGCGCCCACCTACAGCCATAACCGCCCACCTCAAGCCCTACGCGCCCACCTACAGTCGTGAGAGCGCAACCACAGACCTCAGCGCCCACCTACAGCCCTCAGCGCCCACCTAAAGACCTAAGCGCCCACCTACATCCCTCAGCGACCACCTACAGTCCTAAGTGCCCACCTACAGCCCTCAGCGCCCACCTACAGCCCTAAGCGCCCACTTACAGTCCTAAGTCCCCACCTACAGCCCTAAGTGCCCACCTACAGCACTCAGCGCCAACCTGCAGCCCTGAGCGCCCACCTACAGCCCTAAGCGCCCACCTAAAGCGCTAATCGCCCACCTAACGCGCTAAGCGCCCACCTACAGCACTGAGCGCCCTCTTACAGCCCTAATCGATCACCTACAGCCATACGCGCCCACCTACGGTTCTGAGCGTCCACCTACAGCGCTGATAGCCCATCAACAGCACGAAGAGCTCACCTACTGCCCTAACCACCCACCTAAAGCACTGAGTGACAACCTACAGCCCTAAGCGCCCTCCTACAGCCCTAGTCGCCCCCCTGCAGCCCACAGCGCCTCCAAGAGCACTGAGCGCCTACCTACAGCCCTAATCGCCCACCTACAGCCCTAAGCGCCCATCTACAGCCCTAAGCGCCCGCCGACAGCCCTGAGCGCCCACCTACAGCCCTAAACGCCCACCAAAAGCCCTAAGCGCCCACCTACAGCCCTGAGAGCCCACCCACAGCCCTAGGAGCCCACCCACAGCGCTGAGCGCCCTTCTAAAGCACTGAGCGCCCACCTACATCCCTAAGCGACCACCTTACGCCCTAAGCGCCCACCTGCATCCCAAAGCGCCCGCCGACAGCCCCGAGCGCCCACCTGCAGCCCTAAACGTCCGCCTAAAGCCCTAAGCGCCCATCTACAGCCCTGAGAGTCTACCCTCAGCCCTAAGAGCCCACCTACAGCCCTGAGCGCCCTTCTAAAGCACTGAGCGACCACCTACAGCCCTAAGCGCCACCTACAGCGCTAAGTGCCCACCTACAGCCCTGAGAGCCCAACCACAGCCCCAAGCGCCCACCTACAGCCCTGAGTGCACACCTACAGCCCTCAGCGCCCACCTACTGCCCTAAGCGCACACCTACAGCCCTGAGCGCACACCTACAGCCCTGAGCGCCCACCTACAGCCCGATGCGCCCGTCTACAGCCCTAATCGCCCAACAACAGCATCGAGCGCCCACCTACATCCCTAAGTGACCACCGAAAGCCCTACGCGCCCACCTACAGCCCTAAGCGCCCACCTACAGACCTAAGCGCCCGCCGACAGCCCTAAGCGCACACCTACAGCCCCAATCGCCCAGCAACAGCCCTGAGCGCCCACCTACAGCCATAATCGCCCACCTCAAGCCCTACGCGCCCACCTACAGTCGTGAGAGCCCAACCACAGCCCTCAGCGCCCACCTACAGCCCTCAGCGCCCACCTAAAGCCCTAAGAGCCCACCTACATCCCTCAGCGCCCACCTACAGTCCTGAGTGCCCACCTACAGCCCTCAGCGCCTACATACAGCCCTAAGCGCCCACCTAAATCCCTAAGCGCCCACCTACATCCCGCAGCGCCCACCTACAGCCCTACGTGCCCACCTACAGCCCCAAGTGCCCACCTACAGCACTCAGCGCCCACCTACATCCCTAAGCGCCCACCTAAAGCGCTAATCGCCCACCTGAAGCGCTAAGCGACCACCTACAGCACTGAGCGCCCTCCTACAGCCCTAATCGATCACCTACAGCCATACGCGCCCACCTACGGTTCTGAGCGTCCACCTACAGCGCTGATAGCCCAACCACAGCACTAAGAGCTCACCTACTGCCCTAACCAACCACCTAAAGCACTGAGCGACAACCTACAGCCCTAAGCGCCCTCCTACAGCCCTAATCGCCCACCTGCAGCCCACAGCGCCTCCTAGAGCACTGAGAGCCTACCTACAGCCCTATTCGCCCACCCACAGCCCTAAGCGCCCATCTACACCCCTAAGCACCTACCTATAGCACTTAGCGCTCACCTACAGCCCTAAGCGCCCACCTACAGCCTAAAGCGGCCACCTACAGGCCTAAGCGCCCGCCGACAGCCCTGAGCGCCCACCTACAGCCCTAAACGCCCACCTAAAGCCCTAAGCGCCCACCTACAGCCCGGAGAGCCCACCCACAGCCCTAGGAGCCCACCTACAGCCCTGAGCGCCCTTCTAAAGCACTGAGCGACCACCTACAGCCCTAAGCGCCACCTACAGCGCTACGTGCCCACCTACAGCCCTGAGATCCCAACCACAGCCCTAAGCGCCCACCTACAGCCCTGAGTGCCCACCTACAGCCCTCAGCGCCCACCTACTGCCCTAAGCGCACACCTACAGCCCTGAGCGCACACCTACAGCCCTGAGCGCCCACCTACAGCCCGAAGCGCCCGTCTGCAGCCCTAATCGCCCAACAACAGCCCCGAGCGCTCACCTACATCCCTAAGTTACCACCTACAGCCCTAAGCGCCCACCTACAGCCCTAAGCGCCGAACTAAAGACCTAAGCGCCCGCCGACAGCCCTAAGCGCCCACCTACAGCCCCAATCGCCCACCAACAGCCCTGAGCGCCCACCTACAGCCATAATCGCCCACCTCAAGCCTTACGCGCCCACCTACAGTCGTGAGAGCCCAACCACAGCCCTCAGCGCCCACCTACAGCACTCAGCGCCCACCTAAGGCCCTAAGCGCCCACCTACATCCCTCAGCGCCCACCTACAGTCCTAAGTGCCCACCTACAGCCATCAGCGCCCACCTACAGCCCTAAGCGCCCACCTAAAGCCCTAAGAGCCCGCCTACATCCCTCAGCGCCCACCTACAGCCCTAAGTGCCCACCTACAGCCCTATGTGCCTACCTACAGCACTCTGCGCCCACCTACAGCCCTGAGCGCCCACCTACAGCCCTAAGCGCCCGCCTAAAGCGCTAATCGCCCACCTAAAGCGCTAAGCGCCCACCTACAGCACTGAGCGCCCTCCTACAGCCATAATCGATCACCTACAGCCATACGCGCCCACCTACGGTTCTGAGCGTCCACCTACAGCGCTGATAGCCCATCCACAGCACTAAGAGCTCACCTACTGCCCTAACCACCCACCTAAAGCACTGAGAGACAACCTACAGCCCTAAGCGCCCTCCTACAGCCCTAATCGCCCCCCTGCAGCCCACAGCGCCTCCTAGAGCACTGAGCGCCTACCTACAGCCCTAATCGCCCACCTACAGCCCTAGGCGCCCATCTACAGCCCTAAGCGCCCGCCGACAGCTCTGAGCGCCCACCTACAGCCCTAAACGCCCACCTAAAGCCCAAAGCGCCCACCTACAGCCCTGAGAGACCACCCACAGCCCTAGGAGCCCACCCACATCCCTGAGCGCCCTTCTAAAGCACTGAGCGACCACCTACATCCCTAAGCGACCACCTAAAGCCCTAAGCGCCCACCTACATCCCAAAGCGCCCGTCAACAGCCCTGAGAGCCCAACTACAGCCCTAAACGCCCACCTAAAGCCCTAAGCGCCCATCTACAGCCCTGAGAGCCTACCCACAGCCCTAAGAGCTCACCTTCAGCCCTGAGCGCCCTTCTAAAGCACTGAGCGACCACCTACAGCCCTAAGCGCCACCTACAGCGCTAAGTGCCCACCTACAGCCCTGAGAGCCCAAACACAGCCCTAAGCGCCCACCTACAGCCCTGAGTGCCCACCTACAGCCCTCAGCGCCCACCTACTGCCCTAAGCGCACACCTACAGCCCTGAGCGCACACCTACAGCCCTGAGCGCCCACCTACAGCCCGAAGCGCCCGTCTACAGCCCTAATCGCCCAACAACAGGCCCGATCGCCCACCTACATCCCTAAGTGACCACCGAAAGCCCTAAGCGCCCACCTACAGCCCTAAGCGCCCACCTACAGACCTAAGCGCCCGCCGACAGCCCTAGGCGCCCACTTACAGCCCCAATCGCCCACCAACAGCCCTGAGCGCCCACCTACAGCCATAATCGCCCACCCCAAGCCCTAGGCGCCCACCTACAGACGTGAGAGACCAACCACAGCCCTCAGCGCCCACCTACAGCCCTCAGCGCCCACCTAAAGCCCTAAGCGCCCACCTACATTCCTCAGCGCCCACCTACAGTCCTAAGTGCCCACCTACAGCCCTCAGCGCCTACCTACAGCCCTAAACGCCCACCTAAATCCCTAAGCGCACACCTACATCCCTCAGCGCCCACCTACAGCCCTAAGTGCCCACCTACAGCCCTAAGTGCCCACGTACAGCACTCAGCGCCCACCTACAGCCCTGAGCGCCCATCTACATCCCTAAGCGCCCACCTAAAGCGCTAATCGCCCACCTAAAGCGCTAAGCGACCACCTACAGCACTGAGCGCCCTCCTACAGCCCTAATCGATCACCTACAGCCATACGCGCCCACCTACGGTTCTGAGCGTCCACCTATAGCGCTGATAGCCCAACCACAGCACTAAGAGCTCACCTACTGCCCTAACCAACCACCTAAAGCACTGAGCGACATCCTACAGCCCTAAGCGCCCTCCTACATCCCTAATCGCCCACCTGCAGCCCACAGCGCCTCCTAGAGCACTGAGCGCCTACCTACAGCCCTAATCGCCCACCTACAGCCCTAAGCGCCCATCTACAGACCTAAGCACCTACCTATAGCACTTAGCGCTCACCTACAGCCCTAAGCGCCCACCTAAAGCCCTAAGCGGCCACCTACAGCCCTAAGCGCCCGCCGACAGCCCTGAGCGCCCACCTACAGCCCTAAACGCCCACCTAAAGCCCTAAGCGCCCACCTACAGCCCTGAGAGCCCACCCACAGCCCTAGGAGCCCACCTACAGCCCTGAGCGCCCTTCTAAAGCACTGAGCGACCATCTACAGCCCTAATCGCCACCTACAGCGCTACGTGCCCACCTACAGCCCTGAGAGCCCAACCACAGCCCTAAGCGCCCACCTACAGCCCTGAGTGCCCACCTACAGCCCTCAGCGCCCACCTACTGCCCTAAGCGCACACCTACAGCCCTGAGCGCACACCTACAGCCCTGAGCGCCCACCTACAGCCCGAAGCGCCCGTCTGCATCCCTAATCGCCCAACAACAGCCCCGAGCGCTCACCTACATCCCTAAATGACCACGTACAGCCCTAAGCGCCCACCTACAGCCCTAAGCGCCGAACTAAAGACCTAAGCGCCCGCCGACAGCCCTAAGCGCCCACCTACAGCCCCAATCGCCCACCAACAGCCCTGAGCGCCCACCTACAGCCATAATCGCCCACCTCAAGCCTTACGCGCCCACCTACAGTCGTGAGAGCCCAACCACAGCCCTCAGCGCCCACCTACAGCACTCAGCGCCCACCTAAAGCCCTAAGCGCCCACCTACATCCCTCAGCGCCCACCTACAGTCCTAAGTGCCAACCTACAGCCATCAGCGCCCACCTACAGCCCTAAGCGCCCACCTAAAGCCCTAAGAGCCCGCCTACATCCCTCAGCGCCCACCTACAGCCCTAAGTGCCCACCTACAGCCCTATGTGCCCACCTACAGCACTCAGCGCCCACCTACAGCCCTGAGCGCCCACCTACAGCCCTAAGCGCCCACCTAAAGCGCTAATCGCCCACCTAAAGCGCTAAGCGCCCACCTACAGCACTGAGCGCCCTCCTACAGCCATAATCGATCACCTACAGCCATACGCGCCCACCTACGGTTCTGAGCGTCCACCTACAGCGCTGATAACCCATCCACAGCACTAAGAGCTCACCTACTGCCCTAACCACCCACCTAAAGCACTCAGAGACAACCTACAGCCCTAAGCGCCCTCCTACAGCCCTAATCGCCCCCCTGCAGCCCACAGCGCCTCCTAGAGCACTGAGCGCCTACCTACAGCCCTAATCGACCACCTACAGCCCTAAGCGCCCATCTACAGCCCTAAGCGCCGGCCGACAGCTCTGAGCGCCCACCTACAGCCCTAAACGCCCACCTAAAGCCCTAAGCGCCCACCTACAGCCCTGAGAGCCCACCCACAGCCCTAGGAGCCCACCCACATCCCTGAGCGCCCTTCTAAAGCACTGAGCGACCACCTACATCCCTGAGCGATCACCTAAAGCCCTAAGCGCCCACCTACATCCCAAAGCGCCCGCCGACAGACCTGAGCGCCCAACTACAGCCCTAAACGCCCACCTAAAGCCCTAAGCGCCCATCTACAGCCCTGAGAGCCTACCCACAGCCCTAAGAGCTCACCTTCAGCCCTGAGCGCCCTTCTAAAGCACTGAGCGACCACCTACAGCCCTAAGCGCCACCTACAGCGCTAAGTGCCCACCTACAGCCCTGAGAGCCCAAACACAGCCCTAAGCGCCCACCTACAGCCCTGAGTGCCCACCTACAGCCCTCAGCGCCCACCTACTGCCCTAAGCGCACACCTACAGCCCTGAGCGCACACCTACAGCCCTGAGCGCCCACCTACAGCCCGAAGCGCCCGTCTACAGCCCTAATCGCCCAACAACAGCCCCGATCGCCCACCTACATCCCTAAGTGACCACCGAAAGCCCTAAGCGCCCACCTACAGCCCTAAGCGCCCACCTACAGACCTAAGCGCCCGCCGACAGCCCTAGGCGCCGACTTACAGCCCCAATCGCCCACCAACAGCCCTGAGCGCCCACCTACAGCCATAATCGCCCACCCCAAGCCCTACGCGCCCACCTACAGTCGTGAGAGCCCAACCACAGCCCTCAGCGCCCACCTACAGCCCTCAGCGCCCACCTAAAGCCCTAAGCGCCCACCTACATCCCTCAGCGCCCACCTACAGTCCTAAGTGCCCACCTACAGCCCTCAGCGCCTACCTACAGCCCTAAGCGCCCACCTAAATCCCTAAGCGCCCACCTACATCCCTCAGCGCCCACCTACAGTCCTAAGTGCACACCTACAGCCCGAAGCGCCCGTCTGCTGCCCTAATCGCCCAACAACAGCCCCGAGCGCTCACCTACATCCCTAAGTGACCACCTACAGCCCTAAGCGCCCACCTACATCCCAAAGCGCCCGCCAACAGCCCTGAGCGCCCAACTACAGCCCTAAACGCCCACCTAAAGCCCTAAGCGCCCATCTACAGCCCTGAGAGCCTACCCACAGCCCTAAGAGCTCACCTTCAGCCCTGAGCGCCCTTCTAAAGCACTGAGCGACCACCTACAGCCCTAAGCGCCACCTACAGCGCTAAGTGCCCACCTACAGCCCTGAGAGCCCAAACACAGCCCTAAGCGCCCACCTACAGCCCTGAGTGCCCACCTACAGCCCTCAGCGCCCACCTACTGCCCTAAGCGCACAACTACAGCCCTGAGCGCACACCTACAGCCCTGAGCGCCCACCTACAGCCCGAAGCGCCCGTCTACAGCCCTAATCGCCCAACAACAGCCCCGATCGCCCACCTACATCCCTAAGTGACCACCGAAAGCCCTAAGCGCCCACCTACAGCCCTAAGCGCCCACCTACAGACCTAAGCGCCCGCCGACAGCCCTAGGCGCCCACTTACAGCCCCAATCGCCCAACAACAGCCCTGAGCGCCCACCTACAGCCATAATCGCCCACCCCAAGCCCTACGCGCCCACCTACAGTCGTGAGAGCCCAACCACAGCCCTCAGCGCCCACCTACAGCCCTCAGCGCCCACCTAAAGCCCTAAGCGCCCACCTACATCCCTCAGCGCCCACCTACAGCCCTAAGTGCCCACCTACAGCCCTAAGTGCCCACCTACAGCACTCAGCGCCCACCTACAGCCCTGAGCGCCCAACTACATCCCTAAGCGCCCACCTAAAGCGCTAATCGCCCACCTAAAGCGCTAAGCGACCACCTACAGCACTGAGCGTCCTCCTACAGCCCTAATCGATCACCTACAGCCATACGCGCCCACCTACGGTTCTGAGCGTCCACCTACAGCGCTGATAGCCCAACCACAGCACTAAGAGCTCACCTACTGCCCTAACCAACCACCTAAAGCACTGAGCGACAACCTACAGCCCTAAGCGCCCTCCTACATCCCTAATCGCCCACCTGCAGCCCACAGCGCCTCCTAGAGCACTGAGCGCCTACCTACAGCCCTAATCGCCCACCTACAGCCCTAAGCGCCCATCTACAGACCTAAGCACCTACCTATAGCACTTAGCGCTCACCTACAGCCCTAGGCGCCCACCTACAGCCCTAAGCGGCCACCTACAGCCCTAAGCGCCCGCCGACAGCCCTGAGCGCCCACCTACAGCCCTAAACGCCCACCTAAAGCCCTAAGCGTCCACCTACAGCCCTGAGAGCCCACCCAGAGCCCTAGAAGCCCACCTATAGCCCTGAGCGCCCTACTAAAGCACTGAGCGACCACCTACAGCCCTAAGCGCCACATACAGCGCTACGTGCCCACCTACAGCCCTGAGAGCCCAACCACAGCCATAAGCGCCCACCTACAGCCCTGAGTGCCCACCTACAGCCCTCAGCGCCCACCTACTGCCCTAAGCGCACACCTACAGCCCTGAGCGCACACCTACAGCCCTGAGCGCCCACCTACAGCCCGAAGCGCCCGTCTACAGCCCTCAGCGCCCAACAACAGCCCCGAGCGCTCACCTACATCCCTAAGTGACCACCGAAAGCCCTAAGCGCCCACCTACAGCCCTAAGCGCCGAACTAAAGACCTAAGCGCCCGCCGACAGCCCTAAGCGCCCACCTACAGCCCCAATCGCCCACCAACAGCGCTGAGCGCCCACCTACAGCCATAATCGCCCACCTCAAGCCTTACGCGCCCACCTACAGTCGTGAGATCCAAACCACAGCCCTCAGCGCTCACCTACAGCACTCAGCGCCTACCTAAAGCCCTAAACGCCCACCTATATCCCTCAGCGCCCACCTACAGCCATCAGCGCGCACCTACAGCCCTAAGCGCCCACCTAAAGCCCTAACAGCCCGCCTACATCCCTCAGCGCCCACCTACAGCCCTAAGTGCCCACCTACAGCCCTATGTGCCCACCTACAGCACTCAGCGCCCACCTACAGCCCTGAGCGCCCACCTACAGCCCTAAGCGCCCACCTAAAGCGCTAATCGCCCACCTAAAGCGCTAAGCGCCCACCGACAGCACTGAGCGCCCTCCTACAGCCCTAATCGATCACCTACAGCCATACGCGCCCACCCACGGTTCTGAGCGTCCACCTACAGCGCTGATAGCCCAACCACAGCACTAAGAGCTCACCTACTGCCCTAACCAACCACCTAAAGCACTGAGCGACAACCTACAGCCCTAAGCGCCCTCCTACAGCCCTAATCGCCCACCTGCAGCCCACAGCGCCTCCTAGAGCACTGAGCGCCTACCTACAGCCCTAATCGCCCACCTACAGCCCTAAGCGCCCATCTACAGTCCTAAGCACCTACCTATAGCACTTAGCGCTCACCTACAGCCCTAAGCGCCCACCTACAGCCGTAAGCGGCCACCTACATCCCTAAGCGCCCGCCGACAGCCCTGAGCGCCCACCTACAGCCCTAAACGCCCACCTAAAGCCCTAAGCGCCCACCTACAGCCCTGAGAGCCCACCCACAGCCCTAGGAGCCCAACTACAGCCCTGAGCGCCCTTCTAAAGCACTGAGCGACCACCTTCAGCCCTAAGCGCCACCTACAGCGCTACCTGCCCATCTACAGCCATGAGAGCCCAACCACAGCCCTAAGCGCCCACCTACAGCCCTCAGCGCCCACCTACTGCCCTAAGCGCACACCTACAGCCCTGAGCGCACACCTACAGCCCTGAGCGCCCACCTACAGCCCGAAGCGCCCGTCTACAGCCCTAATCGCCCAACAACAGCCCCGAGCGCTCACCTAAATCCCTAAGTGACCACCGAAAGCCCTAAGCGCCCACCTACAGCCCTAAGCGCCGAACTAAAGACCTAAGCGCCCGCCGACAGCCCTAAGCGCCCACCTACAGCCCCAATCGCCCACCAACAGCGCTGAGCGCCCACCTACAGCCATAATCGCCCACCTCAAGCCTTACGCGCCCACCTACAGTCGTGAGAGCCCAACCACAGCCCTCAGCTCTCACCTACAGCACTCAGCGCCCACCTAAAGCCCTAAGCGCCCACCTATATCCCTCAGCGCCCACCTACAGTCCTAATTGCCCACCTACAGCCATCAGCGCGCACCTACAGCCCTAAGCGCCCACCTAAAGCCCTAAGAGCCCGCCTACATCCCTCAGCGCCCACCTACAGCCCTAAGTGCCCACCTACAGCCCTAAGTGCCCACCTACAGCACTCAGCGCCCACCTACAGCCCTGAGCGCCCACCTACAGCCCTAAGCGCCCACCTAAAGCGCTAATCGCCCACCTAAAGCGCTAAGCGCCCACCTACAGCAGTGAACGCCCTCCTACAGCCCTAATCGATCACCTACAGCCATACGCGCCCACCTACGGTTCTGAGCGTCCACCTACAGCGCTGATAGCCCATCCACAGCACTAAGAGCTCACCTACTGCCCTAACCACCCACCTAAAGCACTGAGAGACAAACTACAGCCCTAAGCGCCCCCCTACAGCCCTAAGCGCCCCCCTGCAGCCCACAGCGCCTCCTAGAGCACTGTGCGCCTACCTACAGGCCTAATCGCCCACCTACAGCCCTAAGCGCCCATCTACAGCCCTAAGCGCCCGCCGACAGCCCTGAGCGCCCACCTACAGCCCTAAACGCCCACCTAAAGCCCTAAGCGCCCACCTACAGCCCTGAGAGCCCACCCACAGCCCTAGGAGCCCACCCACAGCCCTGAGCGCCCTTCTAAAGCACTGAGCGACCACCTACATCCCTAAGCGACCACCTAAAGCCCTAAGCACCCACCTACATCCCAAAGCGCCCGCCGACATCACTGAGCGCCCACCTACTGCCCTAAACGCCCACCTAAAGCCCTAAGCGCCCATCTACAGCCCTGAGAGCCTACCCACAGCCCTAAGAGCTCACCTACAGCCCTGAGCGCCCTTCTAAAGCACTGAGCGACCACCTACAGCCCTAAGCGCCACCTACAGCGCTACGTGCCCACCTACAGCCCTGAGAGCCCAACCACAGCCCTAAGCGCCCACCTACAGCCCTGAGTGCCCACCTACAGCCCTCAGCGCCCACCTACTGCCCTAAGCGCACACCTACAGCCCTGAGTGCACACCTACAGCCCTGAGCGCCCACCTACAGCCCGAAGCGCCCGTCTACAGCCCTAATCGCCCAACAACAGCCCCGATCGCCCACCTACATCCCTAAGTGACCACCGAAAGCCCTAAGCGCCCACCTACAGCCCTAAGCGCCCACCTACAGACCTAAGCGCCCGCCGACAGCCCTAGGCGCCCACTTACAGCCCCAATCGCCCACCAACAGGCCTGAGCGCCCACCTACAGCCATAATCGCCCACCCCAAGCCCTACGCGCCCACCTACAGTCGTGAGAGCCCAACCACAGCCCTCAGCGCCCACCTACAGCCCTCAGCGCCCACCTAAAGCCCTAAGCGCCCACCTACATCCCTCAGCGCCCACCTACAGTCCTAAGTGCCCACCTACAGCCCTCAGCGCCTACCTACAGCCCTAAGCGCCCACCTAAATCCCTAAGCGCCCACCTACATCCCTCAGCGCCCACCTACAGTCCTAAGTGCCCACCTACAGCCCGAAGCGCCCGTCTGCAGCCCTAATCGCCCAACAACAGCCCCGAGCGCTCACCTACATCCCTAAGTGACCACCTACAGCCCTAAGCGCCCACCTACATCCCAAAGCGCCCGCCAACAGCCCTGAGCGCCCAACTACAGCCCTAAACGCCCACCTAAAGCCCTAAGCGCCCATCTACAGCCCTGAGAGCCTACCCACAGCCCTAAGAGCTCACCTTCAGCCCTGAGCGCCCTTCTAAAGCACTGAGCGACCACCTACAGCCCTAAGCGCCACCTACAGCGCTAAGTGCCCACCTACAGCCCTGAGAGCCCAAACACAGCCCTAAGCGCCCACCTACAGCCCTGAGTGCCCACCTACAGCCCTCAGCGCCCACCTACTGCCCTAAGCGCACACCTACAGCCCTGAGCGCACACCTACAGCCCTGAGCGCCCACCTACAGCCCGAAGCGCCCGTCTACAGCCCTAATCGCCCAACAACAGCCCCGATCGCCCACCTACATCCCTAAGTGACCACCGAAAGCCCTAAGCGCCCACCTACAGCCCTAAGCGCCCACCTACAGACCTAAGCGCCCGCCGACAGCCCTAGGCGCCCACTTACAGCCCCAATCGCCCAACAACAGCCCTGAGCGCCCACCTACAGCCATAATCGCCCACCCCAAGCCCTACGCGCCCACCTACAGTCGTGAGAGCCCAACCACAGCCCTCAGCGCCCACCTACAGCCCTCAGCGCCCACCTAAAGCCCTAAGCGCCCACCTACATCCCTCAGCGCCCACCTACAGCCCTAAGTGCCCACCTACAGCCCTAAGTGCCCACCTACATCACTCAGCGCCCACCTACAGCCCTGAGCGCCCACCTACATCCCTAAGCGCCCACCTAAAGCGCTAATCGCCCACCTAAAGCGCTAAGCGACCACCTACAGCACTGAGCGTCCTCCTACAGCCCTAATCGATCACCTACAGCCATACGCGCCCACCTACGGTTCTGAGCGTCCACCTACAGCGCTGATAGCCCAACCACAGCACTAAGTGCTCACCTACTGCCCTAACCAACCACCTAAAGCACTGAGCGACAACCTACAGCCCTAAGCGCCCTCCTACATCCCTAATCGCCCACCTGCAGCCCACAGCGCCTCCTAGAGCACTGAGCGCCTACCTACAGCCCTAATCGCCCACCTACAGCCCTAAGCGCCCATCTACAGACCTAAGCACCTACCTATAGCACTTAGCGCTCACCTACAGCCCTAGGCGCCCACCTACAGCCCTAAGCGGCCACCTACAGCCCTAAGCGCCCGCCGACAGCCCTGAGCGCCCACCTACAGCCCTAAACGCCCACCTAAAGCCCTAAGCGTCCACCTATAGCCCTGAGCGCCCTTCTAAAGCACTGAGCGACCACCTACAGCCCTAAGCGCCACATACAGCGCTACGTGCCCATCTACAGCCCTGAGAGCCCAACCACAGCCATAAGCGCCCACCTACAGCCCTGAGTGCCCACCTACAGCCCTCAGCGCCCACCTACTGCCCTAAGCGCACACCTACAGCCCTGAGCGCACACCTACAGCCCTGAGCGCCCACCTACAGCCCGAAGCGCCCGTCTACAGCCCTCAGCGCCCAACAACAGCCCCGAGCGCTCACCTACATCCCTAAGTGACCACCGAAAGCCCTAAGCGCCCACCTACAGCCCTAAGCGCCGAACTAAAGACCTAAGCGCCCGCCGACAGCCCTAAGCGCCCACCTACAGCCCCAATCGCCCACCAACAGCGCTGAGCGCCCACCTACAGCCATAATCGCCCACCTCAAGCCTTACGCGCCCACCTACAGTCGTGAGATCCAAACCACAGCCCTCAGCGCTCACCTACAGCACTCAGCGCCTACCTAAAGCCCTAAACGCCCACCTATATCCCTCAGCGCCCACCTACAGCCATCAGCGCGCACCTACAGCCCTAAGCGCCCACCTAAAGCCCTAACAGCCCGCCTACATCCCTCAGCGCCCACCAACAGCCCTAAGTGCCCACCTACAGCCCTATGTGCCCACCTACAGCACTCAGCGCCCACCTACAGCCCTGAGCGCCCACCTACAGCCCTAAGCGCCCACCTAAAGCGCTAATCGCCCACCTAAAGCGCTAAGCGCCCACCGACAGCACTGAGCGCCCTCCTACAGCCCTAATCGATCACCTACAGCCATACGCGCCCACCCACGGTTCTGAGCGTCCACCTACAGCGCTGATAGCCCAACCACAGCACTAAGAGCTCACCTACTGCCCTAACCAACCACCTAAAGCACTGAGCGACAACCTACAGCCCTAAGCGCCCTCCTACAGCCCTAATCGCCCACCTGCAGCCCACAGCGCCTCCTAGAGCACTGAGCGCCTACCTACAGCCCTAATCGCCCACCTACAGCCCTAAGCGCCCATCTACAGTCCTAAGCACCTACCTATAGCACTTAGCGCTCACCTACAGCCCTAAGCGCCCACCTACAGCCGTAAGCGGCCACCTACATCCCTAAGCGCCCGCCGACAGCCATGAGCGCCCACCTACAGCCCTAAACGCCCACCTAAAGCCCTAAGCGCCCACCTACAGCCCTGAGAGCCCACCCACAGCCCTAGGAGCCCAACTACAGCCCTGAGCGCCCTTCTAAAGCACTGAGCGACCACCTTCAGCCCTAAGCGCCACCTACAGCGCTACCTGCCCACCTACAGCCATGAGAGCCCAACCACAGCCCTAAGCGCCCACCTACAGCCCTCAGCGCCCACCTACTGCCCTAAGCGCACACCTACAGCCCTGAGCGCACACCTACAGCCCTGAGCGCCCACCTACAGCCCGAAGCGCCCGTCTACAGCCCTAATCGCCCAACAACAGCCCCGAGCGCTCACCTAAATCCCTAAGTGACCACCGAAAGCCCTAAGCGCCCACCTACAGCCCTAAGCGCCGAACTAAAGACCTAAGCGCCCGCCGACAGCCCTAAGCGCCCACCTACAGCCCCAATCGCCCACCAACAGCGCTGAGCGCCCACCTACAGCCATAATCGCCCACCTCAAGCCTTACGCGCCCACCTACAGTCGTGAGAGCCCAACCACAGCCCTCAGCGCTCACCTACAGCACTCAGCGCCCACCTAAAGCCCTAAGCGCCCACCTATATCCCTCAGCGCCCACCTACAGTCCTAATTGCCCACCTACAGCCATCAGCGCGCACCTACAGCCCTAAGCGCCCACCTAAAGCCCTAAGAGCCCGCCTACATCCCTCAGCGCCCACCTACAGCCCTAAGTGCCCACCTACAGCCCTAAGTGCCCACCTACAGCACTCAGCGCCCACCTACAGCCCTGAGCGCCCACCTACAGCCCTAAGCGCCCACCTAAAGCGCTAATCGCCCACCTAAAGCGCTAAGCGCCCACCTACAGCAGTGAACGCCCTCCTACAGCCCTAATCGATCACCTACAGCCATACGCGCCCACCTACGGTTCTGGGCGTCCGCCTACAGCGCTGATAGCCCATCCACAGCACTAAGAGCTCACCTACTGCCCTAACCACCCACCTAAAGCACTGAGAGACAAACTACAGCCCTAAGCGCCCCCCTACAGCCCTAATCGCCCCCCTGCAGCCCACAGCGCCTCCTAGAGCACTGTGCGCCTACCTACAGGCCTAATCGCCCACCTACAGCCCTAAGCGCCCATCTACAGCCCTAAGCGCCCGCCGACAGCCCTGAGCGCCCACCTACAGCCCTAAACGCCCACCTAAAGCCCTAAGCGCCCACCTACAGCCCTGAGAGCCCACCCACAGCCCTAGGAGCCCACCCACAGCCCTGAGCGCCCTTCTAAAGCACTGAGCGACCACCTACATCCCTAAGCGACCACCTAAAGCCCTAAGCACCCACCTACATCCCAAAGCGCCCGCCGACAGCACTGAGCGCCCACCTACTGCCCTAAACGCCCACCTAAAGCCCTAAGCGCCCATCTACAGCCCTGAGAGCCTACCCACAGCCCTAAGAGCTCACCTACAGCCCTGAGCGCCTTTCTAAAGCACTGAGCGACCACCTACAGCCCTAAGCGCCACCTACAGCGCTACGTGCCCACCTACAGCCCTGAGAGCCCAACCACAGCCCTAAGCGCCCACCTACAGCCCTGAGTGCCCACCTACAGCCCTCAGCGCCCACCTACTGCCCTAAGCGCACACCTACAGCCCTGAGTGCACACCTACAGCCCTGAGCGCCCACCTACAGCCCGAAGCGCCCGTCTACAGCCCTAATCGCCCAACAACAGCCCCGATCGCCCACCTACATCCCTAAGTGACCACCTACAGCCCTAAGCGCCCACCTACAGCCCTAAGCGCCCACCTACAGACCTAAGCGCCCGCCGACAGCCCTAAGCGCCCACTTACAGCCCCAATCGCCCACCAACAGCCCTGAGCGCCAAACTACAGCCATAATCGCCCACCTCAAGCCCTAAGCGCCCACCTACAGTCGTGAGAGACCAACCACAGCCCTCAGCGCCCACCTACAGCCCTCAGCGCCCACCTAAAGCCCTAAGCGCCCACCTACATCCCTCAGCGCCCACCTACAGTCCTAAGTGCCCACCTACAGCCCTCAGCGCCTACCTACAGCCCTAAGCGCCCACCTAAATCCCTAAGCGCCCACCTACATCCCTCAGCGCCCACCTACAGCCCTAAGTGCCCACCTACAGCCCTAAGTGCCCACCTACAGCACTCAGCGCCCACCTACAGCCCTGAGCGCCCACCTACCTCCCTAAGCGCCCACCTAAAGCGCTAATCGCGCACCTAAAGCGCTAAGCGACCACCTACAGCACTGAGCGCACTCCTACAGCCCTAATCGATCACTTACAGCCATACGCGCCCACCTACGGTTCTGAGCGTCCACCTACAGCGCTGATAGCCCAACCACAGCACTAAGAGATCACCTACTGCCCTAACCAACCACCTAAAGCACTGAGCTACAACCTACAGCCCTAAGCGCCCTCCTACAGCCCTAATCGCCCACCTGCAGCCCACAGCGCCTCCTAGAGCACTGAGCGCCTACCTACAGCCCTAATCGCCCACCTACAGCCCTAAGCGCCCATCTACAGTCCTAAGCATCTACCTATAGCACTTAGCGATCACCTACAGCCCTAAGCGCCCACCTACAGCCCGAAGCGCCCGTCTACAGCCCTAATCGCCCAACAACAGCCCCGAGCGCTCACCTACATCCCTAAGTGACCACCGAAAGCCCTAAGCGCCCACCTACAGCCCTAAGCTCCGAACTAAAGACCTAAGCGCCCGCCGACAGCCCTAAGCGCCCACCTACAGCCCCAATCGCCCAACAACAGCCCTGTGCGCCCACCTACAGCCATAATCGCCCAACTCAAGCCTTACGCGCCCAACTACAGTCGTGAGAGCCCAACCACAGCCCTCAGCGCTCACCTACAGCATTCAGCGCCCACCTAAATCCCTAAGCGCCCACCTGTATCCCTCAGCGCCCACCTACAGTCCTAAGTGCCCACCTACAGCCATCAGCGCCCACCTACAGCCCTAAGTGCCCACCTACAGCCCTAAGTGCCCACCTACAGCACACAGCGCCCACCTGCAGCCCTGAGCGCCCACCTACAGCCCTAAGCGCCCACCTAAAGCGCTAATCGTCCACCTACAGCGCTAAGCGCCCACCTACAGCACTGAGCGCCCTCCTACAGCCCTAATCGATCACCTACAGCCATACGCGCCAACCTACGGTTCTGAGCGTCCACCTACAACGCTGATTGCCCATCCGCAGCACTAAGAGCTCACCTACTGCCCTAACCACCCACCTAAAGCACTGAGAGACATACTACAGCCCTAAGCGCCCTCCTACAGCCCTAATCGCCCCCCTGCAGCCCACAGCGCCTCCTAGAGCACTGAGCGCCTACCTACAGCCCTAATCGCCCACCTACAGCCCTAAGCGCCCATCTACAGCCCTAAGCGCCCGCCGACAGCCCTGAGCGCCCACCTACAGCCCTAAACGCCCACCTAAAGCCCTAAGCGCCCACCTACAGCCCTGAGAGCCCACCCACAGCCCTAGGAGCCCACCCACAGCCCTGAGCGCCCTTCTAAAGCACTGAGCGACTACCTACATCCCTAAGCGACCACCTAAAGCCCTAGGCGCCCACCTACATCGCAAAGCGCCCGCCGACAGCCCTGAGCGCCCACCTACAGCCCTAAACGCCCACCTAAAGCCCTAAGCGCCCATCTACAGCCCTGAGAGCCTACCCACAGCCCTAAGAGCTCACCTACAGCCCTGAGCGCCCTTCTAAAGCACTGAGCGACCACCTACATCCCTAAGCGACCACCTAAAGCCCTAAGCGCCCACCTACATCCCAAAGCGCCCGCCGACAGCCCTAAGAGCTCACCTACAGCCCTGAGCGCCCTTCTAAAGCACTGAGCGACCACCTACAACCCAAAGCGCCACCTACAGCGCTAAGTGCCCACCTACAGCCCTGAGAGCCCAACTACAGCCCTAAGCGCCCACCTACAGCCCTGAGTGCCCACCTACAGCCCTCAGCGCCCACCTACTGCCCTAAGCGCACACCTACATCCCTGAGTGCACACCTACAGCCCTGAGCGCCCACCTACAGCCCGAAGCGCCCGTCTACAGCCCTAGTCGCGCAACAACAGCCCCGATCGCCCACCTACATCCCTAATTGACCACCGAAAGCCCTAAGCGCCCACCTACAGCCCTAAGCGCCCACCTACAGACCTAAGCGCCCGCCGACAGCCCTAAGCGCCCACTTACAGCCCCAATCGCCCACCAACAGCCCTGAGCGCCCACCTACAGCCATAATCGCCCACCTCAAGCCCTACGCGCCCACCTACAGTCGTGAGAGCCCAACCACAGCACTCAGCGCCCACCTACAGCCCTCAGCGCCCACCTAAAGCCCTAAGCGCCCACCTACATCCCTCAGCGCCCACCTACAGCCCTCAGCGCCTACCTACAGCCCTAAGCGCCCACCTAAATCCCTAAGCGCCCACCTACATCCCTCAGCGCCCACCTACAGCCCTACGTGCCCACCTACAGCCCTAAGTGCCCACCTACAGCACTCAGCGCCCACCTACAGACCTGAGCGCCCACCTACATCCCTAAGCGCCCACCTAAAGCGCTAATCGCCCACGTAAAGCGCTAAGCGACCACCTACAGCACTGAGCGCCCTCCTACAGCCCTAATCGATCACCTACAGCCATACGCGCCCACCTACGGTTCTGAGCGTCCACCTACACCGCTGATAGCCCAACCACAGCACTAAGAGCTCACCTACTGCCCGAACCAACCACCTAAAGCACTGAGCGACAACCTACTGCCCTAAGCGCCCTCCTACAGCCCTAATCGCCCACCTGCATCCCACAGCGCCTCCTAGAGCACTGAGCGCCTACCTACAGCCCTATTCGCCCACCTGCAGCCCTAAGCGCCCATCTACAGCCCTAAGCACCTACCTATAGCACTTAGCGCTCACCTACAGCCCTAAGCGCCCACCTACAGCCCTAAGCGGCCACCTACAGCCCTAAGCGCCCGCCGACAGCCCTGAGCGCCCACCTACAGCACTAAACGCCCACCTAAAGCCCTAAGCGCCCACCTACAGCCCTGAGAGCCCACCAACAGCCCTAGGAGCCCACCTACAGCCCTGAGCGCCCTTCTAAAGCACTGAGCGACCACCTACAGCCCTAAGCGCCAACTACAGCGCTACGTGCCCACCTACAGCCCTGAGAGCCCAACCACAGCCCTAAGCGCCCACCTACAGCCCTGAGTGCCCACCTACAGCCCTCAGCGCCCACCTACTGCCCTAAGCGCACACCTACAGCCCTGAGCACACACCTACAGCCCGTAGCGCCCACCTACAGCCCGAAGCGCCCGTCTACAGCCCTAATCGCCCAACAACAGCCCCGAGCGCTCACCTACATCCATAAGTGACCACCGAAAGCCCTAAGCGCCCACCTACAGCCCTAAGCGCCGAACTAAAGACCTAAGCGCCCGCCGACAGCCCTAAGCGCCCACCTACAGCCCCAATCGCCCACCAACAGCCCTGAGCGCCCACCTACAGCCATAATCGCCCACCTCAAGCCTTACACGCCCACCTACAGTCGTGAGAGCCCAACCACAGCCCTCAGCGCCCACCTACAGCACTCAGCGCCCACCTAAAGCCCGAAGCGCCCACCTACATCCCTCAGCGCCCAACTAAAGCCCTAAGCGCCCACCTACATCCCTCAGCGCCCACCTACAGTCCTAAGTGTCCACCTACAGCCCTCAGCGCCCACCTACAGCCCTAAGCGCCCACTTAAAGCCCTAAGATCCCGCCTACATCCCTCAGCGCCCACCTACAGCCCTAAGTACCCACCTACAGCCCTAAGTGCCCACCTACAGCACTCAGCGCCCACCTACAGCCCTGAGCGCCCACCTACAGCCCTAAGCGCCCACATAAAGCGCTAATCGCCCACCTAAAGCGCTAAGCGCCCACCTACAGCACTAAGCGCCCTCCTACAGCCCTAATCGATCACCTACAGCCATACGCGCCCACCTACGGTACTGAGCGTACACCTACAGCGCTGATAGCCCATCCACAGCACTAAGATCTCACCTACTGCCCTAACCACCCACCTAAAGCACTGAGAGACAACCTACAGCCCTAAGCGCCCTCCTACAGACCTAATCGCCCCCCTGCAGCCCACAGCGCCTCCTAGAGCACTGAGCGCCTACCTACAGCCCTAATCGCCCACCTACAGCCCTAAGCGCCCATCTACAGCCCTAAGCGCCCGCCGACAGTCCTGAGCGCCCACCTACAGCCGTAAACGCCCAACTAAAGCCCTAAGCGCCCACCTACAGCCCTGAGAGCCATCCCACAGCCCTAGGAGACCACCCACAGCCCTGAGCGCCCTTCTAAAGCACTGAGCGACCACCTACATCCCTAAGCGACCACCTAAAGCCCTAAGCGCCCACTTACATCCCAAAGCGCACGCCGACAGCCCTGAGCGCCCACCTACAGCCCTAAACGCCCACATAAAGCCCTAAGCGCCCATCTGCAGCCCTGAGAGCCTACCCAGAGCCCTAAGAGCCCACCTACAGCCCTGAGCGCCCTTCTAAAGCACTGAGCGACCACCTACAGCCCTAAGCGCCACCTACAGCGCTAAGTGCCCACCTACAGCCCTGAGAGCCCAACCACAGCCCTAAGCGCCCACCTACAGCCCTGAGTGCCCACCTACAGCCCTCAGCGCCAAACTACTGCCCTAAGCGCACACCTACAGCCCTGAGCGCACACCTACAGCCCTGAGCGCCCAACTACAGCCCGAAGCGCCCGTCTACAGCCCTAATCGCCCAACAACAGCCCCGAGCGCCCACCTACATCCCTAAATGCCCACCTACAGCCCATAGCGCCTCCAAGAGCACTGAGCGCCTACATACTTCCCTAATCGCCCACCTACAGCCCTAAGCGCCCAGCTATAGCGCTAAGCACCCACCTACAGCACTTAGCGCTCACCTACAGCCCTAATGGCACACCTACAGCCATAAGCGGCAACCTAGAGCCCTGAACGCCCACCTACAACCCTACGCGCCCACCTACAGCCCTCATCGCCCACCGGCAGCCCTCAGCGCCCACCTACAGCCCTGAGCGCACACCTACAGCCCTAAGCGTCCACCTACAGCCCTTACCGCCCACCTACAGCCCTAAGCGCCCATCTAAAGCACTGAGCGACCAACTGTATCCCTAAGCGCCCTCCTACAGCCCTCATCGCCCACCTACCGCCCTAAGCGCCAACCTGCAGCCGTAAGCGCCCAAAAACAGCCCTAAGCGCCCAACTACAGCCCTAAGCACCCACCTAGATTCCTAAACGCTCACCTACAGCGCTAAGCGCCCAACTGCTGCCCTGAACGTCCAACTACAACCCTACGCGACCACCTACCGCCCGAAGCGCCAAACAGCAGCCCTAAGCGCCCAACTACAGTCCTAAGCGACCACCTACAGACCTAAGCGCCCGCCGACAGCCCTAAGCGCCCACCTACAGCCCTAATCGCCCACCAACAGCCCTGAGCGCCCATCTACATCCCTAAGCGACCACATAAAGCCCTAAGTCCCCACCTACATCCCTAAGCGCCCACGTACAGCCCTAAGCGCCCACCTGCAGCTCTTAGCGCCCACCTACAGCCCTAAGCGCCCACATACAGCCCTAAGCGCCCACCTACAGCTCTTAGTGCCCACCTACAGCCCTAAGCGCCCAACTACAGCCCTAAGGTCCCACCTACAGCGCTAAGAGCCCAACTGCAGTCCTGAGCGCCCAGCTCCCACTTCAAGCGCCAAACTACAGGCGTAAGCCACCACCTACAGCCCTAAGCGCCCATTTACAGCACTAAGCTCCCGCCGGCAGCCCGAAGCGCCCACGTACAGCCGTAATCGCCCACCAACAGACCTGAGAGCCCACCTATATCCCTAAGCGACCGCTTAAAGCCCTAAGCGCCCACCTACAGCCCTATGCGCCCACATGCAGCCCTACGCGCCCACATACAGCCCTTAGCGCCCACCTACAGCCCTATGCGCCCCCCTACAGCCCTAAGCGCCCACCGGCAGCCCTCAGAGCCCACCTACATCCCTGAGCGCACACCTACAGCCCTGAGCGCACACCTACAGCCCTCATCGCCCACCTGCAGCCCTACGCGCCCACCTACAGCCGTAAGCGCCCACCTACAGCCCTGAGCGCCCACCTCCAGCCCTGAGAGCGCACATATAGCCGTAAGCGCCCACCTACAAACCTAATCGCCCACCAACAGCCCTGAGCGCCCACCTGCATCCCTAAGCGTCCACCTCCAGCCCTAAGCGCCCACCTACAGCCCTTACCGCCCACCTACAGCCCTAAGCGCCCATCTAAAGCACTAAGCGCCCTCCTACAGCCCTCATCGCCCACCTACCGCCCTAAGCGCCAACCTACAGCCGTAAGCGCCCACCAACAGCCCTAAGCGACCACCTACAGACCTAAGCGCCCGCCGACATCCCTAAGCGCCCACCTACAGCCCTAATCGCCCACCAACAGCCCTGAGCGCCCACCTACATCCCTAAGCGACCAAATAAAGCCCGAAGTCCCCACCTACAGCCCTAAGCGCCCACGTACAGCCCTAAGCGCCCACCTGCAGCTCTTAGCGCCCACCTACAGCCCTAAGCGCCCAACTACAGCCCTAGGGTCCCACCTACAGCGCTAATCGCCCAACTGCAGTCCTGAGCGCCCAGCTACCACTCCAAGCGCCAAACTACAGGCGTAAGCGCCCACCTACAGCGCTAAGCGCCCATTTACAGCACTAATCTCCCGCCGGCAGCCCTAAGCACCCACCTACAGCCGTAATCGCCCACCAACAGACCTGAGCGCCCACCTGCAGCCCTAAGCGCCCACCTCCAGCCCTAAGCGCCCACCTACAGCCCTTACCGCCCACCTACAGCCCTAAGCGCCCATCTAAAGCACTGAGCGACCACCTGTATCCCTAAGCGCCCTCCTACAGCCCTCATCGCCCACCTACCGCCCTAAGCGCCAACCTACAGCCGTAAGCGCCCACCAACAGCCCTAAGCGCCCATCTACAGCCCTAAGCACCCACCTAGATTCCTAAACGCCCACCTACAACCCTACGCGACCACCTACCGCCCTAAGCGCCAAACAGCAGCCCTAAGCGCCCAACTACAGTCCTAAGCGCCCACCTACAGACCTAAGCGCCCGCCGACAGCCCTGAGCGCCCACCTACATCCCTAAGCGACCACATAAAGCCCTATGTCCCCACCTACAGCCCTAAGCGCCCACTTACAGCCCTAAGCGCCCACCTACAGCTCTTAGCGCCCACCTACAGCCCTATGCGCCCACATACAGCCTTAAGCGCCCACCTACAGCTCTCAGCGCCCACCTACAGCCCTAAGCGCCCAACTACTGCCCTAAGGTCCCACCTACAGCGCTAAGCGCCCAACTACAGTCCTGAGCGCCCAGCTACCACTCTAAACGCCAAACTACAGGCGTAAGCTCCCACCTACATCCCTAAGCGCCCATTGACAGCACTAAGCTCCCGCCGGCAGCCCAAAGCGCCCACCTACAGCCGTAATCGCCCACCAACAGACCTGAGCGCCCACCTATATCCCTAAGCGACCGCTTAAAGCCCTAAGTGCCCACCTACAGCCCTATGCGCCCACCTGCAGCCCTACGCGCCCACATACAGCCCTTAGAGCCCACCTGCAGCCCTATGCGCCCACCTACAGCCATAAGCGCCCACCGGCAGCCCTCAGCGCCCACCTATAGCCCTGAGCGCACACCTACAGCCCTGAGCGCACACCTACAGCCCTCATCGCCCACCTGCAGCCCTACGCGCCCACCTACAGCCCTAAGCGCCCAACTACAGCCCTGAGCGCCCACCTCCAGCCCTGAGGGCGCACATACAGCCGTAAGCGCCCACCTACAGACCTAATCGCCCACCAACAGCCCTGAGCGCCCACCTGCAGCCCTAAGCGCCCACCTCCAGCCCTAAGCGCCCACCTACAGCCCTTTCCGCCCACCTACAGCCCTAAGCGCCCATCTAAAGCACTGATCTACCATCTGTATCCCTAAGCGCCCTCCTACAGCCCTCATCGCCCACCTACCGCCCTAAGCGCCAACCTACAGCCGTAATCGCCCACCAACAGCCCTAAGCGCCCACCTACATCCCTAAATGCCCACCTACAGCCCATAGCGCCTCCAAGAGCACTGAGCGCCTACATACTTCCCTAATCGCCCACCTACAGCCCTAAGCGCCCAGCTATAGCGCTAAGCACCCACCTACAGCACTTAGCGCTCACCTACAGCCCTAATGGCACACCTACAGCCATAAGCGGCAACCTAGAGCCCTGAACGCCCACCTACAACCCTACGCGCCCACCTACAGCCCTCATCGCCCACCGGCAGCCCTCAGCGCCCACCTACAGCCCTGAGCGCACACCTACAGCCCTAAGCGTCCACCTACAGCCCTTACCGCCCACCTACAGCCCTAAGCGCCCATCTAAAGCACTGAGCGACCAACTGTATCCCTAAGCGCCCTCCTACAGCCCTCATCGCCCACCTACCGCCCTAAGCGCCAACCTGCAGCCGTAAGCGCCCAAAAACAGCCCTAAGCGCCCAACTACAGCCCTAAGCACCCACCTAGATTCCTAAACGCTCACCTACAGCGCTAAGCGCCCAACTGCTGCCCTGAACGTCCAACTACAACCCTACGCGACCACCTACCGCCCGAAGCGCCAAACAGCAGCCCTAAGCGCCCAACTACAGTCCTAAGCGACCACCTACAGACCTAAGCGCCCGCCGACAGCCCTAAGCGCCCACCTACAGCCCTAATCGCCCACCAACAGCCCTGAGCGCCCATCTACATCCCTAAGCGACCACATAAAGCCCTAAGTCCCCACCTACATCCCTAAGCGCCCACGTACAGCCCTAAGCGCCCACCTGCAGCTCTTAGCGCCCACCTACAGCCCTAAGCGCCCACATACAGCCCTAAGCGCCCACCTACAGCTCTTAGTGCCCACCTACAGCCCTAAGCGCCCAACTACAGCCCTAAGGTCCCACCTACAGCGCTAAGAGCCCAACTGCAGTCCTGAGCGCCCAGCTCCCACTTCAAGCGCCAAACTACAGGCGTAAGCCACCACCTACAGCCCTAAGCGCCCATTTACAGCACTAAGCTCCCGCCGGCAGCCCGAAGCGCCCACGTACAGCCGTAATCGCCCACCAACAGACCTGAGAGCCCACCTATATCCCTAAGCGACCGCTTAAAGCCCTAAGCGCCCACCTACAGCCCTATGCGCCCACATGCAGCCCTACGCGCCCACATACAGCCCTTAGCGCCCACCTACAGCCCTATGCGCCCCCCTACAGCCCTAAGCGCCCACCGGCAGCCCTCAGAGCCCACCTACATCCCTGAGCGCACACCTACAGCCCTGAGCGCACACCTACAGCCCTCATCGCCCACCTGCAGCCCTACGCGCCCACCTACAGCCCTAAGCGCCCACCTACAGCCCTGAGCGCCCACCTCCAGCCCTGAGAGCGCACATATAGCCGTAAGCGCCCACCTACAAACCTAATCGCCCACCAACAGCCCTGAGCGCCCACCTGCATCCCTAAGCGTCCACCTCCAGCCCTAAGCGCCCACCTACAGCCCTTACCGCCCACCTACAGCCCTAAGCGCCCATCTAAAGCACTAAGCGCCCTCCTACAGCCCTCATCGCCCACCTACCGCCCTAAGCGCCAACCTACAGCCGTAAGCGCCCACCAACAGCCCTAAGCGACCACCTACAGACCTAAGCGCCCGCCGACATCCCTAAGCGCCCACCTACAGCCCTAATCGCCCACCAACAGCCCTGAGCGCCCACCTACATCCCTAAGCGACCAAATAAAGCCCGAAGTCCCCACCTACAGCCCTAAGCGCCCACGTACAGCCCTAAGCGCCCACCTGCAGCTCTTAGCGCCCACCTACAGCCCTAAGCGCCCAACTACAGCCCTAGGGTCCCACCTACAGCGCTAATCGCCCAACTGCAGTCCTGAGCGCCCAGCTACCACTCCAAGCGCCAAACTACAGGCGTAAGCGCCCACCTACAGCGCTAAGCGCCCATTTACAGCACTAATCTCCCGCCGGCAGCCCTAAGCACCCACCTACAGCCGTAATCGCCCACCAACAGACCTGAGCGCCCACCTGCAGCCCTAAGCGCCCACCTCCAGCCCTAAGCGCCCACCTACAGCCCTTACCGCCCACCTACAGCCCTAAGCGCCCATCTAAAGCACTGAGCGACCACCTGTATCCCTAAGCGCCCTCCTACAGCCCTCATCGCCCACCTACCGCCCTAAGCGCCAACCTACAGCCGTAAGCGCCCACCAACAGCCCTAAGCGCCCATCTACAGCCCTAAGCACCCACCTAGATTCCTAAACGCCCACCTACAACCCTACGCGACCACCTACCGCCCTAAGCGCCAAACAGCAGCCCTAAGCGCCCAACTACAGTCCTAAGCGCCCACCTACAGACCTAAGCGCCCGCCGACAGCCCTGAGCGCCCACCTACATCCCTAAGCGACCACATAAAGCCCTATGTCCCCACCTACAGCCCTAAGCGCCCACTTACAGCCCTAAGCGCCCACCTACAGCTCTTAGCGCCCACCTACAGCCCTATGCGCCCACATACAGCCTTAAGCGCCCACCTACAGCTCTCAGCGCCCACCTACAGCCCTAAGCGCCCAACTACTGCCCTAAGGTCCCACCTACAGCGCTAAGCGCCCAACTACAGTCCTGAGCGCCCAGCTACCACTCTAAACGCCAAACTACAGGCGTAAGCTCCCACCTACATCCCTAAGCGCCCATTGACAGCACTAAGCTCCCGCCGGCAGCCCAAAGCGCCCACCTACAGCCGTAATCGCCCACCAACAGACCTGAGCGCCCACCTATATCCCTAAGCGACCGCTTAAAGCCCTAAGTGCCCACCTACAGCCCTATGCGCCCACCTGCAGCCCTACGCGCCCACATACAGCCCTTAGAGCCCACCTGCAGCCCTATGCGCCCACCTACAGCCATAAGCGCCCACCGGCAGCCCTCAGCGCCCACCTATAGCCCTGAGCGCACACCTACAGCCCTGAGCGCACACCTACAGCCCTCATCGCCCACCTGCAGCCCTACGCGCCCAACTACAGCCCTAAGCGCCCAACTACAGCCCTGAGCGCCCACCTCCAGCCCTGAGGGCGCACATACAGCCGTAAGCGCCCACCTACAGACCTAATCGCCCACCAACAGCCCTGAGCGCCCACCTGCAGCCCTAAGCGCCCACCTCCAGCCCTAAGCGCCCACCTACAGCCCTTTCCGCCCACCTACAGCCCTAAGCGCCCATCTAAAGCACTGATCTACCATCTGTATCCCTAAGCGCCCTCCTACAGCCCTCATCGCCCACCTACCGCCCTAAGCGCCAACCTACAGCCGTAATCGCCCACCAACAGCCCTAAGCGCCCATCTACAGCCCTAAGCACCCACCTAGATACCTAAACGCCCACCTACAGCGCTAAGCGCCCACCTGCTGCCCTGAACGCCCACCTACAACCCTACGCAACCACCTACCCCCTAAGCGCCCATCTACAGCCCTAAGCGCCCAACTACAGTCCTAAGCGACCACCTACAGACCTAAGCGCCCGCCGACAGCCCTAAGCGCCCACCGACAGCCCTAATCGCCCACCAACAGCCCTGAGCGCCCACCTACATCCCTAAGCGACCACATAAAGCCCTAAGTCCCCACCTACAGCCCTAAGCGCCCACGTACAGCCCTAAGCGCCCACCTGCAGCTCTTAGCGCCCACCTACAGCCCTAAGCGCCCACATACAGCATTAAGCGCCCACCTTCAGCTCTTAGCGCCCACCTACCGCCCTAAGCGCCAATCAGCAGCCCTAAGCGCCCAAATACAGTCCTAAGCGCCCACCTACAGACCTAAGCGCCCGCCGACAGCCCTGATCGCCCACATACATCCCTAAGCGACAACATAAAGCCCTATGTGCCCACCTACAGCCCTAAGCGCCCACTTACAGCCCTAAGCGCCCACCTACAGCTCTCAGCGCCCACCTACAGCCCTAAGCGCCCACATACAGCCCTAAGCGCCCACCTAAAGCTCTTAGCGCCCACCTACAGCCCTAAGCGCCCAACTACAGCCCTAAAGTCCCACCTACAGCGCTAAGCGCCCAACTACAGTCCTGAGCGCCCAGCTACCACTCTAAGCGCCAAACTACAGGCGTAAGCGCCCACCTACAGCCCTAAGCGCCCATTTACAGCACTAAGCTCCCGCCGGCAGCCCTAAGCGCCCACCTACAGCCGTAATCGCCCACCAACAGACCTGAGCGCCCACCTATATCCCTAAGCTACCGCTTAAAGCCCTAAGCGCCCACCTACAGCCCTATGCGCCCACCTACAGCCCTACGCGCCAACATACAGCCCTTAGCGCCCACATACAGCCCTATGCGCCCTCCTACAGCCCTAGGCGCCCACCGGCAGCCCTCAGCGCCCACCTACAGCATTGAGCGCACACCTACAGCCGTGAGCGCACACCTACAGCCCTCATCGCCCACCTGCAGCCCTAGGCGCCCACCTACAGCACTAAGCGCCCACCTACAGCCCTGAGCGCCCACCTCCAGCCCTGAGGGCGCACATACAGCCGTAAGCGCCCACCTACAGACCTAATCGCCCATCAACAGCCCTGAGCGCCCACCTGCAGCCCTAAGCGCCCACCTCCAGCACTAAGCGCCCACCTACAGCCCTTATCGCTCACCTACAGCCCTAAGCGCCCATCTAAAGCACTGAGCGACCAACTATATCCCAAAGCGCCCTCCTACAGCCCTAATCTCCCACCTACCGCCCTAAGCGGCAACCTACAGCCGTAAGCGCCCACCATCAGCCCTAAGCGCCCATCTACAGAACTAACCGCCAGCCGACAGCCCTAAGCGCCCACCTACAGCCCTACGCGCCCACATACAGCCCATAGCGCCCACCTACAGCCCTATGCGCCCATTTACAGCACTAAGCTCTCGCCGGCAGGCCTAAGCGCCCACCTACAGCCGTAATCGCCCACCAACAGACCTGAGCGCCCACCTATATCCATAAGCGACCGCCTAAAGCCCTAAGCGCCCACCTACAGCCCTATGCGGCCACCTGCAGCCCTACGCGCCCACATACAGCCCTTAGCGCCCACCTACAGCCCTATGCGCCCACCTACAGCCATAAGCGCCCACCGGCAGCCCTCAGCGCCCACCTACAGCCCTGAGCGCACACCTACAGCCCTGAGCGCACACCTACAGCCCTCATCGCCCACCTACAGCCCTGAGAGCCCAACGGCAGCCCTAAGAGCCCAACTGCAGCCCAGAGCGCCCATCTCCAGCACTGAGCGCCCACCTACAGCCCTAAGCGCCCACCGACAGCCCTCATCGCACACCTACCGCCCTAAGCGCCACAATACAGCCGTAAGCGCCCACATACAGCCCTAAGCGCCCACCTACAGCACTAAGCGCCAGCCGACAGCCCGAAGCGCCCGTCTACAGCCCTAATCGCCCATCAACAGCCCTGAGCGCCCACCTACATCCCTAAGCGACCACCTAAAGCCCTAAGCGCCCAACTACATCCCAAAGCGCCCGCCGACAGCCCTGAGCGCCCACCTACAGCCCTAAACGCCCAGCTAAAGCCCTAAGCGCCCACCTACAGCCCTGAGAGCCCATCCACAGCCCTAAGAGCCCACCTATAGCCCTGAGCGCCATTCTAAAGCACTGAGCGACCACCTACAGCCCTAAGCGCCACCTACAGCGCTACGTGCCCACCTACAGCCCTGAGAGCCCAACCACAGCCCTAAGCGCCCAACTACAGCCCTGAGTGCCCACCTACAGCCCTAAGCGCCCACCTACTGCCCAAAGCGCCCACCTACAGCCCTGAGCGCACACCTACAGCCCTGAGCGCCCACCTACAGCCCGAAGCGCCCGTCTACAGCCCTAATCGCCCAACAACAGCCCCGAGCGCCCAACTACATCCCTAAGTGACCACCGAAAGCCCTAAGCGCCCACCTACAGCCCCAATCGCCCACCAACAGCCCTGAGTGCCCACCTACAGCCATAATCGCCCACCTCAAGCGTTACGCGCCACCTACAGTCGTGAGAGCCCAACCACAGCCCTCAGCGCCCACCTACAGCCCTCAGCGCCCACCTAAAGCCTTTAAGCGCCCACCTACATCCATCAGCGCCCACCTACAGTCCTAAGTGCCCACCTACAGCCCTCAGCGCCCACCTACAGCCCTTAGCGCCCACCTACAGCCCTGAGCGCCAACCTACAGCCCTAAGCGCCCAACTAAAGCGCTAATCGCCCACCTAATGCACTAATCGCGCACCTACAGCACTGAGCGCCCTCCTACAGCCCAAATCGATCACCTACAGCCATACGCGCCCACCTACGGTTCTGAGCGTCCACCTACAGCGCTGATAGCCCAACCACAGCACTAAGAGCTCACCTACTGCCCTAACCACCCACCTAAAGCACTGAGAGACAACCTACAGCACTAAGCGCCCTCCTACAGCCCTAATCGCCCACCTGCAGCCCACAGCGCCTCCTAGAGCACTGAGCGCCTACCTACAGCCCTAATCGCCCACCTACAGCCCTAGGCGCCCATCTGCAGCCCTAAGCACCTACCTATAGCACTTAGCGCTCACCTACAGCCCTAAGCGCCCGCCGACAGACCTGAGCGCCCACCTACAGCCCTAAACGCCCACCTAAAGGCCTAAGCGCCCACCTACAGCCCTGAGAGCCCACCCACAGCCCTAGGAGCCCAACTACAGCCCTGAGCGCCCTTCCAAAGCACTGAGCGACCACCTACAGCGCTAAGTGCCCACCTACAGCCCT
The DNA here is from genome assembly GCA_035084275.1 of Hydrolagus colliei. Classification (NCBI taxonomy): domain Eukaryota; kingdom Metazoa; phylum Chordata; class Chondrichthyes; order Chimaeriformes; family Chimaeridae; genus Hydrolagus; species Hydrolagus colliei. The sequence continues at coordinate 889,989 of JAYJKW010000004.1, read as the reverse complement.
CAGCGCCCACCTACAGCCCTAAGCGCACACCTACAGCCCTGAGCGTCCACCTGCAGCACTAAGCGCCAGCCGACAGCCTGAAGCGGCCGCCTCCAGCCCTAATCGTCAAACAACAGACCCCAGCGCCCATCTACATCCCTAAGTGACCACCCGAAGCCCTAAGCGCCCACCTACAGCCCTAAGCGCCCACCTACAGCCCTAAGCGCCCACCTACAGCCCTGAGCGCCCACCTACAGCCCTAAGCGCCCAAATAAAGCGCTAATCGCCCACCTAAAGCACTAAGCGCCCACCCACAGCCCTGAGCGCCCTCCTACAGCCCTAATCGATCACCTACAGCCATACGCGCCCACCTACGGTTCTGAGCGTCCACCTACAGCGCTGATAGCCCAACCACAGCACTAAGAGCTCACCTACTGCCCTAACCACCCACCTAAAGCACTGAGAGACAACCTACAGCACTAAGCGCCCTCCTACAGCCCTAATCGCCCACCTGCAGCCCACAGCGCCTCCTAGAGCACTGAGCGCCTACCTACAGCACTAATCGCCCACCTACAGCCCTAGGCGCCCATCTACAGCCCTAAGCACCTACCTATAGCACTTAGCGCTCACCTACAACCCTAAGCGCCCGCCGACAGCCCTGACCGCCCACCTACAGCCCTCAACGCCCACATACAGCCCATAGCGCCCACCTACAGCCCTATGCGCCCATTTACAGCACTAAGCTCTCGCCGGCAGGCCTAAGCGCCCACCTACAGCCGTAATCGCCCACCAACAGACCTGAGCGCCCACCTATATCCCTAAGCGACCGCTTAAAGCCCTAAGCGCCCACCTACAGCCCTATGCGGCCACCTGCAGCCCTACGCGCCCACATACAGCCCTTAGCGCCCACCTACAGCCCTATGCGCCCACCTACAGCCATAAGCGCCCACCGGCAGCCCTCAGCGCCCACCTACAGCCCTGAGCGCACACCTACAGCCCTGAGCGCACACCTACAGCCCTCATCGCCCACCTACAGCCCTGAGAGCCCAACGGCAGCCCTAAGAGCCCAACTGCAGCCCAGAGCGCCCATCTCCAGCACTGAGCGCCCACCTACAGCCCTAAGCGCCCACCGACAGCCCTCATCGCACACCTACCGCCCTAAGCGCCACAATACAGCCGTAAGCGCCCACATACAGCCCTAAGCGCCCACCTACAGCACTAAGCGCCAGCCGACAGCCCGAAGCGCCCGTCTACAGCCCTAATCGCCCATCAACAGCCCTGAGCGCCCACCTACATCCCTAAGCGACCACCTAAAGCCCTAAGCGCCCAACTACATCCCAAAGCGCCCGCCGACAGCCCTGAGCGCCCACCTACAGCCCTAAACGCCCAGCTAAAGCCCTAAGCGCCCACCTACAGCCCTGAGAGCCCATCCACAGCCCTAAGAGCCCACCTATAGCCCTGAGCGCCATTCTAAAGCACTGAGCGACCACCTACAGCCCTAAGCGCCACCTACAGGGCTACGTGCCCACCTACAGCCCTGAGAGCCCAACCACAGCCCTAAGCGCCCAACTACAGCCCTGAGTGCCCACCTACAGCCCTAAGCGCCCACCTACTGCCCAAAGCGCCCACCTACAGCCCTGAGCGCACACCTACAGCCCTGAGCGCCCACCTACAGCCCGAAGCGCCCGTCTACAGCCCTAATCGCCCAACAACAGCCCCGAGCGCCCAACTACATCCCTAAGTGACCACCGAAAGCCCTAAGCGCCCACCTACAGCCCCAATCGCCCACCAACAGCCCTGAGTGCCCACCTACAGCCATAATCGCCCACCTCAAGCGTTACGCGCCACCTACAGTCGTGAGAGCCCAACCACAGCCCTCAGCGCCCACCTACAGCCCTAAACGCCCAGCTAAAGCCCTAAGCGCCCACCTACAGCCCTGAGAGCCCATCCACAGCCCTAAGAGCCCACCTATAGCCCTGAGCGCCATTCTAAAGCACTGAGCGACCACCTACAGCCCTAAGCGCCACCTACAGCGCTACGTGCCCACCTACAGCCCTGAGAGCCCAACCACAGCCCTAAGCGCCCAACTACAGCCCTGAGTGCCCACCTACAGCCCTAAGCGCCCACCTACTGCCCAAAGCGCCCACCTACAGCCCTGAGCGCACACCTACAGCCCTGAGCGCCCACCTACAGCCCGAAGCGCCCGTCTACAGCCCTAATCGCCCAACAACAGCCCCGAGCGCCCAACTACATCCCTAAGTGACCACCGAAAGCCCTAAGCGCCCACCTACAGCCCCAATCGCCCACCAACAGCCCTGAGTGCCCACCTACAGCCATAATCGCCCACCTCAAGCGTTACGCGCCACCTACAGTCGTGAGAGCCCAACCACAGCCCTCAGCGCCCACCTACAGCCCTCAGCGCCCACCTAAAGCCTTTAAGCGCCCACCTACATCCATCAGCGCCCACCTACAGTCCTAAGTGCCCACCTACAGCCCTCAGCGCCCACCTACAGCCCTTAGCGCCCACCTACAGCCCTGAGCGCCAACCTACAGCCCTAAGCGCCCAACTAAAGCGCTAATCGCCCACCTAATGCACTAATCGCGCACCTACAGCACTGAGCGCCCTCCTACAGCCCAAATCGATCACCTACAGCCATACGCGCCCACCTACGGTTCTGAGCGTCCACCTACAGCGCTGATAGCCCAACCACAGCACTAAGAGCTCACCTACTGCCCTAACCACCCACCTAAAGCACTGAGAGACAACCTACAGCACTAAGCGCCCTCCTACAGCCCTAATCGCCCACCTGCAGCCCACAGCGCCTCCTAGAGCACTGAGCGCCTACCTACAGCCCTAATCGCCCACCTACAGCCCTAGGCGCCCATCTGCAGCCCTAAGCACCTACCTATAGCACTTAGCGCTCACCTACAGCCCTAAGCGCCCGCCGACAGACCTGAGCGCCCACCTACAGCCCTAAACGCCCACCTAAAGGCCTAAGCGCCCACCTACAGCCCTGAGAGCCCACCCACAGCCCTAGGAGCCCAACTACAGCCCTGAGCGCCCTTCCAAAGCACTGAGCGACCACCTACAGCGCTAAGTGCCCACCTACAGCCCTCAGCGCCCACCTACAGCCCTAAGCGCACACCTACAGCCCTGAGCGTCCACCTGCAGCACTAAGCGCCAGCCGACAGCCCGAAGCGGCCGCCTCCAGCCCTAATCGTCCAACAACAGCCCCCAGCGCCCATCTACATCCCTAAGTGACCACCCGAAGCCCTAAGCGCCCACCTACAGCCCTAAGCGCCCACCTACAGCCCTAAGCGCCCACCTACAGCCCTGAGCGCCCACCTACAGCCCTAAGCGCCCAAATAAAGCGCTAATCGCCCACCTAAAGCACTAAGCGCCCACCCACAGCACTGAGCGCCCTCCTACAGCCCTAATCGATCACCTACAGCCATACGCGCCCATCTACGGTTCTGAGCGTCCACCTACAGCGCTGATAGCCCAACCACAGCACTAAGAGCTCACCTACTGCCCTAACCACCCACCTAAAGCACTGAGAGACAACCTACAGCACTAAGCGCCCTCCTACAGCCCTAATCGCCCACCTGCAGCCCACAGCGCCTCCTAGAGCACTGAGCGCCTACCTACAGCACTAATCGCCCACCTACAGCCCTAGGCGCCCATCTACAGCCCTAAGCACCTACCTATAGCACTTAGCGCTCACCTACAACCCTAATCGCCCGCCGACAGCCCTGACCGCCCACCTACAGCCCTAAACGCCCACCTAAAGGCCTATGCGCCCACCTACAGCCCTGAGAGCCCACCCACAGCCCTAGGAGCCCAACTACAGCCCTGAGCGCCCTTCTAAAGCACTGAGCGACCACCTACAGCCCTAAGCGCCCACCTACAGCGCTAAGTGCCCACCTACAGCCCTCAGCGCCCACCTACAGCCCTAAGCGCACACCTACAGCCCTGAGCGTCCACCTGCAGCACTAAGCGCCAGCCGACAGCCCGAAACGGCCGTCTACAGCCATAATCGCCCAACAACAGCCCCCAGCGTCCATCTACATCCCTAAGTGACCACCCGAAGCCCTAAGCGCCCACCTACATCCCTGAGCGCCCACCTACAGCCTTAGGCGCCCACCTACAGCCGTAATCGCCCACCAACAGCACTGACCGCCCACCCAAAGCCCTAAGCGCCCAACTACAGAACTGACAGCCCAACGACAGCCCTAAGAGCCCACCTACAGCCCAGAGCGCCTATCTAAAGCACTGAGCAACCACCTACAGCCCTAAGCGCCCACCTACAGCCCTCATCGCCCACCTACCGCCCTAAGCGCCACAATACAGCCGTAAGCGCCCACATACAGCCCTAAGCGCCCACCTACAGCACTAAGCGCCAGCCGACAGCCCGAAGCGCCCGTCTACAGCCCTAATCGCCCATCAACAGCCCTGAGCGCCCACCTACATCCCTAAGCGACCACCTAAAGCCTTAAGCGCCCACCTACATCCCAAAGCGCCCACCGACAGCCCTGAGCGCCCACCTACAGCCCTAAACGCCCACGTAAAGCCCTAAGCGCCCACCTACAGCCCTGAGAGCCCACCCACAGCCCTAAGAGCCCACCTACAGCCCTGAGCGCCCACCTACAGCCCTACGCGCCCACCTACAGCCCAACGCGCCCATCTACAGCTCTAATCGCCCACCAACAGCCCTGAGTGCCCAACTACAGCCCTAAGCGCCCACCTACAGCGCTGAGCGCACACCTACTGTTCTCAGCGCCCACCTACAGCCCTGAGAGCCCAACCACAGCACTAAGATCTCACCTACTGCACTCAACACCCACCTAAAGCACTGAGCGACAACCTACAGCCCCAAGACGCCACCTGCACCCCTAAGCGCCCACCTGCAGCCCACAGCGCACATCTGCAGCCCACAGCGCCAACTAGAGCACTGAGCGCCTACCTACAGCCCTATTCGCCCACCTACAGCCCTAAGCGCCCATCTACAGCCCTAAGCACCCACCTAGATTCCTAAACGCCCACCTACAGCGCTAAGCGCCCACCTGCTGCTCTGAACGCCCACCTACAACCCTACGCGACCAACTACCGCCCTAAGCGCCAAACAGCAGCCCAAAGCGCCCAACTACAATCCTAAGCGCCCACCTACAGCCCTAAGCACCTACCTATAGCACTTAGCGCTCACCTACAGCCCTAAGCGCCCGCCGACAGCCATTAGCGCCCACCTACAGCCCTAAACGCCCACCTAAAGGCCTAAGCGCCCACCTACAACCCTGAGAGCCCACCCACAGCCCTAGGAGCCCAACTACAGCCCTGAGCGCCATTCTAAAGCACTGAGCGACCACCTACAGCCCTAAGCGCCCACCTACAGCGCTAAGTGCCCACCTACAGCCCTCAGCGCCCACCTACAGCCCTAAGCGCACACCTACAGCCCTGAGCGTCCACCTGCAGCACTAAGCGCCAGCCGACAGCCCGAAGCGGCCGTCTACAGCCCTAATCGCCCAACAACAGCCCCCAGCGCCCATCTACATCCCTAAGTGACCACCCGAAGCCCTAAGCGCCCACCTACAGCCCTAAGCGCCCACCTACAGCCCTAAGCGCCCGCCGACAGCCTTAGGCGCCCACCTACAGCCGTAATCGCCCACCAACAGCACTGACCGCCCACCCAAAGCCCTAAGCGCCCACCTACAGACCTGACAGCCCAACGACAGCCCTAAGAGCCCACCTACAGCCCAGAGCGCCCATCTAAAGCACTGAGCAACCAGCTACAGCCCTAAGCGCCCACCTACAGCCCTCATCGCCCACCTACCGCCCTAAGCGCCACAATACAGCCGTAAGCGCCCACTTACAGCCCTAAGCGCCCACCTATAGCACTAAGCGCCAGCCGACAGCCCGAAGCGCCCGTCTACAGCCCTAATCGCCCATCATCAGCCCTGAGCGCCCACCTACATCCCTAAGCGACCACCTAAAGCCTTAATCGCCCACCTACATCCCAAAGCGCCCACCGACAGCCCTGAGCGCCCAACTACAGCCCTAAACGCCCACCTAAAGCCCTAAGCGCCCACCTACAGCCCTGAGAGCCCACCCACAGCCCTAAGAGCCCACCTACAGCCCTGAGCGCCCACCTATAGCCCTACGCGCCCACCTACAGCCCAACGCGCCCATCTACAGCTCTACTCGCCCACCAACAGCCCTGAGTGCCCAACTACAGCCCTAAGCGCCCACCTACAGCGCTGAGCGCACACCTACTGTTCTCAGCGCCCACCTACAGCCCTGCGAGCCCAACCACAGCACTAAGATCTCACCTACTGCCCTCAACACCCACCTAAAGCACTGAGCGACAACCTACAGCCCCAAGACGCCACCTGCACCCCTAAGCGCCCACCTGCAGCCCAGAGCGCCCATCTGCAGCCCACAGCGCCAACTAGAGCACTGAGCGCCTACCTACAGCCCTATTCGCCCACCTACAGCCCTAAGCGCCCATCTACAGCCCTAAGCACCCACCTAGATTCCTAAACGCCCACCTACAGCGCTAAGCGCCCACCTGCTGCCCTGAACGCCCACCTACAACCCTACGCGACCACCTACCGCCCTAAGCGCCAAACAGCAGCCCAAAGCGCCCAACTACAATCCTAAGCGCCCACCTACAGACCTAAGCGCCCGCCGACAGCCCTAAGCGCCCACCTACAGCCCTAATCGCCCACCAACAGCCCTGAGCGCCCACCTACAGCCCTAACCGCCCAACTAAAGCCCTAAGCGCCACCCTACAGCCCTGAGTGCACACCTACAGCCCTAAGAGCCCACCTACAGCCCCACGCGCCCTCCGACAGACCTAAGCGTACATCTACAGCCATGATCGCCCACATACAGCCCTAAGCGCCCACCTACAGCCCGAAGCTCCCGTCTGCAGCCCTAATAGCCCAACAACAGCCCCCAGCGCCCACCTACATCCCTAAGTGACCATCCAAAGCCCTAAGCTCCCACCTACAGCCCTAAGCGCCCACCTACAGAGCTAAGCGCCCGCCGACATCCCTAAGCGCCCACCTACAGCCCTAATCGCCCACCAACAGCCCTGAGCGCCCACCTACAGCCATAAACGCCCAACTAAAGCCCTACGCGCCCACCTACAGTCGTGAGAGCCCAACGACAGCCCTAAGAGCCCACCTAGAACCCTGAGCGCTCATCTAAAGCACTGAGCGACCAACTACAGCCCTAAGCGCCCAACTACAGCCCTCATCGCCCACCTACCGCCCTAAGCGCCAAATTACAGCCGTAAGCGCCCACATATAGCCCTAAGCGCCAGCCGACAGCCCGAAGCGCCCGTCTACAGCCGTAATCGCCCAACAACAGCCCTGAGCGCCCACCTACAGCCTTAAGAGCCCACCTAAAGCCCTAAGCGCCCACCTACAACCCTCAGCGCCCACCTACATCCCTCAGCGCCCACCTACAGCCCTAAATGCCCACCTACAGCCCTCAGCGCCCACCTGCAGCCCTAAGCGCACACCTACAGCCCTGAGCGCCCAACTACAGCCATAAGCGCACACCTACAGCCCTGAGCGCCCACCTACAGCCCTAAGCGCCCACCCAAAGCGCGAAGCGCCCACCTACAGCGCTAAGAGCCCTCCGAAAGCCCTAATCGCCCACCTGCAGCCCACAGCGCCTCCTAGAGCACTGAGCGCCTACCTATAGCCCTATTCGCCCACCTACAGCCCTAAACGCCCATCTACAGCCCTAAGCACATACCTACAGCACTTAGCGCTCACCTACAGCCCTAAGCGCCCACCTACAGCCCTAAGCGGCCACCTACAGCCCTAAGCGCCCGCCGACAGCCCTGAGCGCCCACCTACAGCCCTAAACGCCCACCTAAAACCATAAGCGCCCACCTACAGCCCTGAGAGCCCACCCACAGCCCAAAGAGCCCACATACAGCCCTGAGCGCCATTCGAAAGCACTGAGCGACCACCTACAGCCCAAAGCGCACAGCTACAGCCCTGACGTCCACCGGCAGCACTAAGCGCCAGCCGACAGCCCGAAGCGGCCGTCTACAGCCCTAATCGCCCAACAACAGCCCCCAGCGCCCATCTACATCCCTAAGTGACCACCCGAAGCCCTAAGCGCCCACCTACAGCCCTAAGCGCCCACCTACAGCCCTAAGCGCCCGCCGACAGCCTTAGGCGCCCACCTACAGCCGTAATCGCCCACCAACAGCACTGACCGCCCACCCAAAGCCCTAAGCGCCCACCTACAGACCTGACAGCCCAACGACAGCCCTAAGAGCCCACCTACAGCCCAGAGCGCCCATCTAAAGCACTGAGCAACCAGCTACAGCCCTAAGCGCCCACCTACAGCCCTCATCGCCCACCTACCGCCCTAAGCGCCACAATACAGCCGTAAGCGCCCACATACAGCCCTAAGCGCCCACCTACAGCACTAAGCGCCAGCCGACAGCCCGAAGCGCCCGTCTACAGCCCTAATCGCCCATCAACAGCCCTGAGCGCCCACCTACATCCCTAAGCGACCACCTAAAGCCTTAAGCGCCCACCTACATCCCAAAGCGCCCACCGACAGCCCTGAGCGCCCAACTACAGCCCTAAACGCCCACCTAAAGCCCTAAGCGCCCACCTACAGCTCTGAGAGCCCACCCACAGCCCGAAGAGCCCACCTAAAGCCCTGAGCGCCCACCTATAGCCCTACGCGCCCACCTACAGCCCAACGCGCCCATCTACAGCTCTAATCGCCCACCAACAGCCCTGAGTGCCCAACTACAGCCCTAAGCGCCCACCTACAGCGCTCAGCGCACACCTACTGTTCTCAGCGCCCACCTACAGCCCTGCGAGCCCAACCACAGCACTAAGATCTCACCTACTGCCCTCAACACCCACCTAAAGCACTGAGCGACAACCTACAGCCCCAAGACGCCACCTGCACCCCTAAGCGCCCACCTGCAGCACAGAGCGCCCATCTGCAGCCCACAGCGCCAACTAGAGCACTGAGCGCCTACCTACAGCCCTATTCGCCCACCTACAGCCCTAAGCGCCCATCTACAGCCCTAAGCACCCACCTACATTCCTAAACGCCCACCTACAGCGCTAAGCGCCCACCTGCTGCTCTGAACGCCCACCTACAACCCTACGCGACCACCTACCGCCCTAAGCGCCAAACAGCAGCCCAAAGCGCCCAACTACAATCCTAAGCGCCCACCTACAGACCTAAGCGCCCGCCGACAGCCCTAAGCGCCCACCTACAGCCCTAATCGCCCACCAACAGCCCTGAGCGCCCACCTACAGCCATAACCGCCCAACTAAAGCCCTAAGCGCCACCCTACAGCCCTGAGTGCCCACCTACAGCCCTAAGAGCCCACCTACAGCCCCACGCGCCCTCCGACAGACCTAAGCGCACATCTACAGCCATGATCGCCCACATACAGCTCTGAGCGCCCAACTACAGGCGAAGGCGACCACCTACAGCCCTGAGTGCCCAACTACAGATCTAAGAGCCCACCTACAGCCCTACGCGCCCTCCGACAGACCTAAGCGTACATCTACAGCCATGATCGCCCACATACAGCCCTAAGCGCCCACCTACAGCCCGAAGCGGCCACCTACAGCCCTAAGCGGCCACCTAGAGCCCTAAGCGCCAGCCGACAGCCCTGAGCGCCCACCTACTGCCCTAAACGCCCACCTAAAGCCCTAAGCGCCAACCTGCAGGCCTGAGAGCCCAACCACAGCCCTAAGAGCCCAACTACAGCCCTGAGCGCACTTCTAAAGCACTGAGCGTCCACCTACAGCCCTAAGCGCCCACCTACAGCCCTGATTGCCCACCTACAGCCCTGAGCGCCCACCTACAGCACTAAGCGCCAGCCGACAGCCCGAAGCGCCCGTCTGCAGCCCTAATAGCCCAACAACAGCCCCCAGCGCCCAACTACATCCCTAAGTGACCATCTAAAGCCCTAAGCTCCCACCTACAGCCCTAAGCGCCCACCTACAGAGCTAAGCGCCCGCCGACATCCCTAAGCGCCCACCTACAGCCCTAATCGCCCACCAACAGCCCTGAGCGCCCACCTACAGCCATAAATGCCCACCTAAAGCCCTACGCGCCCACCTACAGTCGTGAGAGCACAACGACAGCCCTAAGAGCCCACCTACAACCCTGAGCGCTCATCTAAAGCACTGAGCGACCAACTACAGCCCTAAGCGCCCAACTACAGCCCTCATCGCCCACCTACCGCCCTAAGCGCCAAATTACAAACGTAAGCGTCCACATATAGCCCTAAGCGCCAGCCGACAGGCCGAAGCGCCCGTCTACAGCCCTAATCGCCCAACAACAGCCCTGAGCGCCCACCTACAGCCTTAAGAGCCCACCTAAAGCCCTAAGCGCCCACCTACATCCCTCAGCGCCCACCTACATCCCTCAGCGCCCACCTACAGCCCTAAGCGGCCACCTACAGCCCTAAGCGCCCGCCGACAGCCCTGAGCGCCCACCTACAGCCCTAAACGCCCACCTAAAACCATAAGCGCCCACCTACAGCCCTGAGAGCCCACCCACAGCCCAAAGAGCCCACATACAGCCCTGAGCGGCATTCGAAAGCACTGAGCGACCACCTACAGCCCAAAGCGCACAGCTACAGCCCTGACGTCCACCGGCAGCACTAAGCGCCAGCCGACAGCCCGAAGCGGCCGCCTACAGCCCTAATCGCACAACAACAGCCCCAAGCGCCCATCTACATCCCTAAGTGACCACCTGAAGCCCTAAGCGCCCACCTACAGCCCTAAGCGCCCACCTACAGCCCTAAGCGCCCGCCGACAGCCCTAGGCGCCCACCTACAGCCCTAATCTCCCACCAACAGCACTGACCGCCCACCTAAAGCCCTAAGCGCCCACCTACAGCCCTGACAGCCCAACGACAGCCCTAAGAGCCCACCTACAGCCCAGAGCGCCCATCTAAAGCACTGAGCAACCACCTACAGCCCTAAGGGCCCACCTACAGCCCTCATCGCACACCTACCGCCCTAAGCGATACAATACAGCCGTAAGCGCCCACATACAGCCCTAAGCGCCCACCTACAGCACTAAGCGCCAGCCGACAGCCCGAAGCGCCCGTCTACAGCCCTAATCGCCCATCAACAGCCCTGAGCGCCCACCTACATCCGTAAGCGACCAACTAAAGCCCTAAGCGCCCACCTACATCCCAAAGCGCCCGCCGACAGCCCTGAGCGCCCACCTACAGCCCTAAACGCCCAGCTAAAGCCCTAAGCGCCCACCTACAGACCTGAGAGCCCACCCACAGCCATAAGAGCCCACCTACAGCCCTGAGCGCCCTTCTAAAGCACTGAGCGACCACCTACAGCGCTCAGTGCCCACCTGCAGCGCTACGTGCCCACCTACAGCCCTGAGAGGCCAACCACAGCCCTAAGCGCCCACCTACAGCCCTGAGTGCCCACCTACAGCCCTCTGCGCCCACCTACTGCCCTAAGCGCACACCTACAGCCCTGAGTGCACACCTACAGCCCTGCGCGCCCACCTACAGCCCGAAGCGCCCGTCTACAGCCCTAATCGCCCAACAACAGCCCCGATCGCCCACCTACATCCCTAAGTGACCACCGAAAGCCCTAAGCGCCCACCTACAGCCCCAATCGCTCACCAACAGCCCTGAGCGCCCACCTACAGCCATAATCGCCCACCTCAAGCCTTACGCGCTCACCTACAGTCGTGAGAGCCCAACCACAGCACTCAGCGCCCACCTACAGCCCTCAGCGCACACCTAAAGCCTTGAAGCGCCCACCTACATCCCTCAGCGCCCACCTACAGTCCTAAGTGCCCACCTGCAGCCCTCAGCGCCAACCTACATCCCTAAGCGCCCACCTAAAGCCCTAAGCGCCCACATACATCCCTCAGCGCCCACCTACAGCCCTACGTGCCCACCTACAGCCCTAAGTGCCCACCTAGAGCACTCAGCGCCCACCTACAGCCCTGAGCGCCCACCTACAGCCCTAAGCGCCCACCTAAAGCGCTAATCGCCCACCTAAAGCGCTAAACGCCCACCTACAGCACTGAGCGCCCTCCTACACCCCTAATCGATCACCTGCAGCCATAAGCGCCCTCCTACGGTTCTGAGCGTCCACCTACCGTGCTGATAGCCCATCCACAGCACTAAGAGCTCACCTACTGCCCTAGCCACCCACCTACAGCCCTGAGAGCCCACCCACAGCCCTAGGAGCCCACCTACAGCTCTGAGCGCCCTTCTAAAGCACTGAGCGACCACATACAGCCCTAAGCGCCCACCAACAGCCATAAGAGCCCGCCTACAGCCCTCAGCGCCCACCTACAGCCCTACACGCCCATCTACAGCCCTAAGCACCTACCTTCAGCACTTAGCGCTCACCTACAGACCTAAGCGCCCACCTACAGCCCTAAGCGGCCACCTACAGCCCTAAGCGCCCGCCGACAGCCCTGAGCGCCCACCTACAGCCCTAAACGCCCACCTAAAACCATAAGCGCCCACCTACAGCCCTGAGAGCCCACCCACAGCCCAAAGAGCCCACATACAGCCCTGAGCGCCATTCGAAAGCACTGAGCGACCACCTACAGCCCAAAGCGCACAGCTACAGCCCTGACGTCCACCGGCAGCACTAAGCGCCAGCCGACAGCCCGAAGCGGCCGCCTACGGTTCTGAGCGTCCACCTACAGCGCTGATAGCCCATCCACAGCACGAAGAACTCACCTACTGCCCTAACCACCCACCTAAAGCACTGAGAGACAACCTACAGCCCTAAGCGCCCTCCTACAGCCCTAGTCGCCCCCCTGCAGCCCACAGCGCCTCCTAGAGCACTGAGCGCCTACCTACAGCCCTAATCGCCCACCTACAGCCCTAAGCGCCCATCTACAGCCCTAAGCGCCCGCCGACAGCCCTGAGCGCCCACCTACAGCCCTAAACGCCCACCTAAAGCCCTAAGCGCCCACCTACAGCCCTGAGAGCCCACCCACAGCCCTAGGAGCCCACCCACAGCGCTGAGCGCCCTTCTAAAGCACTGAGCGCCCACCTACATCCCTAAGCGACCACCTTACGCCCTAAGCGCCCACCTGCATCCCAAAGCGCCCGCCGACAGCCCCGAGCGCCCACCTACAGCCCTAAACGTCCGCCTAAAGCCCTAAGCGCCCATCTACAGCCCTGAGAGTCTACCCTCAGCCCTAAGAGCCCACCTACAGCCCTGAGCGCCCTTCTAAAGCACTGAGCGACCACCTACAGCCCTAAGCGCCACCTACAGCGCTAAGTGCCCACCTACAGCCCTGAGAGCCCAACCACAGCCCCAAGCGCCCACCTACAGCCCTGAGTGCACACCTACAGCCCTCAGCGCCCACCTACTGCCCTAAGCGCACACCTACAGCCCTGAGCGCACACCTACAGCCCTGAGCGCCCACCTACAGCCCGATGCGCCCGTCTACAGCCCTAATCGCCCAACAACAGCATCGAGCGCCCACCTACATCCCTAAGTGACCACCGAAAGCCCTACGCGCCCACCTACAGCCCTAAGCGCCCACCTACAGACCTAAGCGCCCGCCGACAGCCCTAAGCGCACACCTACAGCCCCAATCGCCCAGCAACAGCCCTGAGCGCCCACCTACAGCCATAATCGCCCACCTCAAGCCCTACGCGCCCACCTACAGTCGTGAGAGCCCAACCACAGCCCTCAGCGCCCACCTACAGCCCTCAGCGCCCACCTAAAGCCCTAAGAGCCCACCTACATCCCTCAGCGCCCACCTACAGTCCTGAGTGCCCACCTACAGCCCTCAGCGCCTACATACAGCCCTAAGCGCCCACCTAAATCCCTAAGCGCCCACCTACATCCCGCAGCGCCCACCTACAGCCCTACGTGCCCACCTACAGCCCCAAGTGCCCACCTACAGCACTCAGCGCCCACCTACATCCCTAAGCGCCCACCTAAAGCGCTAATCGCCCACCTGAAGCGCTAAGCGACCACCTACAGCACTGAGCGCCCTCCTACAGCCCTAATCGATCACCTACAGCCATACGCGCCCACCTACGGTTCTGAGCGTCCACCTACAGCGCTGATAGCCCAACCACAGCACTAAGAGCTCACCTACTGCCCTAACCAACCACCTAAAGCACTGAGCGACAACCTACAGCCCTAAGCGCCCTCCTACAGCCCTAATCGCCCACCTGCAGCCCACAGCGCCTCCTAGAGCACTGAGAGCCTACCTACAGCCCTATTCGCCCACCCACAGCCCTAAGCGCCCATCTACACCCCTAAGCACCTACCTATAGCACTTAGCGCTCACCTACAGCCCTAAGCGCCCACCTACAGCCTAAAGCGGCCACCTACAGGCCTAAGCGCCCGCCGACAGCCCTGAGCGCCCACCTACAGCCCTAAACGCCCACCTAAAGCCCTAAGCGCCCACCTACAGCCCGGAGAGCCCACCCACAGCCCTAGGAGCCCACCTACAGCCCTGAGCGCCCTTCTAAAGCACTGAGCGACCACCTACAGCCCTAAGCGCCACCTACAGCGCTACGTGCCCACCTACAGCCCTGAGATCCCAACCACAGCCCTAAGCGCCCACCTACAGCCCTGAGTGCCCACCTACAGCCCTCAGCGCCCACCTACTGCCCTAAGCGCACACCTACAGCCCTGAGCGCACACCTACAGCCCTGAGCGCCCACCTACAGCCCGAAGCGCCCGTCTGCAGCCCTAATCGCCCAACAACAGCCCCGAGCGCTCACCTACATCCCTAAGTTACCACCTACAGCCCTAAGCGCCCACCTACAGCCCTAAGCGCCGAACTAAAGACCTAAGCGCCCGCCGACAGCCCTAAGCGCCCACCTACAGCCCCAATCGCCCACCAACAGCCCTGAGCGCCCACCTACAGCCATAATCGCCCACCTCAAGCCTTACGCGCCCACCTACAGTCGTGAGAGCCCAACCACAGCCCTCAGCGCCCACCTACAGCACTCAGCGCCCACCTAAAGCCCTAAGCGCCCACCTACATCCCTCAGCGCCCACCTACAGTCCTAAGTGCCCACCTACAGCCATCAGCGCCCACCTACAGCCCTAAGCGCCCACCTAAAGCCCTAAGAGCCCGCCTACATCCCTCAGCGCCCACCTACAGCCCTAAGTGCCCACCTACAGCCCTATGTGCCTACCTACAGCACTCTGCGCCCACCTACAGCCCTGAGCGCCCACCTACAGCCCTAAGCGCCCACCTAAAGCGCTAATCGCCCACCTAAAGCGCTAAGCGCCCACCTACAGCACTGAGCGCCCTCCTACAGCCATAATCGATCACCTACAGCCATACGCGCCCACCTACGGTTCTGAGCGTCCACCTACAGCGCTGATAGCCCATCCACAGCACTAAGAGCTCACCTACTGCCCTAACCACCCACCTAAAGCACTGAGAGACAACCTACAGCCCTAAGCGCCCTCCTACAGCCCTAATCGCCCCCCTGCAGCCCACAGCGCCTCCTAGAGCACTGAGCGCCTACCTACAGCCCTAATCGCCCACCTACAGCCCTAGGCGCCCACCTACATCCCTAAGTGACCACCGAAAGCCCTACGCGCCCACCTACAGCCCTAAGCGCCCACCTACAGACCTAAGCGCCCGCCGACAGCCCTAAGCGCACACCTACAGCCCCAATCGCCCAGCAACAGCCCTGAGCGCCCACCTACAGCCATAATCGCCCACCTCAAGCCCTACGCGCCCACCTACAGTCGTGAGAGCCCAACCACAGCCCTCAGCGCCCACCTACAGCCCTCAGCGCCCACCTAAAGCCCTAAGAGCCCACCTACATCCCTCAGCGCCCACCTACAGTCCTGAGTGCCCACCTACAGCCCTCAGCGCCTACATACAGCCCTAAGCGCCCACCTAAATCCCTAAGCGCCCACCTACATCCCGCAGCGCCCACCTACAGCCCTACGTGCCCACCTACAGCCCCAAGTGCCCACCTACAGCACTCAGCGCCCACCTACATCCCTAAGCGCCCACCTAAAGCGCTAATCGCCCACCTGAAGCGCTAAGCGACCACCTACAGCACTGAGCGCCCTCCTACAGCCCTAATCGATCACCTACAGCCATACGCGCCCACCTACGGTTCTGAGCGTCCACCTACAGCGCTGATAGCCCAACCACAGCACTAAGAGCTCACCTACTGCCCTAACCAACCACCTAAAGCACTGAGCGACAACCTACAGCCCTAAGCGCCCTCCTACAGCCCTAATCGCCCACCTGCAGCCCACAGCGCCTCCTAGAGCACTGAGAGCCTACCTACAGCCCTATTCGCCCACCCACAGCCCTAAGCGCCCATCTACACCCCTAAGCACCTACCTATAGCACTTAGCGCTCACCTACAGCCCTAAGCGCCCACCTACAGCCTAAAGCGGCCACCTACAGGCCTAAGCGCCCGCCGACAGCCCTGAGCGCCCACCTACAGCCCTAAACGCCCACCTAAAGCCCTAAGCGCCCACCTACAGCCCGGAGAGCCCACCCACAGCCCTAGGAGCCCACCTACAGCCCTGAGCGCCCTTCTAAAGCACTGAGCGACCACCTACAGCCCTAAGCGCCACCTACAGCGCTACGTGCCCACCTACAGCCCTGAGATCCCAACCACAGCCCTAAGCGCCCACCTACAGCCCTGAGTGCCCACCTACAGCCCTCAGCGCCCACATACTGCCCTAAGCGCACACCTACAGCCCTGAGCGCACACCTACAGCCCTGAGCGCCCACCTACAGCCCGAAGCGCCCGTCTGCAGCCCTAATCGCCCAACAACAGCCCCGAGCGCTCACCTACATCCCTAAGTTACCACCTACAGCCCTAAGCGCCCACCTACAGCCCTAAGCGCCGAACTAAAGACCTAAGCGCCCGCCGACAGCCCTAAGCGCCCACCTACAGCCCCAATCGCCCACCAACAGCCCTGAGCGCCCACCTACAGCCATAATCGCCCACCTCAAGCCTTACGCGCCCACCTACAGTCGTGAGAGCCCAACCACAGCCCTCAGCGCCCACCTACAGCACTCAGCGCCCACCTAAAGCCCTAAGCGCCCACCTACATCCCTCAGCGCCCACCTACAGTCCTAAGTGCCCACCTACAGCCATCAGCGCCCACCTACAGCCCTAAGCGCCCACCTAAAGCCCTAAGAGCCCGCCTACATCCCTCAGCGCCCACCTACAGCCCTAAGTGCCCACCTACAGCCCTATGTGCCTACCTACAGCACTCTGCGCCCACCTACAGCCCTGAGCGCCCACCTACAGCCCTAAGCGCCCACCTAAAGCGCTAATCGCCCACCTAAAGCGCTAAGCGCCCACCTACAGCACTGAGCGCCCTCCTACAGCCATAATCGATCACCTACAGCCATACGCGCCCACCTACGGTTCTGAGCGTCCACCTACAGCGCTGATAGCCCATCCACAGCACTAAGAGCTCACCTACTGCCCTAACCACCCACCTAAAGCACTGAGAGACAACCTACAGCCCTAAGCGCCCTCCTACAGCCCTAATCGCCCCCCTGCAGCCCACAGCGCCTCCTAGAGCACTGAGCGCCTACCTACAGCCCTAATCGCCCACCTACAGCCCTAGGCGCCCATCTACAGCCCTAAGCGCCCGCCGACAGCTCTGAGCGCCCACCTACAGCCCTAAACGCCCACCTAAAGCCCTAAGCGCCCACCTACAGCCCTGAGAGACCACCCACAGCCCTAGGAGCCCACCCACATCCCTGAGCGCCCTTCTAAAGCACTGAGCGACCACCTACATCCCTAAGCGACCACCTAAAGCCCTAAGCGCCCACCTACATCCCAAAGCGCCCGCCAACAGCCCTGAGCGCCCAACTACAGCCCTAAACGCCCACCTAAAGCCCTAAGCGCCCATCTACAGCCCTGAGAGCCTACCCACAGCCCTAAGAGCTCACCTTCAGCCCTGAGCGCCCTTCTAAAGCACTGAGCGACCACCTACAGCCCTAAGCGCCACCTACAGCGCTAAGTGCCCACCTACAGCCCTGAGAGCCCAAACACAGCCCTAAGCGCCCACCTACAGCACTGAGTGCCTACCTACAGCCCTCAGCGCCCACCTACTGCCCTAAGCGCACACCTACAGCCCTGAGCGCACACCTACAGCCCTGAGCGCCCACCTACAGCCCGAAGCGCCCGTCTACAGCCCTAATCGCCCAACAACAGCCCCGATCGCCCACCTACATCCCTAAGTGACCACCGAAAGCCCTAAGCGCCCACCTACAGCCCTAAGCGCCCACCTACAGACCTAAGCGCCCGCCGACAGCCCTAGGCGCCCACTTACAGCCCCAATCGCCCACCAACAGCCCTGAGCGCCCACCTACAGCCATAATCGCCCACCCCAAGCCCTAGGCGCCCACCTACAGACGTGAGAGACCAACCACAGCCCTCAGCGCCCACCTACAGCCCTCAGCGCCCACCTAAAGCCCTAAGCGCCCACCTACATCCCTCAGCGCCCACCTACAGTCCTAAGTGCCCACCTACAGCCCTCAGCGCCTACCTACAGCCCTAAGCGCCCACCTAAATCCCTAAGCGCACACCTACATCCCTCAGCGCCCACCTACAGCCCTAAGTGCCCACCTACAGCCCTAAGTGCCCACGTACAGCACTCAGCGCCCACCTACAGCCCTGAGCGCCCACCTACATCCCTAAGCGCCCACCTAAAGCGCTAATCGCCCACCTAAAGCGATAAGCGACCACCTACAGCACTGAGCGCCCTCCTACAGCCCTAATCGATCACCTACAGCCATACGCGCCCACCTACGGTTCTGAGCGTCCACCTATAGCGCTGATAGCCCAACCACAGCACTAAGAGCTCACCTACTGCCCTAACCAACCACCTAAAGCACTGAGCGACATCCTACAGCCCTAAGCGCCCTCCTACATCCCTAATCGCCCACCTGCAGCCCACAGCGCCTCCTAGAGCACTGAGCGCCTACCTACAGCCCTAATCGCCCACCTACAGCCCTAAGCGCCCATCTACAGACCTAAGCACCTACCTATAGCACTTAGCGCTCACCTACAGCCCTAAGCGCCCACCTAAAGCCCTAAGCGTCCACCTACAGCCCTAAGCGCCCGCCGACAGCCCTGAGCGCCCACCTACAGCCGTAAACGCCCACCTAAAGCCCTAAGCGCCCACCTACAGCCCTGAGAGCCCACCCACAGCCCTAGGAGCCCACCTACAGCCCTGAGCGCCCTTCTAAAGCACTGAGCGACCACCTACAGCCCTAATCGCCACCTACAGCGCTACGTGCCCACCTACAGCCCTGAGAGCCCAACCACAGCCCTAAGCGCCCACCTACAGCCCTGAGTGCCCACCTACAGCCCTCAGCGCCCACCTACTGCCCTAAGCGCACACCTACAGCCCTGAGCGCACACCTACAGCCCTGAGCGCCCACCTACAGCCCGAAGCGCCCGTCTGCATCCCTAATCGCCCAACAACAGCCCCGAGCGCTCACCTACATCCCTAAATGACCACCTACAGCCCTAAGCGCCCACCTACAGCCCTAAGCGCCGAACTAAAGACCTAAGCGCCCGCCGACAGCCCTAAGCGCCCACCTACAGCCCCAATCGCCCACCAACAGCCCTGAGCGCCCACCTACAGCCATAATCGCCCACCTCAAGCCTTACGCGCCCACCTACAGTCGTGAGAGCCCAACCACAGCCCTCAGCGCCCACCTACAGCACTCAGCGCCCACCTAAAGCCCTAAGCGCCCACCTACATCCCTCAGCGCCCACCTACAGTCCTAAGTGCCAACCTACAGCCATCAGCGCCCACCTACAGCCCTAAGCGCCCACCTAAAGCCCTAAGAGCCCGCCTACATCCCTCAGCGCCCACCTACAGCCCTAAGTGCCCACCTACAGCCCTATGTGCCCACCTACAGCACTCAGCGCCCACCTACAGCCCTGAGCGCCCACCTACAGCCCTAAGCGCCCACCTAAAGCGCTAATCGCCCACCTAAAGCGCTAAGCGCCCACCTACAGCACTGAGCGCCCTCCTACAGCCATAATCGATCACCTACAGCCATACGCGCCCACCTACGGTTCTGAGCGTCCACCTACAGCGCTGATAACCCATCCACAGCACTAAGAGCTCACCTACTGCCCTAACCACCCACCTAAAGCACTCAGAGACAACCTACAGCCCTAAGCGCCCTCCTACAGCCCTAATCGCCCCCCTGCAGCCCACAGCGCCTCCTAGAGCACTGAGCGCCTACCTACAGCCCTAATCGCCCACCTACAGCCCTAAGCGCCCATCTACAGCCCTAAGCGCCGGCCGACAGCTCTGAGCGCCTACCTACAGCCCTAAACGCCCACCTAAAGCCATAAGCGCCCACCTACAGCCCTGAGAGCCCACCCACAGCCCTAGGAGCACACCCACATCCCTGTGCGCCCTTCTAAAGCACTGAGCGACCACCTACATCCCTGAGCGATCACCTAAAGCCCTAAGCGCCCACCTACATCCCAAAGCGCCCGCCGACAGACCTGAGCGCACAACTACAGCCCTAAACGCCCACCTAAAGCCCTAAGCGCCCATCTACAGCCCTGAGAGCCTACCCACAGCCCTAAGAGCTCACCTTCAGCCCTGAGCGCCCTTCTAAAGCACTGAGCGACCACCTACAGCCCTAAGCGCCACCTACAGCGCTAAGTGCCCACCTACAGCCCTGAGAGCCCAAACACAGCCCTAAGCGCCCACCTACAGCCCTGAGTGCCCACCTACAGCCCTCAGCGCCCACCTACTGCCCTAAGCGCACACCTACAGCCCTGAGCGCACACCTACAGCCCTGAGCGCCCACCTACAGCCCGAAGCGCCCGTCTACAGCCCTAATCGCCCAACAACAGCCCCGATCGCCCACCTACATCCCTAAGTGACCACCGAAAGCCCTAAGCGCCCACCTACAGCCCTAAGCGCCCACCTACAGACCTAAGCGCCCGCCGACAGCCCTAGGCGCCCACTTACAGCCCCAATCGCCCACCAACAGCCCTGAGCGCCCACCTACAGCCATAATCGCCCACCCCAAGCCCTACGCGCCCACCTACAGTCGTGAGAGCCCAACCACAGCCCTCAGCGCCCACCTACAGCCCTCAGCGCCCACCTAAAGCCCTAAGCGCCCACCTACATCCCTCAGCGCCCACCTACAGTCCTAAGTGCCCACCTACAGCCCTCAGCGCCTACCTACAGCCCTAAGCGCCCACCTAAATCCCTAAGCGCCCACCTACATCCCTCAGCGCCCACCTACAGTCCTAAGTGCACACCTACAGCCCGAAGCGCCCGTCTGCAGCCCTAATCGCCCAACAACAGCCCCGAGCGCTCACCTACATCCCTAAGTGACCACCTACAGCCCTAAGCGCCCACCTACATCCCAAAGCGCCCGCCAACAGCCCTGAGCGCCCAACTACAGCCCTAAACGCCCACCTAAAGCCCTAAGCGCCCATCTACAGCCCTGAGAGCCTACCCACAGCTCTAAGAGCTCACCTTCAGCCCTGAGCGCCCTTCTAAAGCACTGAGCGACCACCTACAGCCCTAAGCGCCACCTACAGCGCTAAGTGCCCACCTACAGCCCTGAGAGCCCAAACACAGCCCTAAGCGCCCACCTACAGCCCTGAGTGCCCACCTACAGCCCTCAGCGCCCACCTACTGCCCTAAGCGCACACCTACAGCCCTGAGCGCACACCTACAGCCCTGAGCGCCCACCTACAGCCCGAAGCGCCCGTCTACAGCCCTAATCGCCCAACAACAGCCCCGATCGCCCACCTACATCCCTAAGTGACCACCGAAAGCCCTAAGCGCCCACCTACAGCCCTAAGCGCCCACCTACAGACCTAAGCGCCCGCCGACAGCCCTAGGCGCCCACTTACAGCCCCAATCGCCCAACAACAGCCCTGAGCGCCCACCTACAGCCATAATCGCCCACCCCAAGCCCTACGCGCCCACCTACAGTCGTGAGAGCCCAACCACAGCCCTCAGCGCCCACCTACAGCCCTCAGCGCCCACCTAAAGCCCTAAGCGCCCACCTACATCCCTCAGCGCCCACCTACAGCCCTAAGTGCCCACCTACAGCCCTAAGTGCCCACCTACAGCACTCAGCGCCCACCTACAGCCCAGAGCGCCCACCTACATCCCTAAGCGCCCACCTAAAGCGCTAATCGCCCACCTAAAGCGCTAAGCGACCACCTACAGCACTGAGCGTCCTCCTACAGCCCTAATCGATCACCTACAGCCATACGCGCCCACCTACGGTTCTGAGCGTCCACCTACAGCGCTGATAGCCCAACCACAGCACTAAGAGCTCACCTACTGCCCTAACCAACCACCTAAAGCACTGAGCGACAACCTACAGCCCTAAGCGCCCTCCTACATCCCTAATCGCCCACCTGCAGCCCACAGCGCCTCCTAGAGCACTGAGCGCCTACCTACAGCCCTAATCGCCCACCTACAGCCCTAAGCGCCCATCTACAGACCTAAGCACCTACCTATAGCACTTAGCGCTCACCTACAGCCCTAGGCGCCCACCTACAGCCCTAAGCGGCCACCTACAGCCCTAAGCGCCCGCCGACAGCCCTGAGCGCCCACCT
The DNA here is from genome assembly GCA_035084275.1 of Hydrolagus colliei. Lineage (NCBI taxonomy): Eukaryota > Metazoa > Chordata > Chondrichthyes > Chimaeriformes > Chimaeridae > Hydrolagus > Hydrolagus colliei. Next base: position 867,404 of record JAYJKW010000004.1, on the reverse strand, counting down.
ACAGCCCTAAACGCCCACCTAAAGCCCTAAGCGTCCACCTACAGCCCTGAGAGCCCACCCAGAGCCCTAGAAGCCCACCTATAGCCCTGAGCGCCCTTCTAAAGCACTGAGCGACCACCTACAGCCCTAAGCGCCACATACAGCGCTACGTGCCCACCTACAGCCCTGAGAGCCCAAACACAGCCATAAGCGCCCACCTACAGCCCTGAGTGCCCACCTACAGCCCTCAGCGCCCACCTACTGCCCTAAGCGCACACCTACAGCCCTGAGCGCACACCTACAGCCCTGAGCGCCCACCTACAGCCCGAAGCGCCCGTCTACAGCCCTCAGCGCCCAACAACAGCCCCGAGCGCTCACCTACATCCCTAAGTGACCACCGAAAGCCCTAAGCGCCCACCTACAGCCCTAAGCGCCGAACTAAAGACCTAAGCGCCCGCCGACAGCCCTAAGCGCCCACCTACAGCCCCAATCGCCCACCAACAGCGCTGAGCGCCCACCTACAGCCATAATCGCCCACCTCAAGCCTTACGCGCCCACCTACAGTCGTGAGATCCAAACCACAGCCCTCAGCGCTCACCTACAGCACTCAGCGCCTACCTAAAGCCCTAAACGCCCACCTATATCCCTCAGCGCCCACCTACAGCCATCAGCGCGCACCTACAGCCCTAAGCGCCCACCTAAAGCCCTAACAGCCCGCCTACATCCCTCAGCGCCCACCTACAGCCCTAAGTGCCCACCTACAGCCCTATGTGCCCACCTACAGCACTCAGCGCCCACCTACAGCCCTGAGCGCCCACCTACAGCCCTAAGCGCCCACCTAAAGCGCTAATCGCCCACCTAAAGCGCTAAGCGCCCACCGACAGCACTGAGCGCCCTCCTACAGCCCTAATCGATCACCTACAGCCATACGCGCCCACCCACGGTTCTGAGCGTCCACCTACAGCGCTGATAGCCCAACCACAGCACTAAGAGCTCACCTACTGCCCTAACCAACCACCTAAAGCACTGAGCGACAACCTACAGCCCTAAGCGCCCTCCTACAGCCCTAATCGCCCACCTGCAGCCCACAGCGCCTCCTAGAGCACTGAGCGCCTACCTACAGCCCTAATCGCCCACCTACAGCCCTAAGCGCCCATCTACAGTCCTAAGCACCTACCTATAGCACTTAGCGCTCACCTACAGCCCTAAGCGCCCACCTACAGCCGTAAGCGGCCACCTACATCCCTAAGCGCCCGCCGACAGCCCTGAGCGCCCACCTACAGCCCTAAACGCCCACCTAAAGCCCTAAGCGCCCACCTACAGCCCTGAGAGCCCACGCACAGCCCTAGGAGCCCAACTACAGCCCTGAGCGCCCTTCTAAAGCACTGAGCGACCACCTTCAGCCCTAAGCGCCACCTACAGCGCTACCTGCCCACCTACAGCCATGAGAGCCCAACCACAGCCCTAAGCGCCCACCTACAGCCCTCAGCGCCCACCTACTGCCCTAAGCGCACACCTACAGCCCTGAGCGCACACCTACAGCCCTGAGCGCCCACCTACAGCCCGAAGCGCCCGTCTACAGCCCTAATCGCCCAACAACAGCCCCGAGCGCTCACCTAAATCCCTAAGTGACCACCGAAAGCCCTAAGCGCCCACCTACAGCCCTAAGCGCCGAACTAAAGACCTAAGCGCCCGCCGACAGCCCTAAGCGCCCACCTACAGCCCCAATCGCCCAACAACAGCGCTGAGCGCCCACCTACAGCCATAATCGCCCACCTCAAGCCTTACGCGCCCACCTACAGTCGTGAGAGCCCAACCACAGCCCTCAGCGCTCACCTACAGCACTCAGCGCCCACCTAAAGCCCTAAGCGCCCACCTATATCCCTCAGCGCCCACCTACAGTCCTAATTGCCCACCTACAGCCATCAGCGCGCACCTACAGCCCTAAGCGCCCACCTAAAGCCCTAAGAGCCCGCCTACATCCCTCAGCGCCCACCTACAGCCCTAAGTGCCCACCTACAGCCCTAAGTGCCCACCTACAGCACTCAGCGCCCACCTACAGCCCTGAGCGCCCACCTACAGCCCTAAGCGCCCACCTAAAGCGCTAATCGCCCACCTAAAGCGCTAAGCGCCCACCTACAGCAGTGAACGCCCTCCTACAGCCCTAATCGATCACCTACAGCCATACGCGCCCACCTACGGTTCTGAGCGTCCACCTACAGCGCTGATAGCCCATCCACAGCACTAAGAGCTCACCTACTGCCCTAACCACCCACCTAAAGCACTGAGAGACAAACTACAGCCCTAAGCGCCCCCCTACAGCCCTAATCGCCCCCCTGCAGCCCACAGCGCCTCCTAGAGCACTGTGCGCCTACCTACAGGCCTAATCGCCCACCTACAGCCCTAAGCGCCCATCTACAGCCCTAAGCGCCCGCCGACAGCCCTGAGCGCCCACCTACAGCCCTAAACGCCCACCTAAAGCCCTAAGCGCCCACCTACAGCCCTGAGAGCCCACCCACAGCCCTAGGAGCCCACCCACAGCCCTGAGCGCCCTTCTAAAGCACTGAGCGACCACCTACATCCCTAAGCGACCACCTAAAGCCCTAAGCACCCACCTACATCCCAAAGCGCCCGCCGACAGCACTGAGCGCCCACCTACTGCCCTAAACGCCCACCTAAAGCCCTAAGCGCCCATCTACAGCCCTGAGAGCCTACCCACAGCCCTAAGAGCTCACCTACAGCCCTGAGCGCCCTTCTAAAGCACTGAGCGACCACCTACAGCCCTAAGCGCCACCTACAGCGCTACGTGCCCACCTACAGCCCTGAGAGCCCAACCACAGCCCTAAGCGCCCACCTACAGCCCTGAGTGCCCACCTACAGCCCTCAGCGCCCACCTACTGCCCTAAGCGCACACCTACAGCCCTGAGTGCACACCTACAGCCCTGAGCGCCCACCTACAGCCCGAAGCGCCCGTCTACAGCCCTAATCGCCCAACAACAGCCCCGATCGCCCACCTACATCCCTAAGTGACCACCGAAAGCCCTAAGCGCCCACCTACAGCCCTAAGCGCCCACCTACAGACCTAAGCGCCCGCCGACAGCCCTAGGCGCCCACTTACAGCCCCAATCGCCCACCAACAGGCCTGAGCGCCCACCTACAGCCATAATCGCCCACCCCAAGCCCTACGCGCCCACCTACAGTCGTGAGAGCCCAACCACAGCCCTCAGCGCCCACCTACAGCCCTCAGCGCCCACCTAAAGCCCTAAGCGCCCACCTACATCCCTCAGCGCCCACCTACAGTCCTAAGTGCCCACCTACAGCCCTCAGCGCCTACCTACAGCCCTAAGCGCCCACCTAAATCCCTAAGCGCCCACCTACATCCCTCAGCGCCCACCTACAGTCCTAAGTGCCCACCTACAGCCCGAAGCGCCCGTCTGCAGCCCTAATCGCCCAACAACAGCCCCGAGCGCTCACCTACATCCCTAAGTGACCACCTACAGCCCTAAGCGCCCACCTACATCCCAAAGCGCCCGCCAACAGCCCTGAGCGCCCAACTACAGCCCTAAACGCCCACCTAAAGCCCTAAGCGCCCATCTACAGCCCTGAGAGCCTACCCACAGCCCTAAGAGCTCACCTTCAGCCCTGAGCGCCCTTCTAAAGCACTGAGCGACCACCTACAGCCCTAAGCGCCACCTACAGCGCTAAGTGCCCACCTACAGCCCTGAGAGCCCAAACACAGCCCTAAGCGCCCACCTACAGCCCTGAGTGCCCACCTACAGCCCTCAGCGCCCACCTACTGCCCTAAGCGCACACCTACAGCCCTGAGCGCACACCTACAGCCCTGAGCGCCCACCTACAGCCCGAAGCGCCCGTCTACAGCCCTAATCGCCCAACAACAGCCCCGATCGCCCACCTACATCCCGAAGTGACCACCGAAAGCCCTAAGCGCCCACCTACAGCCCTAAGCGCCCACCTACAGACCTAAGCGCCCGCCGACAGCCCTAGGCGCCCACTTACAGCCCCAATCGCCCAACAACAGCCCTGAGCGCCCACCTACAGCCATAATCGCCCACCCCAAGCCCTACGCGCCCACCTACAGTCGTGAGAGCCCAACCACAGCCCTCAGCGCCCACCTACAGCCCTCAGCGCCCACCTAAAGCCCTAAGCGCCCACCTACATCCCTCAGCGCCCACCTACAGCCCTAAGTGCCCACCTACAGCCCTAAGTGCCCACCTACAGCACTCAGCGCCCACCTACAGCCCTGAGCGCCCACCTACATCCCTAAGCGCCCACCTAAAGCGCTAATCGCCCACCTAAAGCGCTAAGCGACCACCTACAGCACTGAGCGTCCTCCTACAGCCCTAATCGATCACCTACAGCCATACGCGCCCACCTACGGTTCTGAGCGTCCACCTACAGCGCTGATAGCCCAACCACAGCACTAAGAGCTCACCTACTGCCCTAACCAACCACCTAAAGCACTGAGCGACAACCTACAGCCCTAAGCGCCCTCCTACATCCCTAATCGCCCACCTGCAGCCCACAGCGCCTCCTAGAGCACTGAGCGCCTACCTACAGCCCTAATCGCCCACCTACAGCCCTAAGCGCCCATCTACAGACCTAAGCACCTACCTATAGAACTTAGCGCTCACCTACAGCCCTAGGCGCCCACCTACAGCCCTAAGCGGCCACCTACAGCCCTAAGCGCCCGCCGACAGCCCTGAGCGCCCACCTACAGCCCTAAACGCCCACCTGAAGCCCTAAGCGTCCACCTACAGCCCTGATAGCCCACCCAGAGCCCTAGAAGCCCACCTATAGCCCTGAGCGCCCTTCTAAAGCACTGAGCGACCACCTACAGCCCTAAGCGCCACATACAGCGCTACGTGCCCACCTACAGCCCTGAGAGCCCAACCACAGCCATAAGCGCCCACCTACAGCCCTGAGTGCCCACCTACAGCCCTCAGCGCCCACCTACTGCCCTAAGCGCACACCTACAGCCCTGAGCGCACACCTACAGCCCTGAGCGCCCACCTACAGCCCGAAGCGCCCGTCTACAGCCCTCAGCGCCCAACAACAGCCCCGAGCGCTCACCTACATCCCTAAGTGACCACCGAAAGCCCTAAGCGCCCACCTACAGCCCTAAGCGCCGAACTAAAGACCTAAGCGCCCGCCGACAGCCCTAAGCGCCCACCTACAGCCCCAATCGCCCACCAACAGCGCTGAGCGCCCACCTACAGCCATAATCGCCCACCTCAAGCCTTACGCGCCCACCTACAGTCGTGAGATCCAAACCACAGCCCTCAGCGCTCACCTACAGCACTCAGCGCCTACCTAAAGCCCTAAACGCCCACCTATATCCCTCAGCGCCCACCTACAGCCATCAGCGCGCACCTACAGCCCTAAGCGCCCACCTAAAGCCCTAACAGCCCGCCTACATCCCTCAGCGCCCACCTACAGCCCTAAGTGCCCACCTACAGCCCTATGTGCCCACCTACAGCACTCAGCGCCCACCTACAGCCCTGAGCGCCCACCTACAGCCCTAAGCGCCCACCTAAAGCGCTAATCGCCCACCTAAAGCGCTAAGCGCCCACCGACAGCACTGAGCGCCCTCCTACAGCCCTAATCGATCACCTACAGCCATACGCGCCCACCCACGGTTCTGAGCGTCCACCTACAGCGCTGATAGCCCAACCACAGCACTAAGAGCTCACCTACTGCCCTAACCAACCACCTAAAGCACTGAGCGACAACCTACAGCCCTAAGCGCCCTCCTACAGCCCTAATCGCCCACCTGCAGCCCACAGCGCCTCCTAGAGCACTGAGCGCCTACCTACAGCCCTAATCGCCCACCTACAGCCCTAAGCGCCCATCTACAGTCCTAAGCACCTACCTATAGCACGTAGCGCTCACCTACAGCCCTAAGCGCCCACCTACAGCCGTAAGCGGCCACCTACATCCCTAAGCGCCCGCCGACAGCCCTGAGCGCCCACCTACAGCCCTAAACGCCCACCTAAAGCCCTAAGCGCCCACCTACAGCCCTGAGAGCCCACCCACAGCCCTAGGAGCCCAACTACAGCCCTGAGCGCCCTTCTAAAGCACTGAGCGACCACCTTCAGCCCTAAGCGCCACCTACAGCGCTACCTGCCCACCTACAGCCATGAGAGCCCAACCACAGCCCTAAGCGCCCACCTACAGCCCTCAGCGCCCACCTACTGCCCTAAGCGCACACCTACAGCCCTGAGCGCACACCTACAGCCCTGAGCGCCCACCTACAGCCCGAAGCGCCCGTCTACAGCCCTAATCGCCCAACAACAGCCCCGAGCGCTCACCTAAATCCCTAAGTGACCACCGAAAGCCCTAAGCGCCCACCTACAGCCCTAAGCGCCGAACTAAAGACCTAAGCGCCCGCCGACAGCCCTAAGCGCCCACCTACAGCCCCAATCGCCCACCAACAGCGCTGAGCGCCCACCTACAGCCATAATCGCCCACCTCAAGCCTTACGCGCCCACCTACAGTCGTGAGAGCCCAACCACAGCCCTCAGCGCTCACCTACAGCACTCAGCGCCCACCTAAAGCCCTAAGCGCCCACCTATATCCCTCAGCGCCCACCTACAGTCCTAATTGCCCACCTACAGCCATCAGCGCGCACCTACAGCCCTAAGCGCCCACCTAAAGCCCTAAGAGCCCGCCTACATCCCTCAGCGCCCACCTACAGCCCTAAGTGCCCACCTACAGCCCTAAGTGCCCACCTACAGCACTCAGCGCCCACCTACAGCCCTGAGCGCCCACCTACAGCCCTAAGCGCCCACCTAAAGCGCTAATCGCCCACCTAAAGCGCTAAGCGCCCACCTACAGCAGTGAACGCCCTCCTACAGCCCTAATCGATCACCTACAGCCATACGCGCCCACCTACGGTTCTGAGCGTCCACCTACAGCGCTGATAGCCCATCCACAGCACTAAGAGCTCACCTACTGCCCTAACCACCCACCTAAAGCACTGAGAGACAAACTACAGCCCTAAGCGCCCCCCCTACAGCCCTAATCGCCCCACTGCAGCCCACAGCGCCTCCTAGAGCACTGTTCGCCTACCTACAGGCCTAATCGCCCACCTACAGCCCTAAGCGCCCATCTACAGCCCTAAGCGCCCGCCGACAGCCCTGAGCGCCCACCTACAGCCCTAAACGCCCACCTAAAGCCCTAAGCGCCCACCTACAGCCCTGAGAGCCCACCCACAGCCCTAGGAGCCCACCCACAGCCCTGAGCGCCCTTCTAAAGCACTGAGCGACCACCTACATCCCTAAGCGACCACCTAAAGCCCTAAGCACCCACCTACATCCCAAAGCGCCCGCCGACAGCACTGAGCGCCCATCTACTGCCCTAATCGCCCACCTAAAGCCCTAAGCGCCCATCTACAGCCCTGAGAGCCTACCCACAGCCCTAAGAGCTCACCTACAGCCCTGAGCGCCCTTCTAAAGCACTGAGCGACCACCTACAGCCCTAAGCGCCACCTACAGCGCTACGTGCCCACCTACAGCCCTGAGAGCCCAACCACAGCCCTAAGCGCCCACCTACAGCCCTGAGTGCCCACCTACAGCCCTCAGCGCCCACCTACTGCCCTAAGCGCACACCTACAGCCCTGAGTGCACACCTACAGCCCTGAGCGCCCACCTACAGCCCGAAGCGCCCGTCTACAGCCCTAATCGCCCAACAACAGCCCCGATCGCCCACCTACATCCCTAAGTGACCACCTACAGCCCTAAGCGCCCACCTACAGCCCTAAGCGCCCACCTACAGACCTAAGCGCCCGCCGACAGCCCTAAGCGCCCACTTACAGCCCCAATCGCCCACCAACAGCCCTGAGCGCCAAACTACAGCCATAATCGCCCACCTCAAGCCCTAAGCGCCCACCTACAGTCGTGAGAGACCAACCACAGCCCTCAGCGCCCACCTACAGCCCTCAGCGCCCACCTAAAGCCCTAAGCGCCCACCTACATCCCTCAGCGCCCACCTACAGTCCTAAGTGCCCACCTACAGCCCTCAGCGCCTACCTACAGCCCTAAGCGCCCACCTAAATCCCTAAGCGCCCACCTACATCCCTCAGCGCCCACCTACAGCCCTAAGTGCCCACCTACAGCCCTAAGTGCCCACCTACAGCACTCAGCGCCCACCTACAGCCCTGAGCGCCCACCTACCTCCCTAAGCGCCCACCTAAAGCGCTAATCGCGCACCTAAAGCGCTAAGCGACCACCTACAGCACTGAGCGCACTCCTACAGCCCTAATCGATCACTTACAGCCATACGCGCCCACCTACGGTTCTGAGCGTCCACCTACAGCGCTGATAGCCCAACCACAGCACTAAGAGATCACCTACTGCCCTAACCAACCACCTAAAGCACTGAGCTACAACCTACAGCCCTAAGCGCCCTCCTACAGCCCTAATCGCCCACCTGCAGCCCACAGCGCCTCCTAGAGCACTGAGCGCCTACCTACAGCCCTAATCGCCCACCTACAGCCCTAAGCGCCCATCTACAGTCCTAAGCATCTACCTGTAGCACTTAGCGATCACCTACAGCCCTAAGCGCCCACCTACAGCCCGAAGCGCCCGTCTACAGCCCTAATCGCCCAACAACAGCCCCGAGCGCTCACCTACATCCCTAAGTGACCACCGAAAGCCCTAAGCGCCCACCTACAGCCCTAAGCTCCGAACTAAAGACCTAAGCGCCCGCCGACAGCCCTAAGCGCCCACCTACAGCCCCAATCGCCCAACAACAGCCCTGTGCGCCCACCTACAGCCATAATCGCCCAACTCAAGCCTTACGCGCCCAACTACAGTCGTGAGAGCCCAACCACAGCCCTCAGTGCTCACCTACAGCACTCAGCGCCCACCTAAATCCCTAAGCGCCCACCTGTATCCCTCAGCGCCCACCTACAGTCCTAAGTGCCCACCTACAGCCATCAGCGCCCACCTACAGCCCTAAGTGCCCACCTACAGCCCTAAGTGCCCACCTACAGCACACAGCGCCCACCTGCAGCCCTGAGCGCCCACCTACAGCCCTAAGCGCCCACCTAAAGCGCTAATCGTCCACCTAAAGCGCTAAGCGCCCACCTACAGCACTGAGCGCCCTCCTACAGCCCTAATCGATCACCTACAGCCATACGCGCCAACCTACGGTTCTGAGCGTCCACCTACAGCGCTGATTGCCCATCCGCAGCACTAAGAGCTCACCTAATGCCCTAACCACCCACCTAAAGCACTGAGAGACATACTACAGCCCTAAGCGCCCTCCTACAGCCCTAATCGCCCCCCTGCAGCCCACAGCGCCTCCTAGAGCACTGAGCGCCTACATACAGCCCTAATCGCCCACCTACAGCCCTAAGCGCCCATCTACAGCCCTAAGCGCCCGCCGACAGCCCTGAGCGCCCACCTACAGCCCTAATCGCCCACCTAAAGCCCTAAGCGCCCACCTACAGCCCTGAGAGCCCACCCACAGCCCTAGGAGCCCACCCACAGCCCTGAGCGCCCTTCTAAAGCACTGAGCGACTACCTACATCCCTAAGCGACCACCTAAAGCCCTAGGCGCCCACCTACATCGCAAAGCGCCCGCCGACAGCCCTGAGCGCCCACCTACAGCCCTAAACGCCCACCTAAAGCCCTAAGCGCCCATCTACAGCCCTGCGAGCCTACCCACAGCCCTAAGAGCTCACCTACAGCCCTGAGCGCCCTTCTAAAGCACTGAGCGACCACCTACATCCCTAAGCGACCACCTAAAGCCCTAAGCGCCCACCTACATCCCAAAGCGCCCGCCGACAGCCCTAAGTGCCCACCTACAGCCCTAAGTGCCCACCTACAGCACTCAGCGCCCACCTACAGCCCTGAGCGCCCACCTACCTCCCTAAGCGCCCACCTAAAGCGCTAATCGCGCACCTAAAGCGCTAAGCGACCACCTACAGAACTGAGCGCACTCCTACAGCCCTAATCGATCACTTACAGCCATACGCGCCCACCTACGGTTCTGAGCGTCCACCTACAGCGCTGATAGCCCAACCACAGCACTAAGAGATCACCTACTGCCCTAACCAACCACCTAAAGCACTGAGCTACAACCTACAGCCCTAAGCGCCCTCCTACAGCCCTAATCGCCCACCTGCAGCCCACAGCGCCTCCTAGAGCACTGAGCGCCTACCTACAGCCCTAATCGCCCACCTACAGCCCTAAGCGCCCATCTACAGTCCTAAGCATCTACCTATAGCACTTAGCGATCACCTACAGCCCTAAGCGCCCACCTACAGCCCGAAGCGCCCGTCTACAGCCCTAATCGCCCAACAACAGCCCCGAGCGCTCACCTACATCCCTAAGTGACCACCGAAAGCCCTAAGCGCCCACCTACAGCCCTAAGCTCCGAACTAAAGACCTAAGCGCCCGCCGACAGCCCTAAGCGCCCACCTACAGCCCCAATCGCCCAACAACAGCCCTGTGCGCCCACCTACAGCCCTAAGCTCCGAACTAAAGACCTAAGCGCCCGCCGACAGCCCTAAGCGCCCACCTACAGCCCCAATCGCCCAACAACAGCCCTGTGCGCCCACCTACAGCCATAATCGCCCAACTCAAGCCTTACGCGCCCAACTACAGTCGTGAGAGCCCAACCACAGCCCTCAGCGCTCACCTACAGCACTCAGCGCCCACCTAAATCCCTAAGCGCCCACCTGTATCCCTCAGCGCCCACCTACAGTCCTAAGTGCCCACCTACAGCCATCAGCGCCCACCTACAGCCCTAAGTGCCCACCTACAGCCCTAAGTGCCCACCTACAGCACACAGCGCCCACCTGCAGCCCTGAGCGCCCACTTACAGCCCTAAGCGCCCACCTAAAGCGCTAATCGTCCACCTAAAGCGCTAAGCGCCCACCTACAGCACTGAGCGCCCTCCTACAGCCCTAATCGATCACCTACAGCCATACGCGCCAACCTACGGTTCTGAGCGTCCACCTACAGCGCTGATTGCCCATCCGCAGCACTAAGAGCTCACCTACTGCCCTAACCACCCACCTAAAGCACTGAGAGACATACTACAGCCCTAAGCGCCTACCTACAGCCCTAATCGCCCACCTACAGCCCTAAGCGCCCATCTACAGCCCTAAGCGCCCACCGACAGCCCTGAGCGCCCACCTACAGCCCTAAACGCCCACCTAAAGCCCTAAGCGCCCACCTACAGCCCTGAGAGCCCACCCACAGCCCTAGGAGCCCACCCACAGCCCTGAGCGCCCTTCTAAAGCACTGAGCGACTACCTACATACCTAAGCGACCACCTAAAGCCCTAGGCGCCCACCTACATCGCAAAGCGCCCGCCGACAGCCCTGAGCGCCCACCTACAGCCCTAAACGCCCACCTAAAGCCCTAAGCGCCCATCTACAGCCCTGAGAGCCTACCCACAGCCCTAAGAGCTCACCTACAGCCCTGAGCGCCCTTCTAAAGCACTGAGCGACCACCTACATCCCTAAGCGACCACCTAAAGCCCTAAGCGCCCACCTACATCCCAAAGCGCCCGCCGACAGCCCTAAGAGCTCACCTACAGCCCTGAGCGCCCTTCTAAAGCACTGAGCGACCACCTACAAACCAAAGCGCCACCTACAGCGCTAAGTGCCCACCTACAGCCCTGAGAGCCCAACCACAGCCCTAAGCGCCCACCTACAGCTCTGAGTGCCCACCTACAGCCCTCAGCGCCCACCTACTGCCCTAAGCGCACACCTACAGCCCTGAGTGCACACCTACAGCCCTGAGCGCCCACCTACAGCCCGAAGCGCCCGTCTACAGCCCTAGTCGCGCAACAACAGCCCCGATCGCCCACCTACATCCCTAATTGACCACCGAAAGCCCTAAGCGCCCACCTACAGCCCTAAGCGCCCACCTACAGACCTAAGCGCCCGCCGACAGCCCTAAGCGCCCACTTACAGCCCCAATCGCCCACCAACAGCCCTGAGCGCCCACCTACAGCCATAATCGCCCACCTCAAGCCCTACGCGCCCACCTACAGTCGTGAGAGCCCAACCACAGCCCTCAGCGCTCACCTACAGCCCTCAGCGCCCACCTAAAGCCCTAAGCGCCCACCTACATCCCTCAGCGCCCACCTACAGTCCTAAGTGCCCACCTACAGCCCTCAGCGCCTACCTACAGCCCTAAGCGCCCACCTAAATCCCTAAGCGCCCACCTACATCCCTCAGCGCCCACCTACAGCCCTACGTGCCCACCTACAGCCCTAAGTGCCCACCTACAGCACTCAGCGCCCACCTACAGCCCTGAGCGCCCACCTACATCCCTAAGCGCCCACCTAAAGCGCTAATCGCCCACGTAAAGCGCTAAGCGTCCACCTACAGCACTGAGCGCCCTCCTACAGCCCTAATCGATCACCTACAGCCATACGCGCCCACCTACGGTTCTGAGCGTCCACCTACACCGCTGATAGCCCAACCACAGCACTAAGAGCTCACCTACTGCCCGAACCAACCACCTAAAGCACTGAGCGACAACCTACTGCCCTAAGCGCCCTCCTACAGCCCTAATCGCCCACCTGCATCCCACAGCGCCTCCTAGAGCACTGAGCGCCTACCTACAGCCATATTCGCCCACCTGCAGCCCTAAGCGCCCATCTACAGCCCTAAGCACCTACCTATAGCACTTAGCGCTCACCTACAGCCCTAAGCGCCCACCTACAGCCCTAAGCGGCCACCTACAGCCCTAAGCGCCCGCCGACAGCCCTGAGCGCCCACCTACAGCACTAAACGCCCACCTAAAGCCCTAAGCGCCCACCTACAGCCCTGAGAGCCCACCAACAGCCCTAGGAGCCCACCTACAGCCCTGAGCGCCCTTCTAAAGCACTGAGCGACCACCTACAGCCCTAAGCGCCACCTACAGCGCTACGTGCCCACCTACAGCCCTGAGAGCCCAACCACAGCCCTAAGCGCCCACCTACAGCCCTGAGTGCCCACCTACAGCCCTCAGCGCCCACCTACTGCCCTAAGCGCACACCTACAGCCCTGAGCGCACACCTACAGCCCGTAGCGCCCACCTACAGCCCGAAGCGCCCGTCTACAGCCCTAATCGCCCAACAACAGCCCCGAGCGCTCACCTACATCCATAAGTGACCACCGAAAGCCCTAAGCGCCCACCTACAGCCCTAAGCGCCGAACTAAAGACCTAAGCGCCCGCCGACAGCCCTAAGCGCCCACCTACAGCCCCAATCGCCCACCAACAGCGCTGAGCGCCCACCTACAGCCATAATCGCCCACCTCAAGCCTTACGCGCCCACCTACAGTCGTGAGAGCCCAACCACAGCCATCAGCGCTCACCTACAGCACTCAGCGCCCACCTAAAGCCCTAAGCGCCCACCTATATCCCTCAGCGCCCACCTACAGTCCTAATTGCCCACCTACAGCCATCAGCGCGCACCTACAGCCCTAAGCGCCCACCTAAAGCCCTAAGAGCCCGCCTACATCCCTCAGCGCCCACCTACAGCCCTAAGTGCCCACCTACAGCCCTAAGTGCCCACCTACAGCACTCAGCGCCCACCTACAGCCCTGAGCGCCCACCTACAGCCCTAAGCGCCCACCTAAAGCGCTAATCGCCCACCTAAAGCGCTAAGCGCCCACCTACAGCAGTGAACGCCCTCCTACAGCCCTAATCGATCACCTACAGCCATACGCGCCCACCTACGGTTCTGAGCGTCCACCTACAGCGCTGATAGCCCATCCACAGCACTAAGAGCTCACCTACTGCCCTAACCACCCACCTAAAGCACTGAGAGACAAACTACAGCCCTAAGCGCCCCCCTACAGCCCTAATCGCCCCACTGCAGCCCACAGCGCCTCCTAGAGCACTGTGCGCCTACCTACAGGCCTAATCGCCCACCTACAGCCCTAAGCGCCCATCTACAGCCCTAAGCGCCCGCCGACAGCCCTGAGCGCCCACCTACAGCCCTAAACGCCCACCTAAAGCCCTAAGCGCCCACCTACAGCCCTGAGAGCCCACCCACAGCCCTAGGAGCCCACCCACAGCCCTGAGCGCCCTTCTAAAGCACTGAGCGACCACCTACATCCCTAAGCGACCACCTAAAGCCCTAAGAACCCACCTACATCCCAAAGCGCCCGCCGACAGCACTGAGCGCCCACCTACTGCCCTAAACGCCCACCTAAAGCCCTAAGCGCCCATCTACAGCCCTGAGAGCCTACCCACAGCCCTAAGAGCTCACCTACAGCCCTGAGCGCCCTTCTAAAGCACTGAGCGACCACCTACAGCCCTAAGCGCCACCTACAGCGCTACGTGCCCACCTACAGCCCTGAGAGCCCAACCACAGCCCTAAGCGCCCACCTACAGCCCTGAGTGCCCACCTACAGCCCTCAGCGCCCACCTACTGCCCTAATCGCACACCTACAGCCCTGAGTGCACACCTACAGCCCTGAGCGCCCACCTACAGCCCGAAGCGCCCGTCTACAGCCCTAATCGCCCAACAACAGCCCCGATCGCCCACCTACATCCCTAAGTGACCACCTACAGCCCTAAGCGCCCACCTACAGCCCTAAGCGCCCACCTACAGACCTAAGCGCCCGCCGACAGCCCTAAGCGCCCACTTACAGCCCCAATCGCCCACCAACAGCCCTGAGCGCCAAACTACAGCCATAATCGCCCACCTCAAGCCCTAAGCGCCCACCTACAGTCGTGAGAGACCAACCACAGCCCTCAGCGCCCACCTACAGCCCTCAGCGCCCACCTAAAGCCCTAAGCGCCCACCTACATCCCTCAGCGCCCACCTACAGTCCTAAGTGCCCACCTACAGCCCTCAGCGCCTACCTACAGCCCTAAGCGCCCACCTAAATCCCTAAGCGCCCACCTACATCCCTCAGCGCCCACCTACAGCCCTAAGTGCCCACCTACAGCCCTAAGTGCCCACCTACAGCACTCAGCGCCCACCTACAGCCCTGAGCGCCCACCTACCTCCCTAAGCGCCCACCTAAAGCGCTAATCGCGCACCTAAAGCGCTAAGCGACCACCTACAGCACTGAGCGCACTCCTACAGCCCTAATCGATCACTTACAGCCATACGCGCCCACCTACGGTTCTGAGCGTCCACCTACAGCGCTGATAGCCCAACCACAGCACTAAGAGATCACCTACTGCCCTAACCAACCACCTAAAGCACTGAGCTACAACCTACAGCCCTAAGCGCCCTCCTACAGCCCTAATCGCCCACCTGCAGCCCACAGCGCCTCCTAGAGCACTGAGCGCCTACCTACAGCCCTAATCGCCCACCTACAGCCCTAAGCGCCCATCTACAGTCCTAAGCATCTACCTATAGCACTTAGCGATCACCTACAGCCCTAAGCGCCCACCTACAGCCCGAAGCGCCCGTCTACAGCCCTAATCGCCCAACAACAGCCCCGAGCGCTCACCTACATCCCTAAGTGACCACCGAAAGCCCTAAGCGCCCACCTACAGCCCTAAGCTCCGAACTAAAGACCTAAGCGCCCGCCGACAGCCCTAAGCGCCCACCTACAGCCCCAATCGCCCAACAACAGCCCTGTGCGCCCACCTACAGCCATAATCGCCCAACTCAAGCCTTACGCGCCCAACTACAGTCGTGAGAGCCCAACCACAGCCCTCAGCGCTCACCTACAGCACTCAGCGCCCACCTAAATCCCTAAGCGCCCACCTGTATCCCTCAGCGCCCACCTACAGTCCTAAGTGCCCACCTACAGCCATCAGCGCCCACCTACAGCCCTAAGTGCCCACCTACAGCCCTAAGTGCCCACCTACAGCACACAGCGCCCACCTGCAGCCCTGAGCGCCCACCTACAGCCCTAAGCGCCCACCTAAAGCGCTAATCGTCCACCTAAAGCGCTAAGCGCCCACCTACAGCACTGAGCGCCCTCCTACAGCCCTAATCGATCACCTACAGCCATACGCGCCAACCTACGGTTCTGAGCGTCCACCTACAGCGCTGATTGCCCATCCGCAGCACTAAGAGCTCACCTAATGCCCTAACCACCCACCTAAAGCACTGAGAGACATACTACAGCCCTAAGCGCCCTCCTACAGCCCTAATCGCCCCCCTGCAGCCCACAGCGCCTCCTAGAGCACTGAGCGCCTACATACAGCCCTAATCGCCCACCTACAGCCCTAAGCGCCCATCTACAGCCCTAAGCGCCCGCCGACAGCCCTGAGCGCCCACCTACAGCCCTAATCGCCCACCTAAAGCCCTAAGCGCCCACCTACAGCCCTGAGAGCCCACCCACAGCCCTAGGAGCCCACCCACAGCCCTGAGCGCCCTTCTAAAGCACTGAGCGACTACCTACATCCCTAAGCGACCACCTAAAGCCCTAGGCGCCCACCTACATCGCAAAGCGCCCGCCGACAGCCCTGAGCGCCCACCTACAGCCCTAAACGCCCACCTAAAGCCCTAAGCGCCCATCTACAGCCCTGAGAGCCTACCCACAGCCCTAAGAGCTCACCTACAGCCCTGAGCGCCCTTCTAAAGCACTGAGCGACCACCTACATCCCTAAGCGACCACCTAAAGCCCTAAGCGCCCACCTACATCCCAAAGCGCCCGCCGACAGCCCTAAGTGCCCACCTACAGCCCTAAGTGCCCACCTACAGCACTCAGCGCCCACCTACAGCCCTGAGCGCCCACCTACCTCCCTAAGCGCCCACCTAAAGCGCTAATCGCGCACCTAAAGCGCTAAGCGACCACCTACAGCACTGAGCGCACTCCTACAGCCCTAATCGATCACTTACAGCCATACGCGCCCACCTACGGTTCTGAGCGTCCACCTACAGCGCTGATAGCCCAACCACAGCACTAAGAGATCACCTACTGCCCTAACCAACCACCTAAAGCACTGAGCTACAACCTACAGCCCTAAGCGCCCTCCTACAGCCCTAATCGCCCACCTGCAGCCCACAGCGCCTCCTAGAGCACTGAGCGCCTACCTACAGCCCTAATCGCCCACCTACAGCCCTAAGCGCCCATCTACAGTCCTAAGCATCTACCTATAGCACTTAGCGATCACCTACAGCCCTAAGCGCCCACCTACAGCCCGAAGCGCCCGTCTACAGCCCTAATCGCCCAACAACAGCCCCGAGCGCTCACCTACATCCCTAAGTGACCACCGAAAGCCCTAAGCGCCCACCTACAGCCCTAAGCTCCGAACTAAAGACCTAAGCGCCCGCCGACAGCCCTAAGCGCCCACCTACAGCCCCAATCGCCCAACAACAGCCCTGTGCGCCCACCTACAGCCATAATCGCCCAACTCAAGCCTTACGCGCCCAACTACAGTCGTGAGAGCCCAACCACAGCCCTCAGCGCTCACCTACAGCACTCAGCGCCCACCTAAATCCCTAAGCGCCCACCTGTATCCCTCAGCGCCCACCTACAGTCCTAAGTGCCCACCTACAGCCATCAGCGCCCACCTACAGCCCTAAGTGCCCACCTACAGCCCTAAGTGCCCACCTACAGCACACAGCGCCCACCTGCAGCCCTGAGCGCCCACCTACAGCCCTAAGCGCCCACCTAAAGCGCTAATCGTCCACCTAAAGCGCTAAGCGCCCAACTACAGCACTGAGCGCCCTCCTACAGCCCTAATCGATCACCTACAGCCATACGCGCCAACCTACGGTTCTGAGCGTCCACCTACAGCGCTGATTGCCCATCCGCAGCACTAAGAGCTCACCTACTGCCCTAACCACCCACCTAAAGCACTGAGAGACATACTACAGCCCTAAGCGCCCTCCTACAGCCCTAATCGCCCCCCTGCAGCCCACAGCGCCTCCTAGAGCACTGAGCGCCTACCTACAGCCCTAATCGCCCACCTACAGCCCTAAGCGCCCATCTACAGCCCTAAGCGCCCGCCGACAGCCCTGAGCGCCCACCTACAGCCTTAAACGCCCACCTAAAGCCCTAAGCGCCCACCTACAGCCCTGAGAGCCCACCCACAGCCCTAGGAGCCCACCCACAGCCCTGAGCGCCCTTCTAAAGCACTGAGCGACTACCTACATACCTAAGCGACCACCTAAAGCCCTAGGCGCCCACCTACATCGCAAAGCGCCCGCCGACAGCCCTGAGCGCCCACCTACAGCCCCAAACGCCCACCTAAAGCCCTAAGCGCCCATCTACAGCCCTGAGAGCCTACCCACAGCCCTAAGAGCTCACCTACAGCCCTGAGCGCCCTTCTAAAGCACTGAGCGACCACCTACATCCCTAAGCGACCACCTAAAGCCCTAAGCGCCCACCTACATCCCAAAGCGCCCGCCGACAGCCCTAAGAGCTCACCTACAGCCCTGAGCGCCCTTCTAAAGCACTGAGCGACCACCTACAACCCAAAGCGCCACCTACAGCGCTAAGTGCCCACCTACAGCCCTGAGAGCCCAACCACAGCCCTAAGCGCCCACCTACAGCCCTGAGTGCCCACCTACAGCCCTCAGCGCCCACCTACTGCCCTAAGCGCACACCTACAGCCCTGAGTGCACACCTACAGCCCTGAGCGCCCACCTACAGCCCGAAGCGCCCGTCTACAGCCCTAGTCGCGCAACAACAGCCCCGATCGCCCACCTACATCCCTAATTGACCACCGAAAGCCCTAAGCGCCCACCTACAGCCCTAAGCGCCCACCTACAGACCTAAGCGCCCGCCGACAGCCCTAAGCGCCCACTTACAGCCCCAATCGCCCACCAACAGCCCTGAGCGCCCACCTACAGCCATAATCGCCCACCTCAAGCCCTACGCGCCCACCTACAGTCGTGAGAGCCCAACCACAGCCCTCAGCGCCCACCTACAGCCCTCAGCGCCCACCTAAAGCCCTAAGCGCCCACCTACATCCCTCAGCGCCCACCTACAGTCCTAAGTGCCCACCTACAGCCCTCAGCGCCTACCTACAGCCCTAAGCGCCCACCTAAATCCCTAAGCGCCCACCTACATCCCTCAGCGCCCACCTACAGCCCTACGTGCCCACCTACAGCCCTAAGTGCCCACCTACAGCACTCAGCGCCCACCTACAGCCCTGAGCGCCCACCTACATCCCTAAGCGCCCACCTAAAGCGCTAATCGCCCACGTAACGCGCTAAGCGACCACCTACAGCACTGAGCGCCCTCCTACAGCCCTAATCGATCACCTACAGCCATACGCGCCCACCTACGGTTCTGAGCGTCCACCTACACCGCTGATAGCCCAACCACAGCACTAAGAGCTCACCTACTGCCCGAACCAACCACCTAAAGCACTGAGCGACAACCTACTGCCCTAAGCGCCCTCCTACAGCCCTAATCGCCCACCTGCATCCCACAGCGCCTCCTAGAGCACTGAGCGCCTACCTACAGCCATATTCGCCCACCTGCAGCCCTAAGCGCCCATCTACAGCCCTAAGCACCTACCTATAGCACTTAGCGCTCACCTACAGCCCTAAGCGCCCACCTACAGCCCTAAGCGGCCACCTACAGCCCTAAGCGCCCGCCGACAGCCCTGAGCGCCCACCTACAGCACTAAACGCCCACCTAAAGCCCTAAGCGCCCACCTACAGCCCTGAGAGCCCACCAACAGCCCTAGGAGCCCACCTACAGCCCTGAGCGCCCTTCTAAAGCACTGAGCGACCACCTACAGCCCTAAGCGCCACCTACAGCGCTACGTGCCCACCTACAGCCCTGAGAGCCCAACCACAGCCCTAAGCGCCCACCTACAGCCCTGAGTGCCCACCTACAGCCCTCAGCGCCCACCTACTGCCCTAAGCGCACACCTACAGCCCTGAGCGCACACCTACAGCCCGTAGCGCCCACCTACAGCCCGAAGCGCCCGTCTACAGCCCTAATCGCCCAACAACAGCCCCGAGCGCTCACCTACATCCATAAGTGACCACCGAAAGCCCTAAGCGCCCACCTACAGCCCTAAGCGCCGAACTAAAGACCTAAGCGCCCGCCGACAGCCCTAAGCGCCCACCTACAGCCCCAATCGCCCACCAACAGCCCTGAGCGCCCACCTACAGCCATAACCGCCCACCTCAAGCCTTACGCGCCCACCTACAGTCGTGAGAGCCCAACCACAGCCCTCAGCGCCCACCTACAGCACTCAGCGCCCACCTAAAGCCCGAAGCGCCCACCTACATCCCTCAGCGCCCAACTAAAGCCCTAAGCGCCCACCTACATCCCTCAGCGCCCACCTACAGTCCTAAGTGTCCACCTACAGCCCTCAGCGCCCACCTACAGCCCTAAGCGCCCACTTAAAGCCCTAAGATCCCGCCTACATCCCTCAGCGCCCACCTACAGCCCTAAGTACCCACCTACAGCCCTAAGTGCCCACCTACAGCACTCAGCGCCCACCTACAGCACTGAGCGCCCACCTACAGCCCTAAGCGCTCACATAAAGCGCTAATCGCCCACCTAAAGCGCTAAGCGCCCACCTACAGCACTAAGCGCCCTCCTACAGCCCTAATCGATCACCTACAGCCATACGCGCCCACCTACGGTACTGAGCGTACACCTACAGCGCTGATAGCCCATCCACAGCACTAAGATCTCACCTACTGCCCTAACCACCCACCTAAAGCACTGAGAGACAACCTACAGCCCTAAGCGCCCTCCTACAGACCTAATCGCCCCCCTGCAGCCCACAGCGCCTCCTAGAGCACTGAGCGCCTACCTACAGCCCTAATCGCCCACCTACAGCCCTAAGCGCCCATCTACAGCCCTAAGCGCCCGCCGACAGTCCTGAGCGCCCACCTACAGCCGTAAACGCCCAACTAAAGCCCTAAGCGCCCACCTACAGCCCTGAGAGCCATCCCACAGCCCTAGGAGACCACCCACAGCCCTGAGCGCCCTTCTAGAGCACTGAGCGACCACCTACATCCCTAAGCGACCACCTAAAGCCCTAAGCGCCCACTTACATCCCAAAGCGCACGCCGACAGCCCTGAGCGCCCACCTACAGCCCTAAACGCCCACATAAAGCCCTAAGCGCCCATCTGCAGCCCTGAGAGCCTACCCAGAGCCCTAAGAGCCCACCTACAGCCCTGAGCGCCCTTCTAAAGCACTGAGCGACCACCTACAGCCCTAAGCGCCACCTACAGCGCTAAGTGCCCACCTACAGCCCTGAGAGCCCAACCACAGCCCTAAGCGCCCACCTACAGCCCTGAGTGCCCACCTACAGCCCTCAGCGCCAAACTACTGCCCTAAGCGCACACCTACAGCCCTGAGCGCACGCCTACAGCCCTGAGCGCCCAACTACAGCCCGAAGCGCCCGTCTACAGCCCTAATCGCCCAACAACAGCCCCGAGCGCCCACCTACATCCCTAAGTGACCACCGAAAGCCCTAAGCGCCCACCTACAGCCCTAAGCGCCCACCTACAGACCTAAGCGCCCGCCGACAGCCCTAAGCGCCCACCTACAGCCCCAATCGCCCACCAACAGCCCTGAGCGCCCACCTACAGCCATAATCGCCCACCTCAAGCCCTACGCGCCCACCTACAGTCGTGAGAGCCCAACCACAGCCCTCAGCGCCCACCTACAGCCCTCAGCGCCCACCTAAAGCCCTAAGCGCCCACCTACATCCCTCAGCGCCCACCTACAGTCCTAAGTGCCCACCTACAGCCCTCAGCGCCTACCTACAGCCCTACGCGCCCACCTAAATCCCTAAGCGCCCACCTACATCCCTCAGCGCCCACCTACAGCCCTAAGTGCCCACCTACAGCCCTAAGTGACCACCTACAGCACTCAGCGCCCACCTACAGCCCTGAGCGCCCACCTACAGTCCTAATCGCCCATCTACAGCCCTAAGCACCTACCTATAGCACTTAGCGCTCACCTACAGCCCTAAGCGCCCACCTACAGCCCTAAGCGGCCACCTACAGCCCTAAGCGCCCGCCGATAGACCTGAGCGCCCACCTACAGCCCTAAACGCCCACCTAAAGCCCTAAGCGCCCACCTACAGCCCTGAGAGCCCACCCACAGCCCTAGGAGCCCACCTACAGCCCTGAGTGCCCTTCTAAAGCACTGAGCGACCACCTACAGCTATAAGCGCACACCTACAGCGCTAATTGCCCACCTACAGCCCTCAGCGCCCACCTACAGCCCTAAGCACACACCTACAGCCCTGAGCGTCTACCTGCAGCACTAAGCGCCAGCCGAAAGCCCGAAGCGGCCGTCTACAGCCCTAATCGCCCAACAACAGCCCCCAGCGCCCATCTACATCCCTAAGTGACCACCCGAAGCCCTAAGCGCCCACCTACAGCCCTAAGCGCCCACCTACAGCCCTCATCGCCCATCTACCGCCCTAAGCGCCACAATACAGCCGTAAGCGCCCACATACAGCCCTAAGCGCCCACCTACAGCACTAAGCGCCAGCCGACAGCCCGAAGCGCCCGTCTGCAGCCCTAATCGCCCATCAACAGCTCGGATCGCCCACCTACATCCCTAAGCGACCAACTAAAGCCCTAAGCGCCCACCTACATCCCAAAGCGCCCACCTACAGCCCTAAGTGCCCACCTGCAGCCCTCAGCGCCCACGTACAGCCCTAAGCGCACACCTAAAGCACTAAGCGCCCACCTACAGCACTGATAGCCCACATACAGCCCTAATCGATCACCTACAGCCATAAGCGCCCACCTACGGTTCTGAGCGTCCACCTACAGCCTTGATAGCCCACCAACAGCACTAAGAGCTAACCTACTGCCCTAACCACCCACCTAAAGCACTGAGCGCCCACCTACATCCCTAAATGCCCACCTACAGCCCATAGCGCCTCCAAGAGCACTGAGCGCCTACATACTTCCCTAATCGCCCACCTACAGCCCTAAGCGCCCAGCAATAGCGCTAAGCACCCACCTACAGCACTTAGCGCTCACCTACAGCCCTAATGGCACACCTACAGCCATAAGCGGCAACCTAGAGCCCTGAACGCCCACCTACAACCCTACGCGCCCACCTACAGCCCTCATCGCCCACCGGCAGCCCTCAGCGCCCACCTACAGCCCTGAGCGCACACCTACAGCCCTAAGCGTCCACCTACAGCCCTTACCGCCCACCTACAGCCCTAAGCGCCCATCTAAAGCACTGAGCGACCAACTGTATCCCTAAGCGCCCTCCTACAGCCCTCATCGCCCACCTACCGCCCTAAGCGCCAACCTGCAGCCGTAAGCGCCCAAAAACAGCCCTAAGCGCCCAACTACAGCCCTAAGCACCCACCTAGATTCCTAAACGCTCACCTACATCGCTAAGCGCCCAACTGCTGCCCTGAACGTCCACCTACAACCCTACGCGACCACCTACCGCCCGAAGCGCCAAACAGCAGCCCTAAGCGCCCAGCTACAGTCCTAAGCGACCACCTACAGACCTAAGCGCCCGCCGACAGCCCTAAGCGCCCACCTACAGCCCTAATCGCCCACCAACAGCCCTGAGCGCCCACCTACATCCCTAAGCGACCACATAAAGCCCTAAGTCCCCACCTACATCCCTAAGCGCCCACGTACAGCCCTAAGCGCCCACCTGCAGCTCTTAGCGCCCACCTACAGCCCTAAGCGCCCACATACAGCCCTAAGCGCCCACCTACAGCTCTTAGCGCCCACCTACAGCCCTAAGCGCCCAACTACAGCCCTAAGGTCCCACCTACAGCGCTAAGAGCCCAACTGCAGTCCTGAGCGCCCAGCTCCCACTTCAAGCGCCAAACTACAGGCGTAAGCCACCACCTACAGCCCTAAGCGCCCATTTACAGCACTAAGCTCCCGCCGGCAGCCCGAAGCGCACACGTACAGCCGTAATCGCCCACCAACAGACCTGAGAGCCCACCTATATCCCTAAGCGACCGCTTAAAGCCCTAAGCGCCCACCTACAGCCCTATGCGCCCACCTGCAGCCCTACGCGCCCACATACAGCCCTTAGCGCCCACCTACAGCCCTATGCGCCCACCTACAGCCCTAAGCGCCCACCGGCAGCCCTCAGAGCCCACCTACATCCCTGAGCGCACACCTACAGCCCTGAGCGCACACCTACAGCCCTCATCGCCCACCTGCAGCCCTACGCGCCCACCTACAGCCCTAAGCGCCCACCTACAGCCCTGAGCGCCCACCTCCAGCCCTGAGAGCGCACATATAGCCGTAAGCGCCCACCTACAAACCTAATCGCCCACCAACAGCCCTGAGCGCCCACCTGCATCCCTAAGCGTCCACCTCCAGCCCTAAGCGCCCACCTACAGCCCTTACCGCCCACCTACAGCCCTAAGCGCCCATCTAAAGCACTAAGCGCCCTCCTACAGCCCTCATCGCCCACCTACCGCCCTAAGCGCCAACCTACAGCCGTAAGCGCCCACCAACAGCCCTAAGCGACCACCTACAGACCTAAGCGCCCGCCGACATCCCTAAGCGCCCACCTACAGCCCTAATCGCCCACCAACAGCCCTGAGCGCCCACCTACATCCCAAAGCGACCAAATAAAGCCCGAAGTCCCCACCTACAGCCCTAAGCGCCCACGTACAGCCCTAAGCGCCCACCTGCAGCTCTTAGCGCCCACCTACAGCCCTAAGCGCCCAACTACAGCCCTAGGGTCCCACCTACAGCGCTAATCGCCCAACTGCAGTCCTGAGCGCCCAGCTACCACTCCAAGCGCCAAACTACAGGCGTAAGCGCCCACCTACAGCGCTAAGCGCCCATTTACAGCACTAATCTCCCGCCGGCAGCCCTAAGCACCCACCTACAGCCGTAATCGCCCACCAACAGACCTGAGCGCCCACCTGCAGCCCTAAGCGCCCACCTCAAGCCCTAAGCGCCCACCTACAGCCCTTACCGCCCACCTACAGCCCTAAGCGCCCATCTAAAGCACTGAGCGACCACCTGTATCCCTAAGCGCCCTCCTACAGCCCTCATCGCCCACCTACCGCCCTAAGCGCCAACCTACAGCCGTAAGCGCCCACCAACAGCCCTAAGCGCCCATCTACAGCCCTAAGCACCCACCTAGATTCCTAAACGCCCACCTACAACCCTACGCGACCACCTACCGCCCTAAGCGCCAAACAGCAGCCCTAAGCGCCCAACTACAGTCCTAAGCGCCCACCTACAGACCTAAGCGCCCGCCGACAGCCCTGAGCGCCCACCTACATCCCTAAGCGACCACATAAAGCCCTATGTCCCCACCTACAGCCCTAAGCGCCCACTTACAGCCCTAAGCGCCCACCTACAGCTCTTAGCGCCCACCTACAGCCTTATGCGCCCACATACAGCCTTAAGCGCCCACCTACAGCTCTCAGCGCCCACCTACAGCCCTAAGCGCCCAACTACTGCCCTAAGGTCCCACCTACAGCGCTAAGCGCCCAACTACAGTCCTGAGCGCCCAGCTACCACTCTAAACGCCAAACTACAGGCGTAAGCGCCCACCTACATCCCTAAGCGCCCATTGACAGCACTAAGCTCCCGCCGGCAGCCCAAAGCGCCCACGTACAGCCGTAAGCGCCCACCTACAGACCTAATCGCCCACCAACAGCCCTGAGCGCCCACCTGCAGCCCTAAGCGCCCACCTCCAGCCCTAAGCGCCCACCTACAGCCCTTTCCGCCCACCTACAGCCCTAACCGCCCATCTAAAGCACTGATCTACCATCTGTATCCCTAAGCGCCCTCCTACAGCCCTCATCGCCCACCTACCGCCCTAAGCGCCAACCTACAGCCGTAATCGCCCACCAACAGCCCTAAGCGCCCATCTACAGCCCTAAGCACCCACCTAGATACCTAAACGCCCACCTACAGCGCTAAGCGCCCACCTGCTGCCCTGAACGCCCACCTACAACCCTACGCAACCACCTACCCCCTAAGCGCCCATCTACAGCCCTAAGCGCCCAACTACAGTCCTAAGAGACCACCTACAGACCTAAGCGCCCGCCGACAGCCCTATGCGCCCACCGACAGCCCTAATCGCCCACCAACAGCCCTGAGCGCCCACCTACATCCCTAAGCGACCACATAAAGCCCTAAGTCCCCACCTACAGCCCTAAGCGCCCACGTACAGCCCTAAGCGCCCACCTGCAGCTCTTAGCGCCCACCTACAGCCCTAAGCGCCCACATACAGCATTAAGCGCCCACCTACAGCTCTTAGCGCCCACCTACCGCCCTAAGCGCCAATCAGCAGCCCTAAGCGCCCAAATACAGTCCTAAGCGCCCACCTACAGCTCTTAGCGCCCACCTACAGCCCTAAGCGCCCAACTACAGCCCTAAAGTCCAACCTACAGCGCTAAGCGCCCAACTACAGTCCTGAGCGCCCAGCTACCACTCTAAGCGCCAAACTACAGGCGTAAGCGCCCACCTACAGCCCTAAGCGCCCATTTACAGCACTAAGCTCCCGCCGGCAGCCCTAAGCGCCCACCTACAGCCGTAATCGCCCACCAACAGACCTGAGCGCCCACCTATATCCCTAAGCTACCGCTTAAAGCCCTAAGCGCCCACCTACAGCCCTATGCGCCCACCTACAGCCCTACGCGCCCACATACAGCCCTTAGCGCCCACATACAGCCCTATGCGCCCTCCTACAGCCCTAGGCGCCCACCGGCAGCCCTCAGCGCCCACCTACAGCACTGAGCGCACACCTACAGCCGTGAGCGCACACCTACAGCCCTCATCGCCCACCTGCAGCCCTAGGCGCCCACCTACAGCACTAAGAGCCCACCTACAGCCCTGAGCGCCCACCTCCAGCCCTGAGGGCGCACATACAGCCGTAAGCGCCCACCTACAGACCTAATCGCCCATCAACAGCCCTGAGCGCCCACCTGCAGCCCTAAGCGCCCACCTCCAGCAGTAAGCGCCCACCTACAGCCCTTATCGCTCACCTACAGCCCTAAGCGCCCATCTAAAGCACTGAGCGACCAACTATATCCCAAAGCGCCCTCCTACAGCCCTAATCTCCCACCTACCGCCCTAAACGGCAACCTACAGCCGTAAGCGCCCACCATCAGCCCTAAGCGCCCATCTACAGAACTAACCGCCAGCCGACAGCCCTAAGCGCCCACCTACAGCCCTACGCGCCCACATACAGCCCATAGCGCCCACCTACAGCCCTATGCGCCCATTTACAGCACTAAGCTCTCGCCGGCAGGCCTAAGCGCCCACCTACAGCCGTAATCGCCCACCAACAGACCTGAGCGCCCACCTATATCCCTAAGCGACCGCTTAAAGCCCTAAGCGCCCACCTACAGCCCTATGCGGCCACCTGCAGCCCTACGCGCCCACATACAGCCCTTAGCGCCCACCTACAGC
Organism: Hydrolagus colliei; assembly: GCA_035084275.1. Classification (NCBI taxonomy): domain Eukaryota; kingdom Metazoa; phylum Chordata; class Chondrichthyes; order Chimaeriformes; family Chimaeridae; genus Hydrolagus; species Hydrolagus colliei. Next base: position 840,169 of record JAYJKW010000004.1, on the reverse strand, counting down.
CCTATGCGCCCACCTACAGCCATAAGCGCCCACCGGCAGCCCTCAGCGCCCACCTACAGCCCTGAGCGCACACCTACAGCCCTGAGCGCACACCTACAGCCCTCATCGCCCACCTACAGCCCTGAGAGCCCAACGGCAGCCCTAAGAGCCCAACTGCAGCCCAGAGCGCCCATCTCCAGCACTGAGCGCCCACCTACAGCCCTAAGCGCCCACCGACAGCCCTCATCGCACACCTACCGCCCTAAGCGCCACAATACAGCCGTAAGCGCCCACATACAGCCCTAAGAGTCCACCTACAGCACTAAGCGCCAGCCGACAGCCCGAAGCGCCCGTCTACAGCCCTAATCGCCCATCAACAGCCCTGAGCGCCCACCTACATCCCTAAGCGACCACCTAAAGCCCTAAGCGCCCAACTACATCCCAAAGCGCCCGCCGACAGCCCTGAGCGCCCACCTACAGCCCTAAACGCCCAGCTAAAGCCCTAAGCGCCCACCTACAGCCCTGAGAGCCCATCCACAGCCCTAAGAGCCCACCTATAGCCCTGAGCGCCATTCTAAAGCACTGAGCGACCACCTACAGCCCTAAGCGCCACCTACAGCGCTACGTGCCCACCTACAGCCCTGAGAGCCCAACCACAGCCCTAAGCGCCCAACTACAGCCCTGAGTGCCCACCTACAGCCCTAAGCGCCCACCTACTGCCCAAAGCGCCCACCTACAGCCCTGAGCGCAAACCTACAGCCCTGAGCGCCCACCTACAGCCCGAAGCGCCCGTCTACAGCCCTAATCGCCCAACAACAGCCCCGAGCGCCCAACTACATCCCTAAGTGACCACCGAAAGCCCTAAGCGCCCACCTACAGCCCCAATCGCCCACCAACAGCCCTGAGTGCCCACCTACAGCCATAATCGCCCACCTCAAGCGTTACGCGCCACCTACAGTCGTGAGAGCCCAACCACAGCCCTCAGCGCCCACCTACAGCCCTCAGCGCCCACCTAAAGCCTTTAAGCGCCCACCTACATCCATCAGCGCCCACCTACAGTCCTAAGTGCCCACCTACAGCCCTCAGCGCCCACCTACAGCCCTTAGCGCCCACCTACAGCCCTGAGCGCCAACCTACAGCCCTAAGCGCCCAACTAAAGCGCTAATCGCCCACCTAATGCACTAATCGCGCACCTACAGCACTGAGCGCCCTCCTACAGCCCAAATCGATCACCTACAGCCATACGCGCCCACCTACGGTTCTGAGCGTCCACCTACAGCGCTGATAGCCCAACCACAGCACTAAGAGCTCACCTACTGCCCTAACCACCCACCTAAAGCACTGAGAGACAACCTACAGCACTAAGCGCCCTCCTACAGCCCTAATCGCCCACCTGCAGCCCACAGCGCCTCCTAGAGCACTGAGCGCCTACCTACAGCCCTAATCGCCCACCTACAGCCCTAGGCGCCCATCTGCAGCCCTAAGCACCTACCTATAGCACTTAGCGCTCACCTACAGCCCTAAGCGCCCGCCGACAGACCTGAGCGCCCACCTACAGCCCTAAACGCCCACCTAAAGGCCTAAGCGCCCACCTACAGCCCTGAGAGCCCACCCACAGCCCTAGGAGCCCAACTACAGCCCTGAGCGCCCTTCCAAAGCACTGAGCGACCACCTACAGCGCTAAGTGCCCACCTACAGCCCTCAGCGCCCACCTACAGCCCTAAGCGCACACCTACAGCCCTCAGCGTCCACCTGCAGCACTAAGCGCCAGCCGACAGCCCGAAGCGGCCGCCTCCAGCCCTAATCGTCCAACAACAGCCCCCAGCGCCCATCTACATCCCTAAGTGACCACCCGAAGCCCTAAGCGCCCACCTACAGCCCTAAGCGCCCACCTACAGCCCTAAGCGCCCACCTACAGCCCTGAGCGCCCACCTACAGCCCTAAGCGCCCAAATAAAGCGCTAATCGCCCACCTAAAGCACTAAGCGCCCACCCACAGCACTGAGCGCCCTCCTACAGCCCTAATCGATCACCTACAGCCATACGCGCCCACCTACGGTTCTGAGCGTCCACCTACAGCGCTGATAGCCCAACCACAGCACTAAGAGCTCACCTACTGCCCTAACCACCCACCTAAAGCACTGAGAGACAACCTACAGCACTAAGCGCCCTCCTACAGCCCTAATCGCCCACCTGCAGCCCACAGCGCCTCCTAGAGCACTGAGCGCCTACCTACAGCACTAATCGCCCACCTACAGCCCTAGGCGCCCATCTACAGCCCTAAGCACCTACCTATAGCACTTAGCGCTCACCTACAACCCTAAGCGCCCGCCGACAGCCCTGACCGCCCACCTACAGCCCTAAACGCCCACCTAAAGGCCTATGCGCCCACCTACAGCCCTGAGAGCCCACCCACAGCCCTAGGAGCCCAACTACAGCCCTGAGCGCCCTTCTAAAGCACTGAGCGACCACCTACAGCCCTAAGCGCCCACCTACAGCGCTAAGTGCCCACCTACAGCCCTCAGCGCCCACCTACAGCCCTAAGCGCACACCTACAGCCCTGAGCGTCCACCTGCAGCACTAAGCGCCAGCCGACAGCCCGAAGCGGCCGTCTACAGCCATAATCGCCCAACAACAGCCCCCAGCGTCCATCTACATCCCTAAGTGACCACCCGAAGCCCTAAGCGCCCACCTACATCCCTGAGCGCCCACCTACAGCCTTAGGCGCCCACCTACAGCCGTAATCGCCCACCAACAGCACTGACCGCCCAACCAAAGCCCTAAGCGCCCAACTACAGAACTGACAGCCCAACGACAGCCCTAAGAGCCCACCTACAGCCCAGAGCGCCTATCTAAAGCACTGAGCAACCACCTACAGCCCTAAGCGCCCACCTACAGCCCTCATCGCCCACCTACCGCCCTAAGCGCCACAATACAGCCGTAAGCGCCCACATACAGCCCTAAGCGCCCACCTACAGCACTAAGCGCCAGCCGACAGCCCGAAGCGCCCGTCTACAGCCCTAATCGCCCATCAACAGCCCTGAGCGCCCACCTACATCCCTAAGCGACCACCTAAAGCCTTAAGCGCCCACCTACATCCCAAAGCGCCCACCGACAGCCCTGAGCGCCCACCTACAGCCCTAAACGCCCACGTAAAGCCCTAAGCGCCCACATACAGCCCTGAGAGCCCACCCACAGCCCTAAGAGCCCACCTACAGCCCTGAGCGCCCACCTACAGCCCTACGCGCCCACCTACAGCCCAACGCGCCCATCTACAGCTCTAATCGCCCACCAACAGCCCTGAGTGCCCAACTACAGCCCTAAGCGCCCACCTACAGCGCTGAGCGCATACCTACTGTTCTCAGCGCCCACCTACAGCCCTGAGAGCCCAACCACAGCACTAAGATCTCACCTACTGCCCTCAACACCCACCTAAAGCACTGAGCGACAACCTACAGCCCCAAGACGCCACCTGCACCCCTAAGCGCCCACCTGCAGCCCACAGCGCACATCTGCAGCCCACAGCGCCAACTAGAGCACTGAGCGCCTACCTACAGCCCTATTCGCCCACCTACAGCCCTAAGCGCCCATCTACAGCCCTAAGCACCCACCTAGATTCCTAAACGCCCACCTACAGCGCTAAGCGCCCACCTGCTGCTCTGAACGCCCACCTACAACCCTACGCGACCAACTACCGCCCTAAGCGCCAAACAGCAGCCCAAAGCGCCCAACTACAATCCTAAGCGCCCACCTACAGCCCTAAGCACCTACCTATAGCACTTAGCGCTCACCTACAGCCCTAAGCGCCCGCCGACAGCCCTGAGCGCCCACCTACAGCCCTAAACGCCCACCTAAAGGCCTAAGCGCCCACCTACAACCCTGAGAGCCCACCCACAGCCCTAGGAGCCCAACTACAGCCCTGAGCGCCATTCTAAAGCACTGAGCGACCACCTACAGCCCTAAGCGCCCACCTACAGCGCTAAGTGCCCACCTACAGCCCTCAGCGCCCACCTACAGCCCTAAGCGCACACCTACAGCCCTGAGCGTCCACCTGCAGCACTAAGCGCCAGCCGACAGCCCGAAGCGGCCGTCTACAGCCCTAATCGCCCAACAACAGCCCCCAGCGCCCATCTACATCCCTAAGTGACCACCCGAAGCCCTAAGCGCCCACCTACAGCCCTAAGCGCCCACCTACAGCCCTAAGCGCCCGCCGACAGCCTTAGGCGCCCACCTACAGCCGTAATCGCCCACCAACAGCACTGACCGCCCACCCAAAGCCCTAAGCGCCCACCTACAGACCTGACAGCCCAACGACAGCCCTAAGAGCCCACCTACAGCCCAGAGCGCCCATCTAAAGCACTGAGCAACCAGCTACAGCCCTAAGCGCCCACCTACAGCCCTCATCGCCCACCTACCGCCCTAAGCGCCACAATACAGCCGTAAGCGCCCACTTACAGCCCTAAGCGCCCACCTATAGCACTAAGCGCCAGCCGACAGCCCGAAGCGCCCGTCTACAGCCCTAATCGCCCATCATCAGCCCTGAGCGCCCACCTACATCCCTAAGCGACCACCTAAAGCCTTAATCGCCCACCTACATCCCAAAGCGCCCACCGACAGCCCTGAGCGCCCAACTACAGCCCTAAACGCCCACCTAAAGCCCTAAGCGCCCACCTACAGCCCTGAGAGCCCACCCACAGCCCTAAGAGCCCACCTACAGCCCTGAGCGCCCACCTATAGCCCTACGCGCCCACCTACAGCCCAACGCGCCCATCTACAGCTCTACTCGCCCACCAACAGCCCTGAGTGCCCAACTACAGCCCTAAGCGCCCACCTACAGCGCTGAGCGCACACCTACTGTTCTCAGCGCCCACCTACAGCCCTGCGAGCCCAACCACAGCACTAAGATCTCACCTACTGCCCTCAACACCCACCTAAAGCACTGAGCGACAACCTACAGCCCCAAGACGCCACCTGCACCCCTAAGCGCCCACCTGCAGCCCAGAGCGCCCATCTGCAGCCCACAGCGCCAACTAGAGCACTGAGCGCCTACCTACAGCCCTATTCGCCCACCTACAGCCCTAAGCGCCCATCTACAGCCCTAAGCACCCACCTAGATTCCTAAACGCCCACCTACAGCGCTAAGCGCCCACCTGCTGCCCTGAACGCCCACCTACAACCCTACGCGACCACCTACCGCCCTAAGCGCCAAACAGCAGCCCAAAGCGCCCAACTACAATCCTAAGCGCCCACCTACAGACCTAAGCGCCCGCCGACAGCCCTAAGCGCCCACCTACAGCCCTAATCGCCCACCAACAGCCCTGAGCGCCCACCTACAGCCCTAACCGCCCAACTAAAGCCCTAAGCGCCACCCTACAGCCCTGAGTGCACACCTACAGCCCTAAGAGCCCACCTACAGCCCCACGCGCCCTCCGACAGACCTAAGCGTACATCTACAGCCATGATCGCCCACATACAGCCCTAAGCGCCCACCTACAGCCCGAAGCTCCCGTCTGCAGCCCTAATAGCCCAACAACAGCCCCCAGCGCCCACCTACATCCCTAAGTGACCATCTAAAGCCCTAAGCTCCCACCTACAGCCCTAAGCGCCCACCTACAGAGCTAAGCGCCCGCCGACATCCCTAAGCGCCCACCTACAGCCCTAATCGCCCACCAACAGCCCTGAGCGCCCACCTACAGCCATAAACGCCCAACTAAAGCCCTACGCGCCCACCTACAGTCGTGAGAGCCCAACGACAGCCCTAAGAGCCCACCTAGAACCCTGAGCGCTCATCTAAAGCACTGAGCGACCAACTACAGCCCTAAGCGCCCAACTACAGCCCTCATCGCCCACCTACCGCCCTAAGCGCCAAATTACAGCCGTAAGCGCCCACATATAGCCCTAAGCGCCAGCCGACAGCCCGAAGCGACCGTCTACAGCCGTAATCGCCCAACAACAGCCCTGAGCGCCCACCTACAGCCTTAAGAGCCCACCTAAAGCCCTAAGCGCCCACCTACAACCCTCAGCGCCCACCTACATCCCTCAGCGCCCACCTACAGCCCTAAATGCCCACCTACAGCCCTCAGCGCCCACCTGCAGCCCTAAGCGCACACCTACAGCCCTGAGCGCCCAACTACAGCCATAAGCGCACACCTACAGCCCTGAGCGCCCACCTACAGCCCTAAGCGCCCACGTAAAGCGCGAAGCGCCCACCTACAGCGCTAAGAGCCCTCCGAAAGCCCTAATCGCCCACCTGCAGCCCACAGCGCCTCCTAGAGCACTGAGCGCCTACCTATAGCCCTATTCGCCCACCTACAGCCCTAAACGCCCATCTACAGCCCTAAGCACATACCTACAGCACTTAGCGCTCACCTACAGCCCTAAGCGCCCACCTACAGCCCTAAGCGGCCACCTACAGCCCTAAGCGCCCGCCGACAGCCCTGAGCGCCCACCTACAGCCCTAAACGCCCACCTAAAACCATAAGCGCCCACCTACAGCCCTGAGAGCCCACCCACAGCCCAAAGAGCCCACATACAGCCCTGAGCGCCATTCGAAAGCACTGAGCGACCACCTACAGCCCAAAGCGCACAGCTACAGCCCTGACGTCCACCGGCAGCACTAAGCGCCAGCCGACAGCGCGAAGCGGCCGTCTACAGCCCTAATCGCCCAACAACAGCCCCCAGCGCCCATCTACATCCCTAAGTGACCACCCGAAGCCCTAAGCGCCCACCTACAGCCCTAAGCGCCCACCTACAGCCCTAAGCGCCCGCCGACAGCCTTAGGCGCCCACCTACAGCCGTAATCGCCCACCAACAGCACTGACCGCCCACCCAAAGCCCTAAGCGCCCACCTACAGACCTGACAGCCCAACGACAGCCCTAAGAGCCCACCTACAGCCCAGAGCGCCCATCTAAAGCACTGAGCAACCAGCTACAGCCCTAAGCGCCCACCTACAGCCCTCATCGCCCACCTACCGCCCTAAGCGCCACAATACAGCCGTAAGCGCCCACATACAGCCCTAAGCGCCCACCTACAGCACTAAGCGCCAGCCGACAGCCCGAAGCGCCCGTCTACAGCCCTAATCGCCCATCAACAGCCCTGAGCGCCCACCTACATCCCTAAGCGACCACCTAAAGCCTTAAGCGCCCACCTACATCCCAAAGCGCCCACCGACAGCCCTGAGCGCCCAACTACAGCCCTAAACGCCCACCTAAAGCCCTAAGCGCCCACCTACAGCTCTGAGAGCCCACCCACAGCCCGAAGAGCCCACCTAAAGCCCTGAGCGCCCACCTATAGCCCTACGCGCCCACCTACAGCCCAACGCGCCCATCTACAGCTCTAATCGCCCACCAACAGCCCTGAGTGCCCAACTACAGCCCTAAGCGCCCACCTACAGCGCTCAGCGCACACCTACTGTTCTCAGCGCCCACCTACAGCCCTGCGAGCCCAACCACAGCACTAAGATCTCACCTACTGCCCTCAACACCCACCTAAAGCACTGAGCGACAACCTACAGCCCCAAGACGCCACCTGCACCCCTAAGCGCCCACCTGCAGCCCAGAGCGCCCATCTGCAGCCCACAGCGCCAACTAGAGCACTGAGCGCCTACCTACAGCCCTATTCGCCCACCTACAGCCCTAAGCGCCCATCTACAGCCCTAAGCACCCACCTACATTCCTAAACGCCCACCTACAGCGCTAAGCGCCCACCTGCTGCTCTGAACGCCCACCTACAACCCTACGCGACCACCTACCGCCCTAAGCGCCAAACAGCAGCCCAAAGCGCCCAACTACAATCCTAAGCGCCCACCTACAGACCTAAGCGCCCGCCGACAGCCCTAAGCGCCCACCTACAGCCCTAATCGCCCACCAACAGCCCTGAGCGCCCACCTACAGCCATAACCGCCCAACTAAAGCCCTAAGCGCCACCCTACAGCCCTGAGTGCCCACCTACAGCCCTAAGAGCCCACCTACAGCCCCACGCGCCCTCCGACAGACCTAAGCGCACATCTACAGCCATGATCGCCCACATACAGCTCTGAGCGCCCAACTACAGGCGAAGGCGACCACCTACAGCCCTGAGTGCCCAACTACAGATCTAAGAGCCCACCTACAGCCCTACGCGCCCTCCGACAGACGTAAGCGTACATCTACAGCCATGATCGCCCACATACAGCCCTAAGCGCCCACCTACAGCCCGAAGCGGCCACCTACAGCCCTAAGCGGCCACCTAGAGCCCTAAGCGCCAGCCGACAGCCCTGAGCGCCCACCTACTGCCCTAAACGCCCACCTAAAGCCCTAAGCGCCAACCTGCAGGCCTGAGAGCCCAACCACAGCCCTAAGAGCCCAACTACAGCCCTGAGCGCACTTCTAAAGCACTGAGCGTCCACCTACAGCCCTAAGCGCCCACCTACAGCCCTGATTGCCCACCTACAGCCCTGAGCGCCCACCTACAGCACTAAGCGCCAGCCGACAGCCCGAAGCGCCCGTCTGCAGCCCTAATAGCCCAACAACAGCCCCCAGCGCCCAACTACATCCCTAAGTGACCATCTAAAGCCCTAAGCTCCCACCTACAGCCCTAAGCGCCCACCTACAGAGCTAAGCGCCCGCCGACATCCCTAAGCGCCCACCTACAGCCCTAATCGCCCAACAACAGCCCTGAGCGCCCACCTACAGCCATAAATGCCCACCTAAAGCCCTACGCGCCCACCTACAGTCGTGAGAGCACAACGACAGCCCTAAGAGCCCACCTACAACCCTGAGCGCTCATCTAAAGCACTGAGCGACCAAGTACAGCCCTAAGCGCCCAACTACAGCCCTCATCGCCCACCTACCGCCCTAAGCGCCAAATTACAAACGTAAGCGTCCACATATAGCCCTAAGCGCCAGCCGACAGGCCGAAGAGCCCGTCTACAGCCCTAATCGCCCAACAACAGCCCTGAGCGCCCACCTACAGCCTTAAGAGCCCACCTAAAGCCCTAAGCGCCCACCTACATCCCTCAGCGCCCACCTACATCCCTCAGCGCCCACCTACAGCCCTAAGCGGCCACCTACAGCCCTAAGCGCCCGCCGACAGCCCTGAGCGCCCACCTACAGCCCTAAACGCCCACCTAAAACCATAAGCGCCCACCTACAGCCCTGAGAGCCCACCCACAGCCCAAAGAGCCCACATACAGCCCTGAGCGGCATTCGAAAGCACTGAGCGACCACCTACAGCCCAAAGCGCACAGCTACAGCCCTGACGTCCACCGGCAGCACTAAGCGCCAGCCGACAGCCCGAAGCGGCCGCCTACAGCCCTAATCGCACAACAACAGCCCCAAGCGCCCATCTACATCCCTAAGTGACCACCTGAAGCCCTAAGCGCCCACCTACAGCCCTAAGCGCCCACCTACAGCCCTAAGCGCCCGCCGACAGCCCTAGGCGCCCACCTACAGCCCTAATCTCCCACCAACAGCACTGACCGCCCACCTAAAGCCCTAAGCGCCCATCTACAGCCCTGACAGCCCAACGACAGCCCTAAGAGCCCACCTACAGCCCAGAGCGCCCATCTAAAGCACTGAGCAACCACCTACAGCCCTAAGGGCCCACCTACAGCCCTCATCGCACACCTACCGCCCTAAGCGATACAATACAGCCGTAAGCGCCCACATACAGCCCTAAGCGCCCACCTACAGCACTAAGCGCCAGCCGACAGCCCGAAGCGCCCGTCTACAGCCCTAATCGCCCATCAACAGCCCTGAGCGCCCACCTACATCCGTAAGCGACCAACTAAAGCCCTAAGCGCCCACCTACATCCCAAAGCGCCCGCCGACAGCCCTGAGCGCCCACCTACAGCCCTAAACGCCCAGCTAAAGCCCTAAGCGCCCACCTACAGACCTGAGAGCCCACCCACAGCCATAAGAGCCCACCTACAGCCCTGAGCGCCCTTCTAAAGCACTGAGCGACCACCTACAGCGCTCAGTGCCCACCTACAGCGCTACGTGCCCACCTACAGCCCTGAGAGGCCAACCACAGCCCTAAGCGCCCACCTACAGCCCTGAGTGCCCACCTACAGCCCTCTGCGCCCACCTACTGCCCTAAGCGCACAACTACAGCCCTGAGTGCACACCTACAGCCCTGCGCGCCCACCTACAGCCCGAAGCGCCCGTCTACAGCCCTAATCGCCCAACAACAGCCCCGATCGCCCACCTACATCCCTAAGTGACCACCGAAAGCCCTAAGCGCCCACCTACAGCCCCAATCGCTCACCAACAGCCCTGAGCGCCCACCTACAGCCATAATCGCCCACCTCAAGCCTTACGCGCTCACCTACAGTCGTGAGAGCCCAACCACAGCACTCAGCGCCCACCTACAGCCCTCAGCGCACACCTAAAGCCTTGAAGCGCCCACCTACATCCCTCAGCGCCCACCTACAGTCCTAAGTGCCCACCTGCAGCCCTCAGCGCCAACCTACATCCCTAAGCGCCCACCTAAAGCCCTAAGCGCCCACCTACATCCCTCATCGCCCACCTACAGCCCTACGTGCCCACCTACAGCCCTAAGTGCCCACCTAGAGCACTCAGCGCCCACCTACAGCCCTGAGCGCCCACCTACAGCCCTAAGCGCCCACCTAAAGCGCTAATCGCCCACCTAAAGCGCTAAACGCCCACCTACAGCACTGAGCGCCCTCCTACACCTCTAATCGATCACCTGCAGCCATAAGCGCCCTCCTACGGTTCTGAGCGTCCACCTACCGTGCTGATAGCCCATCCACAGCACTAAGAGCTCACCTACTGCCCTAGCCACCCACCTACAGCCCTGAGAGCCCACCCACAGCCCTAGGAGCCCACCTACAGCTCTGAGCGCCCTTCTAAAGCACTGAGCGACCACATACAGCCCTAAGCGCCCACCAACAGCCATAAGAGCCCACCTACAGCCCTCAGCGCCCACCTACAGCCCTACACGCCCATCTACAGCCCTAAGCACCTACCTTCAGCACTTAGCGCTCACCTACAGACCTAAGCGCCCACCTACAGCCCTAAGCGGCCACCTACAGCCCTAAGCGCCCGCCGACAGCCCTGAGCGCCCACCTACAGCCCTAAACGCCCACCTAAAACCATAAGCGCCCACCTACAGCCCTGAGAGCCCACCCACAGCCCAAAGAGCCCACATACAGCCCTGAGCGCCATTCGAAAGCACTGAGCGACCACCTACAGCCCAAAGCGCACAGCTACAGCCCTGACGTCCACCGGCAGCACTAAGCGCCAGCCGACAGCCCGAAGCGGCCGCCTACAGCCCTAATCGCACAACAACAGCCCCAAGCGCCCATCTACATCCCTAAGTGACCACCTGAAGCCCAAAGCGCCCACCTACAGCCCTAAGCGCCCACCTACAGCCCTAAGCGCCCGCCGACAGCCCTAGGCGCCCACCTACAGCCCTAATCGCCCACCAACAGCACTGACCGCCCACCTAAAGCCCTAAGCGCCCACCTACAGCCCTGACAGCCCAACGACAGCCCTAAGAGCCCACCTACAGCCCAGAGCGCCCATCTAAAGCACTGAGCAACCACCTACAGCCCTAAGGGCCCACCTACAGCCCTCATCGCACACCTACCGCCCTAAGCGATACAATACAGCCGTAAGCGCCCACATACAGCCCTAAGCGCCCACCTACAGCACTAAGCGCCAGCCGACAGCCCGAAGCGCCCGTCTACAGCCCTAATCGCCCATCAACAGCGCTGAGCGCCCACTTACATCCGTAAGCGACCAACTAAAGCCCTAAGCGCCCACCTACATCCCAAAGCGCCCGCCGACAGACCTGATCGCCCACCTACAGCCCTAAACGCCCAGCTAAAGCCCTAAGCGCCCACCTACAGACCTGAGAGCCCAACAACAGCCATAAGAGCCCACCTACAGCCCTGAGCGCCCTTCTAAAGCACTGAGCGACCACCTACAGCGCTCAGTGCCCACCTACAGCGCTACGTGCCCACCTACAGCCCTGAGAGCCCAACCACAGCCCTAAGCGCCCACCTACAGCCTTGAGTTCCCACATACAGCCCTCAGCGCCCACCTACTGCCCTAAGCGCACACCTACAGCCCTGAGTGCACACCTACAGCCCGGAGCGCCCACCTACAGCCCGAAGCGCCCGTCTACAGCCCTAATCGCCCAACAACAGCCCCGATCGCCCACCTACATCCCTAAGTGACCACCGAAAGCCCTAAGCGTCCACCTACAGCCCCAATCGCCCAGCAACTGCCCTGAGCGCCCACCTACAGCCATAATCGCCCACCTCAAGCCTTACGCGCTCATCTAGTCATGAGAGCCCAACCACAGCACTCAGCGCCCACCTACAGCCCTCAGCGCACACCTAAAGCCTTGAAGCGCCCACCTACATCCCTCAGCGCCCACCTACAGTCCTAAGTGCCCACCTACAGCCCTCAGCGCCAACCTACATCCCTAAGCGCCCACCTAAAGCCCTAAGCGCCCACCTACATCCCTCAGCGCCCACCTACAGCCCTACGTGCCCACCTACAGCCCTAAGTGCCCACCAAGAGCACTCAGCGCCCACCTACAGCCCTGAGCGCCCACCTACAGCCCTAAGCGCCCACCTAAAGCGCTAATCGCCCACCTAAAGCGCTAAACGCCCACCTACAGCACTGAGCGCCCTCCTACACCCCTAATCGATCACCTGCAGCCATAAGCGCCCTCCTACGGTTCTGAGCGTCCACCTACCGTGCTGATAGCCCAACCACAGCACTAAGAGCTCACCTCCTGCCCTAGCCACCCACCTACAGCCCTGAGAGCCCACCCACAGCCCTAGGAGCCCACCTACAGGTCTGAGCGCCCTTCGAAAGCACTGAGCGACCACATACAGCCCTAAGCGCCCACCAACAGCCATAAGAGCCCACCTACAGCCCTCAGCGCCCACCTACAGCCCTAAGCGCACACCGACAGCCCTGAGCGTCCACCTGCAGCACTAAGCGCCAGCCGACAGCCCGAAGCGGCCGTCTACAGCCCTAATCGCCCAACAACAGCCCCCAGCCCCATCTACATCCCTAAGTGACCACCCGAAGCCCTAAGCGCCCACCTACAGCCATAAGAGCCCACCTACAGCCCTAAGCGCCCGCCGACAGCCCTAGGCGCCCACCTACAGCCCTAATCGCCCACCAACAGCACTGACCGCCCACCTAAAGCCCTAAGCGCCCACCTACAGCCCTTACAGCCCAACGACAGCCCTAAGAGACCACCTACAGCCCAGAGCGCCCATCTAAAGCACTGAGCAACCACCTGCAGCCCTAAGCGCCCACCTACAGCCCTCATCGCACACCTACCGCCCTAAGCGCCACAATATAGCCGTAAGCGCCCACATAGAGACCTAAGCGCCCACCTACAGCACTAAGCGCCAGCCGACAGCCCGAAGCGCCCGTCTACAGCCCTAATCGCCCATCAACAGCCCTGAGCGCCCACCTACATCCCTAAGCGACCACCTAAAGCCCTAAGCGCCCACCTACATCCCAAAGCGCCCACCGACAGCCCTGAGCGCCCACCTACAGCCCTAAACGCCCACCTAAAGCCCTAGGCGCCCACCTACAGCCCTGAGAGCCCACCCACAGCTCTAAGAGCCCACCTACTGCCCTGAGCGCCCACCTACAGCCCTAAGCTCCCACCTACAGCCCTACGCGCCCACCTACAGTCCTACGCGCCCATCTACAGCTCTAATCGCCCACCAACAGCCCTGAGTGCCCAACTACAGCCCTAATCGCCCACCTACAGCGCTGAGCGCACACCTACTGTTCGCAGCGCCCACCTACAGCCCTGAGTGCCCAACCACAGCACTAAGATCTCACCTACAGCCCTCAACACACACCTAAAGCACTGAGCGACATAATACAGCCCCAAGACGCCACCTGCAGCCCTAAGCGCCCACCTGCAGCCCACAGCGCCCATCTGCAGCCCACAGCGCCAACGAGAGCACTGAGCGCCTACCTAGAGCCCTAATCGCCCACCTACAGCCCTAAGCGCCCATCTACAGCCCTAAGCACCCACCTAGATTCCTAAACGCCCACCTGCTGCCCTGAACGCCCACCTACAACCCTACGCGACCACCTACCGCCCTAAGCGCCAAACAGCAGCCCTAAGGGCCCAACTACAGTCCTAAGCGCCCACCTACAGACCTAAGCGCCCACCAACAGCCCTGAGCGCCCACCTACAGCCCTAACCGCCAAACTAAAGCCCTAAGCGCCACCCTACAGCCCTGAGTGCCCAACTACAGCCCTAAGAGCCCACCTACAGCCCCACGCGCCCTCCGACAGACCTAAGCGCACATCTACAGCCATGATCGCCCACATACAGCTCTGAGCGCCGAACTACAGGCGAAGGCGACCACCTACAGCCCTGAGTGCCCAACTACAGATCTAAGAGCCCACCTACAACCCTACGCGCCCTCTGACAGACCTAAGCGTACATCTACAGCCATACAGCCGTAAGCGCCAACCTGCAGGCCTGAGAGCCCAACCACAGCCCTAAAATCCCGACTACAGCCCTGAGCGCACTTCTAAAGCACTGAGCGCCCACCTACAGCCCTACGCGCACACCTAAAGACCTAAGGGCCCACCTACATCCCTCAGCGCTCACCTACATTCCTCAGCGCCCACCTACAGCCCTAAGTGCCCACCTACAGCCCTCAGCGCCCACCTGCAGCCCTAAGCGCACACCTACAGCCCTGAGCGCCCAACTACAGCCATAAGCGCACACCTACAGCCCTGAGCGCCCACCTACAGCCCTAAGCGCCCACATAAAGCGCTAAGCGCCCATCTACAGCGCCAGGAGCCCTCCTAAAGCCCTAATCGCCCACCTGCAGCCCACAGCGCCTCCTAGAGCACTGAGCGCCTACCTACAGCCCTATTCGCCCACCGACAGCCCTAAACGCCCATCTACAGCCCTAAGCACCTACCTATAGCACTTAGCGCTCATCTACAGCACTAAGCGCCCACCTACAGCCCTAAGCGGCCACCGACAGCCCTAAGCGCCCGCCGACAGCCCTGAGCGCCCACCTAGAGCCCTAAACGCCCACCTGAAACCATAAGCGCCCACCTACAGCCCTGAGAGCCCACCCACAGCCCAAAGCGCCCACATACAGCCCTGAGCGCCCTTCTAAAGCACTGAGCGACCACCTACAGCCCTAAGCGCACAGATACAGCCCTGAGCGTCCACCTGCAGCACTAAGCGCCAGCCGACAGCCCGAAGCGGCCATCTACAGCCCTAATCGCACAACAACAGCCCCCAGCGCCCATCTACATCCATAAGTGACCACCTGAAGCCCTAAGCGCCCACCTACAGCCCTAAGCGCCCACCTTCAGCCCTAAGCGCCCGCCGACAGCCCTAGGCGCCCACCTACAGCCCTAATCGCCCACCAACAGCCCTGAACGCCCACCTAAAGCCCTAAGCGCCCAACTACAGCTCTGAGAGCCCAACGACAGCCCTAAGAGCCCACCTACAGACCTATGCGCCCACCGAAAGCGCTAAGCGCTAACCTACAGCACTGAGCGCCCTCCTGCAGCCCTAATCGATCACCTACAGCCATACACGCCCACCTACGGTTCTGAGCGTCCACCTACAGCGCTGATAGCACAACCATAGCACTAACAGCTCACCTACTGCCCTAACCACCCAACTAAACCACTGAGCGACAATCTGCAGCCCTAAGCGCCCTCCTAAAGACGTAATCGCCCACCTGCAGCCCGCAGCGCCTCCTAGAGCACTGAGCGCCTACCTACAGCCCTATTCGCCCACCTACAGCCCTAAACGCCCATCTACAGCCCTAAGCACCTTCGTATAGCACTTAGCGCTCACCTACAGCCCTAAGCGCACACCTACAGCCCTAAGCGGCCACCTACAGCCGTAAGCGCCCGCCGACAGCCCTGAGCGCCCACCTGCAGCCCTAAACGCCCACCAAAAACCCTAAGCGCCCACCTACAGCCCTGAGAGCCCACCCACAGCCCAAAGAGCCCACATAAAGCCCTGAGCGCCCTTCTAAAGCACTGAGCGACCGCCTACAGCCCTAAGCGCACAGCTACAGCCCTGACGTCCACCTGCAGCACTAAGCGCAAGCCGACAGCCCGAAGCGGCCGTCTGCAGCCCTAATCGCACAACAACAGCCTCCAGCGCCCATCTACATCCCTAAGTGACCACCTGAAACCCTAAGCGCCCACCTACAGCCCTAAGCGCCCACCTAAAGCCCTAAGCGCCCACCTACAGCCCTGAGAGCCCAATGACAGCCCTAAGAGCCTACCTACAGCCCTGAGCGCCCATCTAAAGCATTGAGCGACCACCTACAGCCCTAAGCCCCCACCTACAGCCCTAAGCGCCCACCTACAGCCCTCATCGCCCACCTACAGCCCTAAGCGCCCACATACAGCCCAAAGCGATCACCTACAGCACTAAGAGCCAGCCGACAGCCCGAAGCGCCCGTCTACAGCCCTAGTCGCCCATCAACAGCCCTGAGCGCCCACCTACATCCCTAAGCGACTACCTAAAGACCTAAGCGCCCACCTGCATCCCAAAGCGCCCACCTACAGCCCTAAGCGCCCACCTACAGACCTAAGCGCCCGCCGACAGCCATAAGCGCCCACCTACAGCCCTAATCGCCCACCATAAACGCCCAACTAAAGCCCTACGCGCCCATCTACAGTCCTGAGAGCCCAACGACAGCCCTAAGAGCCCACCTACAGCGCTGAGCGCCCACCTACAGCCCTAAGCGCACACCTACAGCCCTGAGCGTCCACCTGCAGCACTAAGCGCCAGCCGACAGCCCGAAGCGGCCGTCTACAGCCCTAATCGCCCAACAACAGACCCCAGCGCCCATCTACATCCCTAAGTGACCACCTGAAGCCCTAAGCGCCCAACTACAGCCCTAAGCGCCCACCAACAGCCCTGAACGCCCACCTAAAGCCCTAAGCGCCCAACTACAGCTCTGAGAGCCCAACGACAGCCCTAAGAGCCCACCTACAGACCTATGCGCCCACCGAAAGCGCTAAGCGCTAACCTACAGCACTGAGCGCCCTCCTGCAGCCCTAATCGATCACCTACAGCCATACACGCCCACCTACGGTTCTGAGCGTCCACCTACAGCGCTGATAGCACAACCATAGCACTAACAGCTCACCTACTGCCCTAACCACCCAACTAAACCACTGAGCGACAATCTGCAGCCCTAAGCGCCCTCCTAAAGACGTAATCGCCCACCTGCAGCCCGCAGCGCCTCCTAGAGCACTGAGCGCCTACCTACAGCCCTATTCGCCCACCTACAGCCCTAAACGCCCATCTACAGCCCTAAGCACCTTCGTATAGCACTTAGCGCTCACCTACAGCCCTAAGCGCACACCTACAGCCCTAAGCGGCCACCTACAGCCGTAAGCGCCCGCCGACAGCCCTGAGCGCCCACCTGCAGCCCTAAACGCCCACCAAAAACCCTAAGCGCCCACCTACAGCCCTGAGAGCCCACCCACAGCCCAAAGAGCCCACATAAAGCCCTGAGCGCCCTTCTAAAGCACTGAGCGACCGCCTACAGCCCTAAGCGCACAGCTACAGCCCTGACGTCCACCTGCAGCACTAAGCGCAAGCCGACAGCCCGAAGCGGCCGTCTGCAGCCCTAATCGCACAACAACAGCCTCCAGCGCCCATCTACATCCCTAAGTGACCACCTGAAACCCTAAGCGCCCACCTACAGCCCTAAGCGCCCACCTAAAGCCCTAAGCGCCCACCTACAGCCCTGAGCGTCCACCTGCAGCACTAAGCGCCAGCCGACAGCCCGAAGCGGCCATCTACAGCCCTAATCGCACAACAACAGCCCCCAGCGCCCATCTACATCCCTAAGTGACCACCTGAAGCCCTAAGCGCCCACCTACAGCCCTAAGCGCCCACCTTCAGCCCTAAGCGCCCGCCGACAGCCCTAGGCGCCCACCTACAGCCCTAATCGCCCACCAACAGCCCTGAACGCCCACCTAAAGCCCTAAGCGCCCAACTACAGCTCTGAGAGCCCAACGACAGCCCTAAGAGCCCACCTACAGACCTATGCGCCCACCGAAAGCGCTAAGCGCTAACCTACAGCACTGAGCGCCCTCCTGCAGCCCTAATCGATCACCTACAGCCATACACGCCCACCTACGGTTCTGAGCGTCCACCTACAGCGCTGATAGCACAACCATAGCACTAACAGCTCACCTACTGCCCTAACCACCCAACTAAACCACTGAGCGACAATCTGCAGCCCTAAGCGCCCTCCTAAAGACGTAATCGCCCACCTGCAGCCCGCAGCGCCTCCTAGAGCACTGAGCGCCTACCTACAGCCCTATTCGCCCACCTACAGCCCTAAACGCCCATCTACAGCCCTAAGCACCTTCGTATAGCACTTAGCGCTCACCTACAGCCCTAAGCGCACACCTACAGCCCTAAGCGGCCACCTACAGCCGTAAGCGCCCGCCGACAGCCCTGAGCGCCCACCTGCAGCCCTAAACGCCCACCAAAAACCCTAAGCGCCCACCTACAGCCCTGAGAGCCCACCCACAGCCCAAAGAGCCCACATAAAGCCCTGAGCGCCCTTCTAAAGCACTGAGCGACCGCCTACAGCCCTAAGCGCACAGCTACAGCCCTGACGTCCACCTGCAGCACTAAGCGCAAGCCGACAGCCCGAAGCGGCCGTCTGCAGCCCTAATCGCACAACAACAGCCTCCAGCGCCCATCTACATCCCTAAGTGACCACCTGAAACCCTAAGCGCCCACCTACAGCCCTAAGCGCCCACCTAAAGCCCTAAGCGCCCACCTACAGCCCTGAGAGCCCAATGACAGCCCTAAGAGCCTACCTACAGCCCTGAGCGCCCATCTAAAGCATTGAGCGACCACCTACAGCCCTAAGCCCCCACCTACAGCCCTAAGCGCCCACCTACAGCCCTCATCGCCCACCTACAGCCCTAAGCGCCCACATACAGCCCAAAGCGATCACCTACAGCACTAAGAGCCAGCCGACAGCCCGAAGCGCCCGTCTACAGCCCTAGTCGCCCATCAACAGCCCTGAGCGCCCACCTACATCCCTAAGCGACTACCTAAAGACCTAAGCGCCCACCTGCATCCCAAAGCGCCCACCTACAGCCCTAAGCGCCCACCTACAGACCTAAGCGCACGCCGACAGCCATAAGCGCCTACCTACAGCCCTAATCGCCCACCATAAACGCCCAACTAAAGCCCTACGCGCCCATCTACAGTCCTGAGAGCCCAACGACAGCCCTAAGAGCCCACCTACAGCGCTGAGCGCCCACCTACAGCCCTAAGCGCACACCTACAGCCCTGAGCGTCCACCTGCAGCACTAAGCGCCAGCCGACAGCCCGAAGCGGCCGTCTACAGCCCTAATCGCCCATCAACAGACCCCAGCGCCCATCTACATCCCTAAGTGACCACCTGAAGCCCTAAGCGCCCAACTACAGCCCTAAGCGCCCACCTACAGCCCAAAGCGCCCACCTACAGCCCTGAGCGCTCAACTACAGCCCTAAGCGCCCACCTACAGCGCTGAGCGCACAACTACTGTTCTCAGCGCCCACCTACAGCCCTGTGAGCCCAACCACAGCACTAAGAGGTCACCATCTGCCCTAAAAATCCACCTAAAGCACTGAGCGACAACCTACAGCCGCAAGACGCCACCAGCAGCCCTAAGCGCCCACCTGCAGCCCACAGCGCCCACCTGCAGCCCACAGCGCCAACTAGAACACTGAGCGCCTACCTACAGCCCTAATCGCCCACCTACAGCCCTAAGCGCCCATCTACAGCCCTAAGCACCCACCTAGATACCTAAACGCCCACCTACAGCGCTAAGCGCCCACCTGCTGCCCTGAACGCCCACCTACAACCCTACGCGACCACCTACCGCCCTAAGCGCCAAACAGCAGCCCTAAGCGCCCAACTACAGTCCTAAGCGCCCACCTACAGACCTAAGCGCCCGCCGACAGCCCTAAGCGCCCACCTACATCCCTAATCGCCCACCAACAGCCCTGAGCGCCCACCTATAGCCCTAACCGCCCACCTAAAGCCCTAAATGCCCCCCTACAGACCTGAGTGCCCAACTACAGCCCTAAGAGCCCACCTACAGCCCTACGCGCCCTCCGACAGAACTAAGCGCACATCTGCAGCCATGATCGCCCACATACAGCTCTGAGCACCCAACTACTTGCCAAGGCGACCACCTACAGCCCTAATCGCCCACCTAGTGCCCTAAGCGCCCACCTACAGCCCTAAGCGCCCACCTACAGCCCTTAGCGCCCTGCGACAGCCCTACGCGCCCTCCGACAGACCTAAGCGCACATCTATAGCCATGATCGCCCACAAACAGCCCTAAGCGCCCACCTACAGCCCTAAGCGGCCACCTACAGCCCTAAGCGGCCACCTAGAGCCCTATGCGCCAGCCGACAGCCCTGAGCGCCCACCTACTGCCCTAAACGCCCACCTAAAGCCCTAATCGCCCACCTACAGCCCTGAGAGCCCACCCCCGGCCCTAAGAGCCCAACTACAGCCCTGAGCGCACTTCTAAAGCACTGAGCGACCACCTACAGCCCTAAGCGTCCACCTACAGCCCTAAGCGCCCACCTACAGCCCTGATTGCCCACCTACAGCCCTGAGCGCCCACCTACAGCACTAAGCGCCAGCCGACAGCCCGAAGCGCCCGTCTGCAGCCCTAATAGCCCAACAACAGCCCCCAGCGCCCAACTACATCCCTAAGTGACCATCTAAAGCCCTAAGCTCCCACCTACAGCCCTAAGCGCCCACCTACAGAGCTAAGCGCCCGCCGACATCCCTAAGCGCCCACCTACAGCCCTCATCGCCCACCAACAGCCCTTAGCGCCCACCTACAGCCATAAATGCCCACCTAAAGCCCTACGCGCCCACCTACAGTCGTGAGAGCACAACGACAGCCCTAAGAGCCCACCTACAACCCTGAGCGCTCATCTAAAGCACTGAGCGACCAAGTACAGCCCTAAGCGCCCAACTACAGCCCTCATCGCCCACCTACCGCCCTAAGCGCCAAATTACAAACGTAAGCGTCCACATATAGCCCTAAGCGCCAGCCGACAGGCCGAAGCGCCCGTCTACAGCCCTAATCGCCCAACAACAGCCCTGAGCGCCCACCTACAGCCTTAAGAGCCCACCTAAAGCCCTAAGCGCCCACCTACATCCCTCAGCGCCCACCTACATCCCTCAGCGCCCACCTACAGCCCTAAGCGGCCACCTACAGCCCTAAGCGCCCGCCGACAGCCCTGAGCGCCCACCTACAGCCCTAAACGCCCACCTAAAACCATAAGCGCCCACCTACTGCCCTGAGAGCCCACCCACAGCCCAAAGAGCCCACATACAGCCCTGAGCGGCATTCGAAAGCACTGAGCGACCACCTACAGCCCAAAGCGCACAGCTACAGCCCTGACGTCCACCGGCAGCACTAAGCGCCAGCCGACAGCCCGAAGCGGCCGCCTACAGCCCTAATCGCACAACAACAGCCCCAAGCGCCCATCTACATCCCTAAGTGACCACCTGAAGCCCTAAGCGCCCACCTACAGCCCTAAGCGCCCACCTACAGCCCTAAGCGCCCGCCGACAGCCCTAGGCGCCCACCTACAGCCCTAATCTCCCACCAACAGCACTGACCGCCCACCTAAAGCCCTAAGCGCCCACCTACAGCCCTGACAGCCCAACGACAGCCCTAAGAGCCCACCTACAGCCCAGAGCGCCCATCTAAAGCACTGAGCAACCACCTACAGCCCTAAGGGCCCACCTACAGCCCTCATCGCACACCTACCGCCCTAAGCGATACAATACAGCCGTAAGCGCCCACATACAGCCCTAAGCGCCCACCTACAGCACTAAGCGCCAGCCGACAGCCCGAAGCGCCCGTCTACAGCCCTAATCGCCCATCAACAGCCCTGAGCGCCCACCTACATCCGTAAGCGACCAACTAAAGCCCTAAGCGCCCACCTACATCCCAAAGCGCCCGCCGACAGCCCTGAGCGCCCACCTACAGCCCTAAACGCCCAGCTAAAGCCCTAAGCGCCCACCTACAGACCTGAGAGCCCAACAACAGCCATAAGAGCCCACCTACAGCCCTGAGCGCCCTTCTAAAGCACTGAGCGACCACCTACAGCGCTCAGTGCCCACCTACAGCGCTACGTGCCCACCTACAGCCCTGAGAGCCCAACCACAGCCCTAAGCGCCCACCTACAGCCCTGAGTGCCCACCTACAGCCCTCTGCGCCCACTTACTGCCCTAAGCGCACAACTACAGCCCTGAGTGCACACCTACAGCCCTGCGCGCCCACCTACAGCCCGAAGCGCCCGTCTACAGCCCTAATCGCCCAACAACAGCCCCGATCGCCCACCTACATCCCTAAGTGACCACCGAAAGCCCTAAGCGCCCACCTACAGCCCAAATCGCTCACCAACAGCCCTGAGCGCCCACCTACAGCCATAATCGCCCACCTCAAGCCTTACGCGCTCACCTACAGTCGTGGGAGCCCAACCACAGCACTCAGCGCCCACCTACAGCCCTCAGCGCACACCTAAAGCCTTGAAGCGCCCACCTACATCCCTCAGCGCCCACCTACAGTCCTAAGTGCCCACCTGCAGCCCTCAGCGCCAACCTACATCCCTAAGCGCCCACCTAAAGCCCTAAGCGCCCACCTACATCCCTCAGCGCCCACCTACAGCCCTACGTGCCCACCTACAGCCCTAAGTGCCCACCTAGAGCACTCAGCGCCCACCTACAGCCCTGAGCGCCCACCTACAGCCCTAAGCGCCCACCTAAAGCGCTAATCGCCCACCTAAAGCGCTAAACGCCCACCTACAGCACTGAGCGCCCTCCTACACCTCTAATCGATCACCTGCAGCCATAAGCGCCCTCCTACGGTTCTGAGCGTCCACCTACCGTGCTGATAGCCCATCCACAGCACTAAGAGCTCACCTACTGCCCTAGCCACCCACCTACAGCCCTGAGAGCCCACCCACAGCCCTAGGAGCCCACCTACAGCTCTGAGCGCCCTTCTAAAGCACTGAGCGACCACATACAGCCCTAAGCGCCCACCAACAGCCATAAGAGCCCACCTACAGCCCTCAGCGCCCACCTACAGCCCTACACGCCCATCTACAGCCCTAAGCACCTACCTTCAGCACTTAGCGCTCACCTACAGACCTAAGCGCCCACCTACAGCCCTAAGCGGCCACCTACAGCCCTAAGCGCCCGCCGACAGCCCTGAGCGCCCACCTACAGCCCTAAACGCCCACCTAAAACCATAAGCGCCCACCTACAGCCCTGAGAGCCCACCCACAGCCCAAAGAGCCCACATACAGCCCTGAGCGCCATTCGAAAGCACTGAGCGACCACCTACAGCCCAAAGCGCACAGCTACAGCCCTGACGTCCACCGGCAGCACTAAGCGCCAGCCGACAGCCCGAAGCGGCCGCCTACAGCCCTAATCGCACAACAACAGCCCCAAGCGCCCATCTACATCCCTAAGTGACCACCTGAAGCCCAAAGCGCCCACCTACAGCCCTAAGCGCCCACCTACAGCCCTAAGCGCCCGCCGACAGCCCTAGGCGCCCACCTACAGCCCTAATCGCCCACCAACAGCACTGACCGCCCACCTAAAGCCCTAAGCGCCCACCTACAGCCCTGACAGCCCAACGACAGCCCTAAGAGCCCACCTACAGCCCAGAGCGCCCATCTAAAGCACTGAGCAACCACCTACAGCCCTAAGGGCCCACCTACAGCCCTCATCGCACACCTACCGCCCTAAGCGATACAATACAGCCGTAAGCGCCCACATACAGCCCTAAGCGCCCACCTACAGCACTAAGCGCCAGCCGACAGCCCGAAGCGCCCGTCTACAGCCCTAATCGCCCATCAACAGCGCTGAGCGCCCACCTACATCCGTAAGCGACCAACTAAAGCCCTAAGCGCCCACCTACATCCCAAAGCGCCCGCCGACAGCCCTGATCGCCCACCTACAGCCCTAAACGCCCAGCTAAAGCCCTAAGCGCCCACCTACAGACCTGAGAGCCCAACAACAGCCATAAGAGCCCACCTACAGCCCTGAGCGCCCTTCTAAAGCACTGAGCGACCACCTACAGCGCTCAGTGCCCACCTACAGCGCTACGTGCCCACCTACAGCCCTGAGAGCCCAACCACAGCCCTAAGCGCCCACCTACAGCCCTGAGTTCCCACATACAGCCCTCAGCGCCCACCTACTGCCCTAAGCGCACACCTACAGCCCTGAGTGCACACCTACAGCCCGGAGCGCCCACCTACAGCCCGAAGCGCCCGTCTACAGCCCTAATCGCCCAACAACAGCCCCGATCGCCCACCTACATCCCTAAGTGACCACCGAAAGCCCTAAGCGCCCACCTACAGCCCCAATCGCCCAGCAACTGCCCTGAGCGCCCACCTACAGCCATAATCGCCCACCTCAAGCCTTACGCGCTCATCTAGTCATGAGAGCCCAACCACAGCACTCAGCGCCCACCTACAGCCCTCAGCGCACACCTAAAGCCTTGAAGCGCCCACCTACATCCCTCAGCGCCCACCTACAGTCCTAAGTGCCCACCTACAGCCCTCAGCGCCAACCTACATCCCTAAGCGCCCACCTAAAGCCCTAAGCGCCCACCTACATCCCTCAGCGCCCACCTACAGCCCTACGTGCCCACCTACAGCCCTAAGTGCCCACCAAGAGCACTCAGCGCCCACCTACAGCCCTGAGCGCCCACCTACAGCCCTAAGCGCCCACCTAAAGCGCTAATCGCCCACCTAAAGCGCTAAACGCCCACCTACAGCACTGAGCGCCCTCCTACACCCCTAATCGATCACCTGCAGCCATAAGCGCCCTCCTACGGTTCTGAGCGTCCACCTACCGTGCTGATAGCCCAACCACAGCACTAAGAGCTCACCTACTGCCCTAGCCACCCACCTACAGCCCTGAGAGCCCACCCACAGCCCTAGGAGCCCACCTACAGCTCTGAGCGCCCTTCTAAAGCACTGAGCGACCACATACAGCCCTAAGCGCCCACCAACAGCCATAAGAGCCCACCTACAGCCCTCAGCGCCCACCTACAGCCCTAAGCGCACACCGACAGCCCTGAGCGTCCACCTGCAGCACTAAGCGCCAGCCGACAGCCCGAAGCGGCCGTCTACAGCCCTAATCGCCCAACAACAGCCCCCAGCCCCATCTACATCCCTAAGTGACCACCCGAAGCCCTAAGCGCCCACCTACAGCCATAAGAGCCCACCTACAGCCCTAAGCGCCCGCCGACAGCCCTAGGCGCCCACCTACAGCCCTAATCGCCCACCAACAGCACTGACCGCCCACCTAAAGCCCTAAGCGCCCACCTACAGCCCTTACAGCCCAACGACAGCCCTAAGAGACCACCTACAGCCCAGAGCGCCCATCTAAAGCACTGAGCAACCACCTGCAGCCCTAAGCGCCCACCTACAGCCCTCATCGCACACCTACCGCCCTAAGCGCCACAATATAGCCGTAAGCGCCCACATAGAGACCTAAGCGCCCACCTACAGCACTAAGCGCCAGCCGACAGCCCGAAGCGCCCGTCTACAGCCCTAATCGCCCATCAACAGCCCTGAGCGCCCACCTACATCCCTAAGCGACCACCTAAAGCCCTAAGCGCCCACCTACATCCCAAAGCGCCCACCGACAGCCCTGAGCGCCCACCTACAGCCCTAAACGCCCACCTAAAGCCCTAGGCGCCCACCTACAGCCCTGAGAGCCCACCCACAGCTCTAAGAGCCCACCTACTGCCCTGAGCGCCCACCTACAGCCCTAAGCTCCCACCTACAGCCCTACGCGCCCACCTACAGTCCTACGCGCCCATCTACAGCTCTAATCGCCCACCAACAGCCCTGAGTGCCCAACTACAGCCCTAATCGCCCACCTACAGCGCTGAGCGCACAACTACTGTTCGCAGCGCCCACCTACAGCCCTGAGTGCCCAACCACAGCACTAAGATCTCACCTACAGCCCTCAACACACACCTAAAGCACTGAGCGACATAATACAGCCCCAAGACGCCACCTGCAGCCCTAAGCGCCCACCTGCAGCCCACAGCGCCCATCTGCAGCCCACAGCGCCAACGAGAGCACTGAGCGCCTACCTAGAGCCCTAATCGCCCACCTACAGCCCTAAGCGCCCATCTACAGCCCTAAGCACCCACCTAGATTCCTAAACACCCACCTGCTGCCCTGAACGCCCACCTACAACCCTACGCGACCACCTACCGCCCTAAGCGCCAAACAGCAGCCCTAAGGGCCCAACTACAGTCCTAAGCGCCCACCTACAGACCTAAGCGCCCACCAACAGCCCTGAGCGCCCACCTACAGCCCTAACCGCCAAACTAAAGCCCTAAGCGCCACCCTACAGCCCTGAGTGCCCAACTACAGCCCTAAGAGCCCACCTACAGCCCCACGCGCCCTCCGACAGACCTAAGCGCACATCTACAGCCATGATCGCCCACATACAGCTCTGAGCGCCGAACTACAGGCGAAGGCGACCACCTACAGCCCTGAGTGCCCAACTACAGATCTAAGAGCCCACCTACAACCCTACGCGCCCTCTGACAGACCTAAGCGTACATCTACAGCCATACAGCCGTAAGCGCCAACCTGCAGGCCTGAGAGCCCAACCACAGCCCTAAAATCCCGACTACAGCCCTGAGCGCACTTCTAAAGCACTGAGCGCCAACCTACAGCCCTACGCGCACACCTAAAGACCTAAGGGCCCACCTACATCCCTCAGCGCTCACCTACATTCCTCAGCGCCCACCTACAGCCCTAAGTGCCCACCTACAGCCCTCAGCGCCCACCTGCAGCCCTAAGCGCACACCTACAGCCCTGAGCGCCCAACTACAGCCATAAGCGCACACCTACAGCCCTGAGCGCCCACCTACAGCCCTAAGCGCCCACATAAAGCGCTAAGCGCCCATCTACAGCGCCAGGAGCCCTCCTAAAGCCCTAATCGCCCACCTGCAGCCCACAGCGCCTCCTAGAGCACTGAGCGCCTACCTACAGCCCTATTCGCCCACCGACAGCCCTAAACGCCCATCTACAGCCCTAAGCACCTACCTATAGCACTTAGCGCTCATCTACAGCACTAAGCGCCCACCTACAGCCCTAAGCGGCCACCGACAGCCCTAAGCGCCCGCCGACAGCCCTGAGCGCCCACCTAGAGCCCTAAACGCCCACCTGAAACCATAAGCGCCCACCTACAGCCCTGAGAGCCCACCCACAGCCCAAAGCGCCCACATACAGCCCTGAGCGCCCTTCTAAAGCACTGAGCGACCACCTACAGCCCTAAGCGCACAGCTACAGCCCTGAGCGTCCACCTGCAGCACTAAGCGCCAGCCGACAGCCCGAAGCGGCCATCTACAGCCCTAATCGCACAACAACAGCCCCCAACGCCCATCTACATCCCTAAGTGACCACCTGAAGCCCTAAGCGCCCACCTACAGCCCTAAGCGCCCACCTTCAGCCCTAAGCGCCCGCCGACAGCCCTAGGCGCCCACCTACAGCCCTAATCGCCCACCAACAGCCCTGAACGCCCACCTAAAGCCCTAAGCGCCCAACTACAGCTCTGAGAGCCCAACGACAGCCCTAAGAGCCCACCTACAGACCTATGCGCCCACCGAAAGCGCTAAGCGCTAACCTACAGCACTGAGCGCCCTCCTGCAGCCCTAATCGATCACCTACAGCCATACACGCCCACCTACGGTTCTGAGCGTCCACCTACAGCGCTGATAGCACAACCATAGCACTAACAGCTCACCTACTGCCCTAACCACCCAACTAAACCACTGAGCGACAATCTGCAGCCCTAAGCGCCCTCCTAAAGACGTAATCGCCCACCTGCAGCCCGCAGCGCCTCCTAGAGCACTGAGCGCCTACCTACAGCCCTATTCGCCCACCTACAGCCCTAAACGCCCATCTACAGCCCTAAGCACCTTCGTATAGCACTTAGCGCTCACCTACAGCCCTAAGCGCACACCTACAGCCCTAAGCGGCCACCTACAGCCGTAAGCGCCCGCCGACAGCCCTGAGCGCCCACCTGCAGCCCTAAACGCCCACCAAAAACCCTAAGCGCCCACCTACAGCCCTGAGAGCCCACCCACAGCCCAAAGAGCCCACATAAAGCCCTGAGCGCCCTTCTAAAGCACTGAGCGACCGCCTACAGCCCTAAGCGCACAGCTACAGCCCTGACGTCCACCTGCAGCACTAAGCGCAAGCCGACAGCCCGAAGCGGCCGTCTGCAGCCCTAATCGCACAACAACAGCCTCCAGCGCCCATCTACATCCCTAAGTGACCACCTGAAACCCTAAGCGCCCACCTACAGCCCTAAGCGCCCACCTAAAGCCCTAAGCGCCCACCTACAGCCCTGAGAGCCCAATGACAGCCCTAAGAGCCTACCTACAGCCCTGAGCGCCCATCTAAAGCATTGAGCGACCACCTACAGCCCTAAGCCCCCACCTACAGCCCTAAGCGCCCACCTACAGCCCTCATCGCCCACCTACAGCCCTAAGCGCCCACATACAGCCCAAAGCGATCACCTACAGCACTAAGAGCCAGCCGACAGCCCGAAGCGCCCGTCTACAGCCCTAGTCGCCCATCAACAGCCCTGAGCGCCCACCTACATCCCTAAGCGACTACCTAAAGACCTAAGCGCCCACCTGCATCCCAAAGCGCCCACCTACAGCCCTAAGCGCCCACCTACAGACCTAAGCGCCCGCCGACAGCCATAAGCGCCCACCTACAGCCCTAATCGCCCACCATAAACGCCCAACTAAAGCCCTACGCGCCCATCTACAGTCCTGAGAGCCCAACGACAGCCCTAAGAGCCCACCTACAGCGCTGAGCGCCCACCTACAGCCCTAAGCGCACACCTACAGCCCTGAGCGTCCACCTGCAGCACTAAGCGCCAGCCGACAGCCCGAAGCGGCCGTCTACAGCCCTAATCGCCCATCAACAGACCCCAGCGCCCATCTACATCCCTAAGTGACCACCTGAAGCCCTAAGCGCCCAACTACAGCCCTAAGCGCCCACCAACAGCCCTGAACGCCCACCTAAAGCCCTAAGCGCCCAACTACAGCTCTGAGAGCCCAACGACAGCCCTAAGAGCCCACCTACAGACCTATGCGCCCACCGAAAGCGCTAAGCGCTAACCTACAGCACTGAGCGCCCTCCTGCAGCCCTAATCGATCACCTACAGCCATACACGCCCACCTACGGTTCTGAGCGTCCACCTACAGCGCTGATAGCACAACCATAGCACTAACAGCTCACCTACTGCCCTAACCACCCAACTAAACCACTGAGCGACAATCTGCAGCCCTAAGCGCCCTCCTAAAGACGTAATCGCCCACCTGCAGCCCGCAGCGCCTCCTAGAGCACTGAGCGCCTACCTACAGCCCTATTCGCCCACCTACAGCCCTAAACGCCCATCTACAGCCCTAAGCACCTTCGTATAGCACTTAGCGCTCACCTACAGCCCTAAGCGCACACCTACAGCCCTAAGCGGCCACCTACAGCCGTAAGCGCCCGCCGACAGCCCTGAGCGCCCACCTGCAGCCCTAAACGCCCACCAAAAACCCTAAGCGCCCACCTACAGCCCTGAGAGCCCACCCACAGCCCAAAGAGCCCACATAAAGCCCTGAGCGCCCTTCTAAAGCACTGAGCGACCGCCTACAGCCCTAAGCGCACAGCTACAGCCCTGACGTCCACCTGCAGCACTAAGCGCAAGCCGACAGCCCGAAGCGGCCGTCTGCAGCCCTAATCGCACAACAACAGCCTCCAGCGCCCATCTACATCCCTAAGTGACCACCTGAAACCCTAAGCGCCCACCTACAGCCCTAAGCGCCCACCTAAAGCCCTAAGCGCCCACCTACAGCCCTGAGAGCCCAATGACAGCCCTAAGAGCCTACCTAAAGCCCTGAGCGCCCATCTAAAGCATTGAGCGACCACCTACAGCCCTAAGCCCCCACCTACAGCCCTAAGCGCCCACCTACAGCCCTCATCGCCCACCTACAGCCCTAAGCGCCCACATACAGCCCAAAGCGATCACCTACAGCACTAAGAGCCAGCCGACAGCCCGAAGCGCCCGTCTACAGCCCTAGTCGCCCATCAACAGCCCTGAGCGCCCACCTACATCCCTAAGCGACTACCTAAAGACCTAAGCGCCCACCTGCATCCCAAAGCGCCCACCTACAGCCCTAAGCGCCCACCTACAGACCTAAGCGCACGCCGACAGCCATAAGCGCCCACCTACAGCCCTAATCGCCCACCATAAACGCCCAACTAAAGCCCTACGCGCCCATCTACAGTCCTGAGAGCCCAACGACAGCCCTAAGAGCCCACCTACAGCGCTGAGCGCCCACCTACAGCCCTAAGCGCACACCTACAGCCCTGAGCGTCCACCTGCAGCACTAAGCGCCAGCCGACAGCCCGAAGCGGCCGTCTACAGCCCTAATCGCCCATCAACAGACCCCAGCGCCCATCTACATCCCTAAGTGACCACCTGAAGCCCTAAGCGCCCAACTACAGCCCTAAGCGCCCACCAACAGCCCTGAACGCCCACCTAAAGCCCTAAGCGCCCAACTACAGCTCTGAGAGCCCAACGACAGCCCTAAGAGCCCACCTACAGACCTATGCGCCCACCGAAAGCGCTAAGCGCTAACCTACAGCACTGAGCGCCCTCCTGCAGCCCTAATCGATCACCTACAGCCATACACGCCCACCTACGGTTCTGAGCGTCCACCTACAGCGCTGATAGCACAACCATAGCACTAACAGCTCACCTACTGCCCTAACCACCCAACTAAACCACTGAGCGACAATCTGCAGCCCTAAGCGCCCTCCTAAAGACGTAATCGCCCACCTGCAGCCCGCAGCGCCTCCTAGAGCACTGAGCGCCTACCTACAGCCCTATTCGCCCACCTACAGCCCTAAACGCCCATCTACAGCCCTAAGCACCTTCGTATAGCACTTAGCGCTCACCTACAGCCCTAAGCGCACACCTACAGCCCTAAGCGGCCACCTACAGCCGTAAGCGCCCGCCGACAGCCCTGAGCGCCCACCTGCAGCCCTAAACGCCCACCAAAAACCCTAAGCGCCCACCTACAGCCCTGAGAGCCCACCCACAGCCCAAAGAGCCCACATAAAGCCCTGAGCGCCCTTCTAAAGCACTGAGCGACCGCCTACAGCCCTAAGCGCACAGCTACAGCCCTGACGTCCACCTGCAGCACTAAGCGCAAGCCGACAGCCCGAAGCGGCCGTCTGCAGCCCTAATCGCACAACAACAGCCTCCAGCGCCCATCTACATCCCTAAGTGACCACCTGAAACCCTAAGCGCCCACCTACAGCCCTAAGCGCCCACCTAAAGCCCTAAGCGCCCACCTACAGCCCTGAGAGCCCAATGACAGCCCTAAGAGCCTACCTACAGCCCTGAGCGCCCATCTAAAGCATTGAGCGACCACCTACAGCCCTAAGCCCCCACCTACAGCCCTAAGCGCCCACCTACAGCCCTCATCGCCCACCTACAGCCCTAAGCGCCCACATACAGCCCAAAGCGATCACCTACAGCACTAAGAGCCAGCCGACAGCCCGAAGCGCCCGTCTACAGCCCTAGTCGCCCATCAACAGCCCTGAGCGCCCACCTACATCCCTAAGCGACTACCTAAAGACCTAAGCGCCCACCTGCATCCCAAAGCGCCCACCTACAGCCCTAAGCGCCCACCTACAGACCTAAGCGCACGCCGACAGCCATAAGCGCCCACCTACAGCCCTAATCGCCCACCATAAACGCCCAACTAAAGCCCTACGCGCCCATCTACAGTCCTGAGAGCCCAACGACAGCCCTAAGAGCCCACCTACAGCGCTGAGCGCCCACCTACAGCCCTAAGCGCACACCTACAGCCCTGAGCGTCCACCTGCAGCACTAAGCGCCAGCCGACAGCCCGAAGCGGCCGTCTACAGCCCTAATCGCCCATCAACAGACCCCAGCGCCCATCTACATCCCTAAGTGACCACCTGAAGCCCTAAGCGCCCAACTACAGCCCTAAGCGCCCACCTACAGCCCAAAGCGCCCACCTACAGCCCTGAGCGCTCAACTACAGCCCTAAGCGCCCACCTACAGCGCTGAGCGCACAACTACTGTTCTCAGCGCCCACCTACAGCCCTGAGAGCCCAACCACAGCACTAAGAGGTCACCATCTGCCCTAAAAATCCACCTAAAGCACTGAGCGACAACCTACAGCCGCAAGACGCCACCAGCAGCCCTAAGCGCCCACCTGCAGCCCACAGCGCCCACCTGCAGCCCACAGCGCCAACTAGAACACTGAGCGCCTACCTACAGCCCTAATCGCCCACCTACAGCCCTAAGCGCCCATCTACAGCCCTAAGCACCCACCTAGATACCTAAACGCCCACCTACAGCGCTAAGCGCCCACCTGCTGCCCTGAACGCCCACCTACAACCCTACGCGACCACCTACCGCCCTAAGCGCCAAACAGCAGCCCTAAGCGCCCAACTACAGTCCTAAGCGCCCACCTACAGACCTAAGCGCCCGCCGACAGCCCTAAGCGCCCACCTACAGCCCTAATCGCCCACCAACAGCCCTGAGCGCCCACCTATAGCCCTAACCGACCACCTAAAGCCCTAAATGCCCCCCTACAGACCTGAGTGCCCAACTACAGCCCTAAGAGCCCACCTACAGCCCTACGCGCCCTCCGACAGAACTAAGCGCACATCTGCAGCCATGATCGCCCACATACAGCTCTGAGCACCCAACTACTTGCCAAGGCGACCACCTACAGCCCTAATCGCCCACCTAGTGCCCTAAGCGCCCACCTACAGCCCTAAGCGCCCACCTACAGCCCTTAGCGCCCTGCGACAGCCCTACGCGCCCTCCGACAGACCTAAGCGCACATCTATAGCCATGATCGCCCACAAACAGCCCTAAGCGCCCACCTACAGCCCTAAGCGGCCACCTACAGCCCTAAGCGGCCACCTAGAGCCCTATGCGCCAGCCGACAGCCCTGAGCGCCCACCTACTGCCCTAAACGCCCACCTAAAGCCCTAATCGCCCACCTACAGCCCTGAGAGCCCACCCCCGGCCCTAAGAGCCCAACTACAGCCCTGAGCGCACTTCTAAAGCACTGAGCGACCACCTACAGCCCTAAGCGTCCACCTACAGCCCTGAGTGCCCACCTACAGCCCTCAGCGCACACCTACAGCCCTCAGCGCCCACCTACTGCCCTAAGCGCACACCTACAGCCCTGAGCGTCCACCTACAGCACTAAGCGCTAGCCGACAGCCCGAAGCGCCCGTCTACAGCCGTAATCGCCCAACAACAGCACCCAGCGCCCAACTACATCCCTAAGTGACCATCTAAAGCCCAAAGCGCCCACCTACAGCCCTAAGCGCCCACCTACAGACCTATTCGCCCGCCGACAGCCCTAAGCGCCCACCACAGCCCTAATCGCCCTCCAACAGCCCTGAGCGCCCACCTACAGCCATAAACGCCCACGTAAAGCCCTACACGCCCACCTACAGTCGTGAGAGCCCAACGACAGCCCTAAGAGCCCACCTACAGCCCTGAGCGCTCATCTAAAGCACTGAGCGACCAACTACAGCCCTAAGCGCCCACCGACAGCCCTGAGCGCCCACCTACAGCCCCACGCGCCCACCTACAGACCTAAGCACCCAGCTACAGCACGAAACGATCACGTACAGCCCTAACCGCCCACCTAAAGCCCTGAGCGCCCACATACAGCCCTAAGCGCCCACCTACAGCTCGTAGCGCCCACCTACAGCCCTAAGCGCCCAACTACAGCCCTAACGTCCCACCTACAGCGCTACGCGCCCAACTACAGTCCTGAGCGCCCAGCTACCACTCTAAGCGCCAAACTACAGGCATAAGCGCACACCTACAGCCCTAAGCGCCCATTTACAGCACTAAGCTCCCGCCGGCAGCCCTAAGCGCCCACCTACAGCCGTAATCGTCCACCAACAGACCTGAGCGCCCACCTATATCCCTAAGCGACCGCTTAAAGCCCTAAGCGCCCACCTACAGCCCTATGCGCCCACCTACAGCCCTACGCGCCCACATACAGCACTTAGCGACCACCGGCAGCCCTCAGCGGCCACCTACAGCCCTGAGCGCACACCTACAGCCCTATGCGCCCACCTACAGCCCTAAGCGCCCACGTACAGCCCTGAGCGCCCACCTCCAGCCCTGAGGGCGCACATACAGCCGTAAGCGCCCACCTACAGAAATAATCGCCCACCAACAGCCCTGAGCGCCCACCTGCAGCCCTAAGCGCCCACCAACAGCCCTGAGCGCCCACCTACAGCCCTAAACGCCCACCTAAAGCGCTAAGCGCCCAATTACAGCCCTGATCGCCCACCTGCAGCCCTATTCGCCCACCTAGTGCCCTAAGCGCCCACCTATAGCCCTAAGCGCCCTCCGACAGCCCTAAGCGCACATCTGCAGCCATCATCGCCCACGTACAGCCCTCAGCGCACACCTACAGCCCTAAGGGCCCACCTACAGCCCTAGGCGAACACCTACAGCCCTAAGCGCCCACCTAGTGACCTAAGCGACCACCTGCAGCGCTAAGCGCCCACGTACAGCCCTAAGCGCCCACCTACAGCCCTACGCGCCCATTTACAGCCCTAAGCACCCAGCTACAGCACGAAACGACCACGTACAGCCCGAACCGCCCACCTACAGCCCTGAGCGCACATCTACAGCCCTAGTCGCCCACCTACAGCCCTAAGCGCTCACCAACCGCACTAAGCGCCAGCCGACAGCCCTAAGCGCCCACTTACAGCCCTAATCGCCCACCTACAGCTCTTAGCGCCCACCTAGAGCCCTAAGCGCCCACATACAGCCCTAAGCGCCCACCTACAGCTCTTAGCGCCCACCTACAGCCCTAAACGCCCAACTACAGCCATAAGGTCCCACCTACAGCGCTACGCGCCCAACTACAGTCCTGAGCCCCCAGCTACCACTCTTAGCGCCAAGCTACAGGCGTAAGCGCCCACCTACAGCCCTAAGCGCCAATTTACAGCACTAAGCTCCCGCCGGCAGCCCTAAGCGCCCACCTACAGCCGTAATCGCCCACCAACAGACCTGCGCGCCCACCTATATCCCTAAGCGACCGCTTAAAGCCCTAAGCGCCCACCTACAGCCCTATGCGCCCACCTACAGCCCTAGGCGCCCACATACAGCCCTTAGCGCCCACCTATAGCCCTATGCGCCCACCTACAGCCCTAAGCGCCCACCGGCAGCCCTCAGCGCCCACCTACAGCCCTGAGCGCACACCTACAGCCCTGAGCGCACACCTGCAGCCCTCATCGCCCACCTGCAACCCTACGCGCCCACCTACAGCCCTAAGCGCCCACCAACAGCTCTGAGCGCCCACCTGCAGCCCTAAGCGCCCACCTCCAGCCCTAAGCGCCCACCTACAGCACTTACCGCCCACCTACAGCACTAAGCGCCCTCCTACAGCCCTAATCGCCCACCTACCGCCCTAAGCGCCAACCTACAGCCGTAAGCGCCCACCAACAGCCCCAAGCGCCCATCTACAGAACTAACCGCCAGCCGACAGCCCTAAGCACCCACCTACAGCCCTACGCGCCCACATACAGCCCTCAGCGCCCACCTATAGCCCTGAGCGCACACCTACAGCCCTGAGCGCCCACCTACAGCCCGAAGCGCCCGTCTACAGCCCTAATCGCCCAACAACAGCCCCGAGCGCCCATCTACATCCCTAAGTGACCACCGAAAGACCTAAGCGCCCACCTACAGCCCTAAGCGCCCACCTATAGACGTAAGCGCCCGCCGACAGCCCTAAGCGCCCACCTACAGCCCTAATCGCCCACCAACAGCCCTGAGCGCTCACCTACAGCCATAATCGCCCACCTCAAGCCCTACGCGCCCACCTACAGTCGTGAGAGCCCAACCACAGCCCTCAGCGCCCACCTACAGCCCTCAGCGCCCACCTAAAGCCCTAAGCGCACACCTAAAGCCCTAAGCGCCCACCTACATCCCTCAGCGCCCACCTACAGCCATAAGTGCCCACCTACATCCCTAAGTGCCCACCTACAGCACTCAGCGCCCACCTGCAGCCCTGAGCGCCCACCTACAGCCCTAAGCGCCCAGCTAAGGCGCTAATCGCCCACCTAAAGCCCTCAGCGCACACCTATAGCCCTGAGCGCACACCTACAGCCCTGAGCGCACACCTACAGCCCTCATCGCCCAACTGCAGTCCTACGCGCCCAACTACAGCCCTTAGCGCCCAACTACAGCCCTGAGCGCTCACCTCCAGCCTGAGGGCGCACCTACAGCCGTAAGCGACCACCTACAGACCTAATCGCCCACCTACAGCACTAAGCGCCCACCTACAGCTCTTACCGCCCACCTACACCCCTAAGCGCCCATCTAAAGCACTGAGCGACCACCTACATCCCTAAGCGACCTCCTACAGCCCTAATCGCCCACCTACCGCACTAAGCGCCAACCTACAGCCGTAAGCGCCCACCAACAGCCCTAAGCGCCCATCTACAGCACTAACAGCCAGCCGACAGCCCTAAACGCCCACCTACAGCCCTCATTGCCCACCAACAGCCCTGAGCGATCAACGACATTCCTAAGCGACCACCTAAAGCCCTACGCGCCCACCTACAGCCCTAAACGACCATCTAAAGCACTGAGCGACCAACTACAGCCCTAAGCGCCCACCTGCAGCCCACAGCGCTTCCTAGAGTACTGAGCGCCTACCTACAGCTCAAATCGCCCACCAACAGCGCTGAACGCCCACCTACAGCCCTAAACGCCCACCTAAAGCGCTAAGCGCCCAATTACAGCCCTGATCGCCCACCTACAGCCCTAAGAACCCAACTACAGCCCTACGCGCCCACCTACAGCCCTAAGCGCTCTGTGACAGACCTAAGCGCACATCTACAGCCATGATCGCCCACATACAGCCCTGAACGCCCACCGACAGACCTAGGCGACCACCTACAGCCCTATTCGCCCACCTAGTGCCCTAAGCGCCCACCTATAGCCCTAAGCGCCCTCCGACAGCCCTAAGCGCACATCTGCAACCATCATCGCCCACCTACAGCCCTCAGCGCCCACCTACAGCCCTAAGGGCTCACCTACAGCCCCAGGCGACCACCTACAGCCCTAAGCGCCCACCTAGTGACCTAAGCGACCACCTGCAGCGCTAAGCGCCCACGTACAGCCCTAAGCGCACACCGACAGCCCTGAGCGCCCACCCACAGCCCTACGCGCCCACCTACAGCCCTAAGCACCCAGCTACAGCACGAAAGGACCACGTACAGCCCTAACCGCCCACCTACAGCCCTGAGCGCCCATCTACAGCCCTAGTCGCCCACCTACAGCCCTAAGCGCTCACCCACCGCACGAAGCGCCAGCCGACAGCCCAAAGCGCCCACGTACAGCCCTAATCGCCCACCAACAGCCCTGAGCGCCCACCTACATCCCTAAGCGACCACATAAAGCCCAAAGTCCCCACCTACAGCCCTAAGCGCCCAATTACAGCCCTAAGCGCCCACCTACAGCTCTTAGCGCCCACCTAGAGCCCTAAGCGCCCACATACAGCCCTAAGCGCCCACCTACAGCTCTTAGCGCCCACCTACAGGCCTAAACGCCCAACTACAGCCATAAGGTCCCACCTACAGCGCTACGCGCCCAACTACAGTCCTGAGCCCCCAGCTACCACTCTAAGCGCCAAACTACAGGCGTAAGCGCCCACCTACAGCCCTAAGCGCCCATCTACAGAACTAACCGCCAGCCGACAGCCCAAAGCACCCACCTACAGCCCTACGCGCCCACATACAGCCCTTAGCGCCCACCTACAGCCCTACGCGTCCACCTACAGCCCAAAGCGCCCACCGGCAGCCCTCAGCGCCCACCTATAGCCGTGAGCGCACACCTACAGCCCTGAGCGCCCACCTACTGCCCGAAGCGCCCGTCTACAGCCCTAATCGCCCAACAACAGCCCCGAGCGCCCACCTACATCCCTGATTGACCACCGAAAGACCTAAGCGCCCACCTACAGCCCTAAGCGCCCACCTACAGCCCTAATCGCCCACCAACAGACCTGAGCGCCCACCTACAGCCATAATCGCCCACCTCAAGCCCTACGCGCCCACCTACAGTCGTGAGAGCCCAACCACAGCCCTCAGCGCCCATCTACAGCCCTCAGCGCCCACCTAAAGCCCTAAGCGCCCACCTACATCCCTCATCGCCCACCTACAGTC
The DNA here is from genome assembly GCA_035084275.1 of Hydrolagus colliei. Lineage (NCBI taxonomy): Eukaryota > Metazoa > Chordata > Chondrichthyes > Chimaeriformes > Chimaeridae > Hydrolagus > Hydrolagus colliei. The sequence continues at coordinate 801,842 of JAYJKW010000004.1, read as the reverse complement.
CTAAGTGCCCACCTACAGCCCTCAGCGCCCACCTACAGCCCTAAGCGCCCACCTAAAGCCCTCATCGCCCAACTACATCCCTCAGCGCCCACCTACAGCCATAAGTGCCCACCTACAGCCCTAAGTGCCAACCTACAGCACTCAGCGCCCACCTCCAGCCCTGAGCGCCTACCTACAGCCCTAAGCGCCCACCTAAGGCGCTAATCGCCCACCTAAAGCCCTCAGCGCACACCTACAGCCCTGAGCGCACACCTACAGCCCTGAGCGCACACCTACAGCCCTCATCGCCCAACTGCAGCCCTACGCGCCCAACTACAGCCCTTAGCGCCCACCTACAGCCCTGAGCGCTCACCTCCAGCCTGAGGGCGCACCTACAGCCGTAAGCGCCCACCTACAGACCTAATCGCCCACCTACAGCACTAAGCGCCCACCTACAGCCCTAAGCGTCCACCTCCTGCCCTAAGCGCCCACCTACAGCCCTTACCGCCCACCTACAGCCCTAAGCGCCCATCTAAAGCACTGAGCGACCACCTACATCCCTAAGCGCCCTCCTACAGCCCTAATCGCCCACCTACCGCCCTAAGCGCCAACCTACAGCCGTAAGCGCCCACCAACAGCCCTAAGCGCCCACCTACAGCCCTCATTGCCCACCAACAGCCCTGAGCGACTAACGACATTCCTAAGCGACCACCTAAAGCCCTACGCGCCCACCTACAGCCCTAAACGCCCATCTAAAGCACTGAGCGACCAACTACAGCCCTAAGCGCCCACCTGCAGCCCACAGCGCTTCCTGGAGCACTGAGCGCCTACCTACAGCCCTAATCGCCCACCAACAGCCCTGAGCGCCCACCTACAGCCCTAAACGCCCACCTAAAGCGCTAAGCGCCCAATTACAGCCCTGATCGCCCACCTACAGCCCTAAGAGCCCAACCACAGCCCTACGCGCCCACCTACAGCCCTAAGCGCCCTGTGACAGACCTAAGCGCACATCTACAGCCATGATCGCTCACATACAGCCCTGAACCCCCACCGACAGCCCTAGGCGACCACCTACAGCCCTATTCGCCCACCTAGTGCCCTAAGCGCCCACCTATAGCCCTAAGCGCCCTCCGACAGCCCTAAGCGCGCATCTGCAGCCATGATCGCCCACCTACAGCCCTCAGCGCCCACCTACAGCCCTAAGGGCCCACCGACAGCCCTGAGCGCCCACCTACAGCCCTACGCGCCCACCTACAGCCCTAAGCACCCAGCTACAGCACGAAACGACCACGTACAGCCCTAACCGCCCACCTACAGCCCTGAGCGCCCATCTACAGACCTAGTCGCCCACCTACAGCCCTAAGCGCCCACCCACCGCACTAAGCGCAAGCCGACAGCCCTAAGCGCCCACCTACAGCCGTAATCGCCCACCAACAGACCTGAGCGCCCACCTATATCCATAAGCGACCGCTTAAAGCCCTAAGCGCCCACCTACAGCCCTATGCGCCAACCTACAGCCCTACGCGCCCACATACAGCCCTTAGCGTCCACCTACAGCCCTATGCGCCCACCTACAGCCCTAAGCGCCCACCGGCAGCCCTCAGCGCCCACCTACAGCCCTGAGCGCACACCTACAGCCCTGAGCGCACACCTACAGCCCTCATCGCCCACCTGCAGCCCTACGCGCCCACCTACAGCCCTAAGCGCCCACCTACAGCCCTGAGCGCCCACCTCCAGCCCTGAGGGCGCACATACAGCCCTAAGCGCCCACCTCCAGCCCTAAGCGCCCACCTACAGCCCTTACCGCCCACCTACAGCCCTAAGCGCCTATCTAAAGCATTGAGCGACTACCTATATCCCTAAGCGCCCTCCTACAGCCCTAATCGCCCACCTACCGCCCTAAGCACCAACCTACAGCCGTAAGCGCCCACCAACAGCCCTAAGCGCCCATCTACAGAACTAACCGCCAGCCGACAGCCCTAAGCGCCCACCTACAGCCCTAAGCGGCCACCTACAGACCTAAGCGCCCGCCGACAGCCCTGAGCGCCCACCTACAGCCCTAAACGCCCACCTAAAGCCCTAAGCGCCCACCTACAGACCTGAGAGCCCAGCCACAGCCCCATGAGCCCACCTACATCCCTGAGCGCCCTTCTAAAGCACTAAGCGACCACCTACAGCCCTAAGCGCACACCTACAGCCCTGAGCTTCCACCTGCAGCACTAAGCGCCAGCCGACTGCCCGAAGCGGCCGTCTACAGCCGTAATCGCCCACCAACAGACCTGAGCGACCATCTATATCCCTAAGCGACCGCTTAAAGCCCTAAGTGACCACCTACAGCCCTATGCGCCCACCTACAGCCCTACGCGCCCACATACAACCCTTAGCGCCCACCTACAGCCCTATGCGCTCACCTACAGACCTAAGCGCCCACCGGCAGCCCTCAGCGCCCACCTACAGCCCTGAGCGCACACCTACAGCCCTGAGCGCACACCTACAGCCCTCATCGCCCACCTGCAGCCCTACGCGCCCACCTACAGCCCTAAGCGACCACCGGCAGCCCTCAGCGCCCACCTACAGCCCTGAGCGCACACCTACAGCCCTGAGCGCACACCTACAGCCCTCATCGCCCACCTCAAGCCCTACGCGCCCACCTACAGTCGTGAGAGCCCAACCACAGCCCTCAGCGCCCACCTACAGCCCTCAGCGCCCACCTAAAGCCCTAAGCGCCCACCTACATCCCTCAGCGCCCACCTACAGTCCTAAGTGCCCACCTACAGACCTCAGCGCCCACCTACAGCCCTAAGCGCCCACCTAAAGCCCTAAGCGCTCACCTACATCCCTCAGCGCCCACCTCCAGCCCTGAGGGCGCACATACAGCCGTAAGCGCCCACCTACAGAACTATTCGCCCACCAACAGCCCTGAGCGCCCACCTGCAGCCCTAAGCGCCCACCTCCAGCCCTAAGCGCCCACCTACAGCCCTTACCGCCCACCTACAGCCCTAAGCGCCCATCTAAAGCACTGAGCGACGACCTATATCCCTAAGCGCCCTCCTACAGCAATAATCGCCCACCTACCGCCCTAAGCGCCAACCTACAGCCGTAAGCGCCCACAAACAGCCCCAAGCGCCCATCTACAGAACTAACCGCCAGCCGACAGCCCTAAGCGCCCACCTACAACCCTACGCGCCCACATACAGCCCTTAGCGCCCACCAGAGCCCTATGCGCCCACCTACAGCCCTAAGCGCCCACCGGCAGCCCTCAGCGCCCACCTATACCCTGCGCGCACACCTACAGCCCTGAGCACCCACCTACAGCCCGAAGCGCCCGTCTACAGCCCTAATCGCCCAACAACAGCCCCGAGCGCCCACCTGCATCCCTAAGTGACCACCTACAGACCTAAGCGCCCACCTACAGCCCTAAGCGCCCACCTACAGACCTAAGCGCCCGCCGACAGCCCTAAGCGCCCACCTACAGCCCTAATCGCCCACCAACAGCCCTGAGCGCCCACCTACAGCCATAATCGCCCACCTCAAGCGCTACGCGCCCACCTACAGTCGTGAGAGCCCAACCACAGCCCTCAGCGCCCACCTACAGCCCTCAGCGCCCACCTACATCCCTAAGCGCCCACCTACATCCCTCAGCGCCCACCTACAGTCCTAAGTGGCCACCTACAGCCCTCAGCGCCCACCTACAGCCCTAAGCGCCCACCTAAAGCCCTAAGCGCTCACCCAGATCCCTCAGCGCCCACCTACAGCCCTAAGTGCCCACCTACAGCCCTAAGTGCCCACCTACAGCACTCAGCGCCCACCTACAGCACTGAGCGCCCACCTACAGCCCTAAGCGCCCACCTAAGGCGCTAATCGCCCACCTAAAGCCCTCAGCGCACACCTACAGCCCTGAGCGCACACCTACAGCCCTCATCGCCCACCTACAGACCTAAGCGCCCGCCGACAGCCCTAAGCGCCCACCTACAGCCCTAATCGCCCACCAACAGACCTGAGCGCCCATCTACAGCCATAATCGCCCACCTCAAGCCCTACGCGCACACCTACAGTCGTGAGAGCCCAACCACAGCCGTCAGCGCCCACCTACAGTCCTAAGTGCCCACCTACAGCCCTTACCGCCCACCTACAGCCCTAAGCGCCTATCTAAAGCATTGAGCGACCACCTATATCCCTAAGCGCCCTCCTACAGCCCTAATCGCCCACCTACCGCCCTAAGCACCAACCTACAGCCGTAAGCGCCCACCAACAGCCCTAAGCGCCCATCTACAGAACTAACCGCCAGCCGACAGCCCTAAGCGCCCACCTACAGCCCTAAGCGGCCACCTACAGACCTAAGCGCCCGCCGACAGTCCTGAGCGCCCACCTACAGCCCTAAACGCCCACATAAAGCCCTAAGCGCCCACCTACAGCCCTGAGAGCCCAACCACAGCCCCATGAGCCCACCTACATCCCTGAGCGCCCTTCTAAAGCACTAAGCGACCACCTACAGCCCTAAGCGCACACCTACAGCCCTGAGCGTCCACCTGCAGCACTAAGCGCCAGCCGACAGCCCGAAGCGGCCGTCTACAGCCGTAATCGCCCATCAACAGACCTGAACGACCATCTATATCCCTAAGCGACCGCGTAAAGCCCTAAGCGCCACCCTACAGCCCTAAGCGCCCACCTACAGGCCTACGCGCCACCCTACAGCCCTAAGCGTCCACCTACCGCCCTAAGCGCCACCCTACAGCCCTAAGCGCCCACCTACAGTCCTAAGCGCCCACCTACAGCGCTAATCGCCCGCCGAATTCCCTAACCGCCGACCTACAGCCCTGAGCGCCCACCGACAGCCCTCAACGCCCACCTAAAGACCTAAGCGCCCACCTACAGCCCTAATCGCCAACCTACAGCCCTAAGCGCCCACCTACAGCCCTAAGCGCCCACCTACCGCACTAAGCGCCAGCCGACAGCCCTAAGCGCCCACGTACAGCCCTAATCGCCCACTAACAGCCTTGAGCGCCCAACTACATCCCTAAGCGATCACAAAAAGCCCTGAGACCCCACCTACAGGCCTAAGCGCCCATGTACAGCCCTATGCGCCCAACTACAGCTCTTAGCGCCCACCTACAGCCCTAAGCGCCCACCTACAGCCCTAAGCTCCCACCTACAGCGCTAAGCGCCCACCTACAGCCCTAATCACCCAGCTACAGCACGAAGCGACCACGTACAGCCCAGATCGCCCACCTACAGCCCTGAGCGCCCACCTACAGCCCTAATCGCCCACCTACAGCCCTAAGCGCCCACCTACTGCCCTGAACGGGCACCTACAGCCCTACGCGACCACCTACAGCCCTAACCGCCCATCTACAGCCCTATGTCCCCCCCTACAGGCCTGAGCGTCCACCTACCGACCTACGCGCCACCCTACAGCCCTAAGCGCCCACCTACAGTCCTAAGCGCCACCCTACAGCCCTAAGCGCCCACCTACAGGCCTACGCGCCACCCTACAGCCCTAAGTGTCCACCTACCGCCCTAAGCGCCACCCTACAGCCCTAAGCGCCCACCTACAGTCCTAAGCGCCCACCTACAGCGCTAATCGCCCGCCGAATTCCCTAACCGCCGACATACAGCCCTGAGCGCCCACCGACAGCCCTCAACGCCCACCTAAAGACCTAAGCGCCCACCTACAGCCCTAATCGCCAACCTACAGCCCTAAGCGCCCACCTACAGCCCTATGCGCCCTCCTACAGTCCTAAGCGCCCACCGGCAGCCCTCAGCGCCCACCTACAGCCCTGAGCGCACACCTACAGCCCTGAGCGCACACCTACAGCCCTCATCGCCCACCTGCAGCCCTATGCGCCCACCTACAGCCCTAAGCGCCCACCTACAGCCGTGAGCGCCCACCTCCAGCCCTGAGGGCGCACATACAGCCGTAAGCGCCCACCTACAGACCTAATCGCCCACCAACAGCCCTGAGCGCCCACCTGCAGCCCTAAGCGCCCACCTCCAGCCCTAAGCGCCCACCTACAGCCCTTACCGCCCACCTACAGCGCTAAGCGCCCATCTAAAGCACTGAGCGACCACCTATATCCCTAAGCGCCCTCCTACAGCCCTAATCGCCCACCTACCGCCCTAAGCGCCAACCTACAGCCGTAAGCGCCCACCAACAGCCCTAAGCGCCCATCTACAGAACTACCCGCCAGCCGACAGCCCTAAGTGCCCATCTACAGCCCTAAGCGGCCACCTACAGCCCTAAGCGCCCGCCGACAGCACTGAGCGCCCACCTACAGCCCTAAACGCCCACCTAAAGCCCTAAGCGCCCACCTACAGCCCTGAGAGCCCACCCACAGCCCTAAGAGACCACCTACATCCCTGAGCGCCCTTCTAAAGCACTGAGCGACCACCTACAGCCCGTATCGCACACCTACAGCCCTGAGCGTCCACCTGCAGCACTAAGCGCCAGCCGACAGCCCGAAGCGGCCGTCTGCAGCCCTAATCGCCCAACAACAGCCCCCAGCGCCCATCTACATCCCTAAGTGACCATCTGAAGCCCTTAGCGCCCACCTACAGCCCTAAGCGCCCACCTACAGACCTAAGCGCCCGCCGACAGCCCTAAGCGCCCACCTACAGCCCCAATCGCCCACCAACAGCCCTGAGCGCCCACCTACAGCCATAATCGCCCACCTCAAGCCCTACGCGCCCACCTACAGACGTGAGAGCCCAACCACAGCCCTCAGCGCCCACCTACAGCCCTCAGCGCCCACCTAAAGCCCTAAGCGCCCACCTACATCCCTCAGCGCCCACCTACAGTCCTAAGTGCCCACCTACAGCACTCAGCGCCCACCTACAGCCCTGACCGCCCACCTACATCCCTAAGCGCCCCCCTAAAGCGCTAATCGCCCACCTGAAGCGCTAAGCGCCCACCTACAGCACTGAGCGCCCTCCTACAGCCCTAATCGATCACCTACAGCCATACGCGCCCACCTACGGTTCTGAGCGTCCACCTACAGCGCTGATAGCCCATCTACAGCACTAAGAGCTCACCTACTGCCCTAACCACCCACCTAAAGCACTGAGAGACAACCTACAGCCCTAAGCGCCCTCCTACAGCCCTAATCGCCCCCCTGCAGCCCACAGCGCCTCCTAGAGCACTGAGCGCCTACCTACAACCGTAATCGCCCACCTACAGCCCTAAGCGCCCACCTACAGCCCTAAGCGCCCGCCGACAGCCCTGAGCGCCCACCTACAGCCCTAAACGCCCACCTAAAACCCGAAGCGCTCACCTACAGCCCTAAGCGCCCACCTACAGCCCTAAGCTCCCAGCTACAGCGCTAAGCGCCCAACCACAGTCCTGAGCCCCCAGCTACCACTCTAAGCGCCAAACTACAGCCGTAAGCGCCCACTTACAGCCCTAAGCGCCCATTTACAGCACTAAGCTCCCGCCGACAGCCCAAAGCGCCCACCTACAGCCGTAATCGCCCAACAACAGACCTGAGCGCCCACCTACATCCCTAAGCGACCGCTTAAAGCCCTAAGCGCCCACCCAAAGCCCTAAGCGCACACCTACAGCCCTACGCGCCCACGTACAGCCCTTCGCGCACCTACAGCCCTATGCGCCCACCTACAGCCCTAAGCGCCCACCGGCAAGCCTCAGCGCCCACCTACAGCCCTGAGCGCACACCTACAGCTCTCATCGCCCACCTGCAGCCCTAAGAGCCCACCTACAGCCCTGAGCGCCCACCTACAGCCCTGAGCGCCCACCTCCAGCCCTGAGGGCGCACCTACAGCCGTAAGCGCCCACCTACAGACCTAATCGCCCACCAACAGCCCTGAGCGCACACCTACAGCCCTAACCGTCCACCTACAGCCCTAAGCGCCCTCCGACAGCCCTAAGCGAACATCTACAGCCATGATCGCCCACGTACAGCCCTCGGCGCCCACCTACAGCCCTAAGCGCCTACCTACTGCCCTAGGCGACCACCTACAGCCCTACTCGCCTACCTAGTGCCCTAAGCGCCCACCTACAGCGCTAAGCGCCCACCTACGGCCCTGATCGCCCACCTACAGACTTGAGCGCCCAACTACAGACTTGAGCGCCCAACTACATCCCTAATCGCCCACCTGTCGCCCTAAGCGCCAGACTACAGCCGTAAGCGCCCACCAACAGCCCTAAGCGCCCAACTACAGACCTGAGAATCCACCTAAAGATCTAAGCTCCCAGCTACAGGCTGGAGCGCCCACCTACCGCCCTAAGAGCCCACCTACAGCCCTAAGCGTCCACCCACAGCCCTGAGCGCGCACCTACAGTCCTAAGCGCCCACCTACAGCGCTAAGCGCCAGCCGACAGACCTAACCGCCGACCTACAGCCCTGAGCGCCCACCGACAGCCCTAAACGCCCACCTAAAGAACTAAGCGCCCACCTACAGCCCTAAGCGCACACCTACAACCCTAAGCGCCCACCAACAGCCCTACGCGCCCTCCGACAGCCCTAAGCGCACATCTACAGCCATGATCGCCCACCTACAGCCCTCAGCGCCCACCTACAGCCCTAAGCGCCCACCTACAGCCCTCGGCGACCACCTACAGCCCTAAGCGCCCACCTAGTGACCTAAGCGACCACCTGCAGCGTTAAGCGCCCAAGTACAGCCCTAAGCGCCCACCGACAGCCCTGAGCGCCCACCTACAGCCCTAGTCACACAGCTACAGCACGAAGCGACCACGTACAGCCCAGATCGCCCACCTACAGCCCTGTGCGCCTCCCTACAGCACTAATCGCACACCTACAGCCCTAAGCGCCCACCTTGAGCGCCCACCTTCCGCACTAAGCGCCAGCCGACAGCCCTCAGCGCCCACGTACAGTCCTAATCGCCCACTAACAGCCTTGAGCGCCCACCCACATCCCAAAGCGACCACATAAAGCCCTTAGACCCCACCTACAGGCCTAAACGCCCACATACAGCCCTATGCGCCCACCTACAGCTCTTAGCGCCCACCTACAGCCCTAAGCGCCAACTTACAGCCCTAAGCGCCCACCTACAGCTCTTAGTTCCCACCTACAGCCCTAAGCGCCCACCTACAGCCATAAGCTCCCAGCTACAGCGCTAAGCGCCCAACCACAGTCCTGAGCCCCCAGCTACCACTCTAAGCGCCAAACTACAGCCGTAATCGCCCACCTACAGCCCTAAGCGCCCATTTACAGCACTAAGCTCCCGCCGACAGCCCAAAGCGCCCACCTACAGCCGTAATCGCCCACCAACAGACCTGAGCGCCCACCTACATCCCTAAGCGACCGCTTAAAGGCCTTAGCGCCAACCCAAAGCCCTAAGCGCCCACCTACAACCCTACGCGCCCACGTACAGCCCTTAGCGCCCACATACAGCCCTATGCGCCCACCTACAGCCCTAATCGCCCACCTACAGCCCTAAGCGCCCACCTACAGCCTTGAGCGCCCACCTTCCGCACTAAGCGCCAGCCGACAGCCCTAAGCGCCCAAGTACAGCCCTATTCGCCCACTAACAGCCTTGAGCGCCCACCCACATCCCAAAGCAACCACATAAAGCACTTAGACCCCACCTACAGGCCTAAGCGCCCACATACAGCCCTATGCGCCCACCTACAGCTCTTAGCGCCCACCTACAGCCCTAAGCGCCCACATACAGCCCTAAGCTCCCACCTACAGCTCTTAGCGCCCACCTACAGCCCTAAGCGCCCACCTACAGCCCTAAGCTCCCAGCTACAGCGCTAAGCGCCCAACCACAGTCCTGAGCCCCCAGCTACCACTCTCATCGCCAAACTACAGCCGTAAGCGCCCACTTACAGCCCTAAGCGCCCATTTACAGCACTAAGCTCCCGCCGACAGCCCAAAGCGCCCACCTACAGCCGTAATCGCCCAACAACAGACCTGAGCGCCCACCTACATCCCTAAGCGACCGCTTAAAGCCCTAAGCGCCCACCCAAAGCCCTAAGCGCACACCTACAGCCCTACGCGCCCACGTACAGCCCTTCGCGCACCTACAGCCCTATGCGCCCACCTACAGCCCTAAGCGCCCACCGGCAAGCCTCAGCGCCCACCTACAGCCCTGAGCGCACACCTACAGCTCTCATCGCCCACCTGCAGCCCTAAGCGCCCACCTACAGCCCTGAGCGCCCACCTACAGCCCTGACCGCCCACCTCCAGCCCTGAGGGCGCACCTACAGCCGTAAGCGCCCACCTACAGACCTAATCGCCCACCAACAGCCCTGAGCGCACACCTACAGCCCTAACCGTCCACCTACAGCCCTAAGCGCCCTCCGACAGCCCTAAGCGAACATCTACAGCCATGATCGCCCACGTACAGCCCTCGGCGCCCACCTACAGCCCTAAGCGCCTACCTGCTGCCCTAGGCGACCACCTACAGCCCTACTCGCCTACCTAGTGCCCTAAGCGCCCACCTACAGCGCTAAGCGCCCACCTACGGCCCTGATCGCCCACCTACAGACTTGAGCGCCCAACTACAGACTTGAGCGCCCAACTACATCCCTAATCGCCCACCTATCGCCCTAAGCGCCAGACTACAGCCGTAAGCGCCCACCAACAGCCCAAAGCGCCCAACTACAGACCTGAGAATCCACCTAAAGATCTAAGCTCCCAGCTACAGGCTGGAGCGCCCACCTACCGCCCTAAGAGCCCACCTACAGCCCTAAGCGTCCACCCACAGCCCTGAGCGCGCACCTACAGTCCTAAGCGCCCACCTACAGCGCTAAGCGCCAGCCGACAGACCTAACCGCCGACCTACAGCCCTGAGCGCCCACCGACAGCCCTAAACGCCCACCTAAAGAACTAAGCGCCCACCTACAGCCCTAAGCGCCCACCTACAGCCCTAAGCGCCCACCAACAGCCCTACGCGCCCTCCGACAGCCCTAAGCGCACATCTACAGCCATGATCGCCAACCTACAGCCCTCGGCGCCCACCTACAGCCCTAAGCGCCCACCTACAGCCCTAAGAGACCCCCTGCAGCGCTAAGCGCCCACGTACAGCCCTAAGCGCCCACCGACAGCCCTGAGCGCCCACCTACAGCCCTAAGCACCCAGCTGCAGCACGAAGCGACCACGTACAGCCCAGATCGCCCACCAACAGCCCTGAGCGCCCACCTACAGCCCTATTCGCCCACCGACAGCCCTAAGCGCCCACCTACAGCCCTAGGCGCCCACCTACCGCACTAAGCGCCAGCCGACAGCCCTAAGCGCCCACGTACAGCCCTAATCGCCCACGAACAGCCATGAGCGCCCACCTACATCCCTAAGCGACCACATAAACCCTAAGACCCCACCTACAGACCTAAGCGCCCACTTACAACCCAATGCGCCCACCTACAGCTCTTAGCGCCCACCTACAGCCCTAAGCGCCCACATACAGCCCTAAGCGCCCACCTACAGCTCTTAGCGCCCACCTACAGCCCTAAGCGCCCACCTGCAGCCCTAAGCTCCCACCTACAGCGCTAAGCGCCCACCTACAGTCCTGAGAGCCCAGCTACCACTCTGAGCGCCAAACTACAGCCGTAAGCGCCCACCTACAGCCCTAAGCGCCCATTTACAGCACTAAGCTCCCGACGACAGCCCTAAGCGCCCACCTACAGCCGTAATCGCCCACCAACAGACCTGAGCGCCCACCTACATCCCTAAGCGACCGCTTAAAGCCCTAAGCGCCCATCTAAAGCCCTAAGCGCCCACCTACAGCCCTACTCGCCCACGTACAGCCCTTAGCGCCCACCTGCAGCCCTATGAGCCCACCTGCAGCCCTAAGCGCCCACCGGCAGCCTACAGCGCCCACCTACATCCCTGAGCGGACACCTACAGCCCTCATCGCCCACCTGCAGCCCTACGCGCCCACCTACAGCCCTAAGCGCCCACCTACAGCCCTGAGCGCCCACCTCCAGCCCTGAGGGCGCACCTACAGCCGTAAGCGCCCACCTACAGCCGTAAGCGCCCACCTACAGACCTAATCGCCCACCAACAGCCCTGAGCGCCCACCTACAGCCCTAAGCGCCCACCTACAGCCCTAAGCGTCCACCTACAGCCATAAGCGCACATCCACAGCCATGTTCGCCCACCTACAGCCCTCAGCGCCCACCTACAGCCCTAAGCGCCCACCGACAGCCCTGAGCGCCCCACTACAGACCTACGCGCCCAACTACAGCGCTAAGCGCCCACCTACGGCCCTGATCGCCCATCTACAGACTTGAGCGCCCAACTACATCCCTAATCGGCCACCTACCGCCCTAAGCGCCAAACTACAGCCGTAAGCGCCCACCTACAGCCCTAAGCGCCCACCTACAGCCCTGAGCGTCCACCTAAAGATCTAAGCTCCCAACTGCAGCCCAAAGCGCACATCTACAGCCATGATCGCCCACCTACAGCCCTCAGCGCCCAACTACAGCCCTAAGCGCCCACCTACAGCCCTCGGCGACCACCTACAGCCCTAAGCGCCGACCTAGTGACCTAAGCGACCACCTAAAGCCCTAAGCGCCCACCTACTGCCCTGAACGTCCACCTACAGCCCTACGCGACCACCTACAGCCCTAAGCGCCCACCGACAGCCCTGAGCGCCCACCTACAGCCCTAACCACCCAGCTACAGCACGAAGCGACCACGTACAGCCCAGATCGCACACCTACAGCCCTGAGCGCCCACCTACAGCCCTAATCGCCCACCTACAGCCCTAAGCGCCCACCTACAGCCCTAAGCGCCCACCGACCGCAGTAAGCGCCAGCCGACAGCCCTAAGCGCCCACGTACAGCCCTAATCGCCCACTAACAGCCTTGAGCGCCCACCTACATCCCTAAGCGACCACTTAAAGCCCTAAGACCCCACCTACTGGCCTAAGCGCCCACGTACAGCCCTATGCGCCCACCTACAGCTCTTAGCGCCCACCTACAGCCCTAAGCGCCCACGTACAGCCCTAAGCGCCCACCTACAGCTCTTAGCGCCCACCTACAGCCCTAAGCGCCCACCTACAGCCCTAAGCTCCCACCAACAGCGCTAAGCGCCCAACTACAGTCCTGAGCCCCCAGCTACCACTCTAAGCGCCAAACTACAGCCGTAAGCGCCCACCTACAGACCTAAGCGCCCATTTACAGCACTAAGCTCCCGCCGACAGCCCAAAGCGCCCACCTACAGCCGTAATCGCCCACCAACAGACCTGAGCGCCCACCTACATCCCTAAGCGACCGCTTAAAGCCCTAAGCGCCCACCTAAAGCCCTAAGCGCCCACCTACAGCCCTACGCGCCCACGTACAGCCCTTAGCGCCCACCTACAGCCCTATGCGCCCACCTACAGCCCTAAGCGCCCACCGGCAGCCCTCATCGCCCACCTGCAGCCCTACGCGCCCACCTACAGCCCTAAGCGCCCACCTACAGCACTGAGTGCCCACCTCCAGCCCTGAGGACGCACCTACAGCCGTAAGCTCCCACCTACAGACCTAATCGCCCACCAACAGCCCTGAGCGCCCACCTACAGCCCTAAGCGCCCACCTACAGCCCTAAGCGTCCACCTACAGCCCTAAGCGCCCTCCGACAGCCTTAAGCGCACATCTACAGCCATGATCGCCCACCTACAGCCCTCAGCGCCCACCTACAGCCCTAAGCGCCCACCTACAGCCCTCGGCGACCACCTACAGCCCTAAGCGCCCACCTAGTGACCTATGCGACCACCTGCAGCGCTAAACTACAGCCGTAAGCGCCCACCTACAGCCCTAAGCGCCCATTTAAAGCACTAAGCTCCCGCCGACAGCTCAAAGCGCCCACCTACAGCCGTAATCGCCCACCGACAGCCCTGAGCGCCCACCTACAGCCCTAATCACCCAGCCACAGCACGATGCGACCACGTACAGCCCAGATCGCCCACCAACAGACCTGAGCGCGCACCTACAGCCGTAAGCGCCCGCTTAAAGCCCTAAGCGCCCAACTACAGCCGTAAGCGCCCACCTACAGCCCTAAGCGCCCACCTACAGCCCTACGCGCCCACCTGCAGCCCTACGCTCCCACCTGCAGCCCTTAGCGCCACACTACAGCGCTAGGCGACCACCTAAAGCCCTAAGCGCCCACCTACAGCCCTCTGCGACCACCTACAGCCCTATGCGCCCACCTAGTGACCTAAGCGACCACCTAAAGCCCTAAGCGCCCACCTACTGCCCTGAACGTCCACCTACAGCCCTACGCGACCACCTACAGCCCTAAGCGCCCACCGACAGCCCTGAGCGCCCACCTACAGCCCTAATCACCCAGCTACAGCACGAAGCGACCACGTACAGCCCAGATCGCCCACCTACAGCCCTGAGCGCCCACCTACAGCCCTAATCGCCCACCTACAGCCCTAAGCGCCCACCTACAGCCCTAAGCGCCCACCTACCGCAGTAAGCGCCAGCCGACAGCCCTAAGCGCCCACGTACAGCCCTAATCGCCCACTAACAGCCTTGAGCGCCCACCTACATCCCTAAGCGACCACTTAAAGCCCTAAGACCCCACCTACTGGCCTAAGCGCCCACTTACAGCCCTATGCGCCCACCTACAGCTCTTAGCGCCCACCTACAGCCCTAAGCGCCCACTTACAGCCCTAAGCGCCCACCTACAGCTCTTAGCGCCCACCTACAGCCCTAAGCGCCCACCTACAGCCCTAAGCTCCCAGCTACAGCGCTAAGCGCCCAACCACAGTCCTGAGCCCCCAGCTACCACTCTAAGCGCCAAACTACAGCCGTAAGCGCCCACCTACAGCCCTAAGCGCCCATTTACAGCACTAAGCTCCCGCCGACAGCCCAAAGCGCCCACCTACAGCCGTAATCGCCCACCAACAGACCTGAGCGCCCACCTACATCCCTAAGCGACCGCTTAAAGGCCTTAGCGCCCACCCAAAGCCCTAAGCGCCCACCTACAGCCCTACGCGCCCACGTACAGCCCTTAGCGCCCACATACAGCCCTATGCGCCCACCTACAGCCCTAATCGCCCACCTACAGCCCTAATCGCCCACCTACAGCCTTGAGCGCCCACCTTCCGCACTAAGCGCCAGCCGACAGCCCTAAGCGCCCACGTACAGCCCTATTCGCCCACTAACAGCCTTGAGCGCCCACCCACATCCCAAAGCAACCACATAAAGCACTTAGACCCCACCTACAGGCCTAAGCGCCCACATACAGCCCTATGCGCCCACCTACAGCTCTTAGCGCCCACCTACAGCCCTAAGCGCCCACTTACAGCCCTAAGCTCCCACCTACAGCTCTTAGCGCCCACCTACAGCCCTAAGCGCCCACCTACAGCCCTAAGCTCCCAGCTACAGCGCTAAGCGCCCAACCACAGTCCTGAGCCCCCAGCTACCACTCTAAGCGCCAAACTACAGCCGTAAGCGCCCACTTACAGCCCTAAGCGCCCATTTACAGCACTAAGCTCCCGCCGACAGCCCAAAGCGCCCACCTACAGCCGTAATCGCCCAACAACAGACCTGAGCGCCCACCTACATCCTTAAGCGACCGCTTAAAGCCCTAAGCGCCCACCCAAAGCCCTAAGCGCACACCTACAGCCCTACGCGCCCACGTACAGCCCTTCGCGCACCTACAGCCCTATGCGCCCACCTACAGCCCTAAGAGCCCACCGGCAAGCCTCAGCGCCCACCTACAGCCCTGAGCGCACACCTACAGCTCTCATCGCCCACCTGCAGCCCTAAGCGCCCACCTACAGCCCTGAGCGCCCACCTACAGCCCTGAGCGCCCACCTCCAGCCCTGAGGGCGCACCTACAGCCGTAAGCGCCCACCGACAGACCTAATCGCCCACCAACAGCCCTGAGCGCACACCTACAGCCCTAACCGTCCACCTACAGCCCTAAGCGCCCTCCGACAGCCCTAAGCGAACATCTACAGCCATGATCGCCCACGTACAGCCCTCGGCGCCCACCTACAGCCCTAAGCGCCTACCTGCTGCCCTAGGCGACCACCTACAGCCCTACTCGCCTACCTAGTGCCCTAAGCGCCCACCTACAGCGCTAAGCGCCCACCTACGGCCCTGATCGCCCACCTACAGACTTGAGCGCCCAACTACAGACTTGAGCGCCCAACTACATCCCTAAACGCCCACCTATCGCCCTAAGCGCCAGACTACAGCCGTAAGCGCCCACCTACAGCCCTAAGCGCCCATTTACAGCACTAAGCTCCCGCCGACAGCCCAAAGCGCCCACCTACAGCCGTAATCGCCCACCAACAGACCTGAGCGCCCACCTACATCCCTAAGCGACCGCTTAAAGGCCTTAGCGCCCACCCAAAGCCCTAAGCGCTCACCTACAGCCCTACGCGCCCACGTACAGCCCTTAGCGCCCACATACAGCCCTATGCGCCCACCTACAGCCCTAATCGCCCACCTACAGCCCTAAGCGCCCAGCTACAGCCTTGAGCGCCCACCTTCCGCACTAAGCGCCAGCCGACAGCCCTAAGCGCCCACGTACAGCCCTATTCGCCCACTAACAGCCTTGAGCGCCCACCCACATCCCAAAGCAACCACATAAAGCACTTAGACCCCACCTACAGGCCTAAGCGCCCACATACAGCCCTATGCGCCCACCTACAGCTCTTAGCGCCCACCTACAGCCCTAAGCGCCCACTTACAGCCCTAAGCTCCCACCTACAGCTCTTAGCGCCCACCTACAGCCCTAAGCGCCCACCTACAGCCCTAAGCTCCCAGCTACAGCGCTAAGCGCCCAACCACAGTCCTGAGACCCCAGCTACCACTCTAAGCGTCAAACTACAGCCGTAAGCGCCCACTTACAGCCCTAAGCGCCCATTTACAGCACTAAGCTCCCGCCGACAGCCCAAAGCGCCCACCTACAGCCGTAATCGCCCAACAACAGACCGGAGCGCCCACCTACATCCCTAAGCGAACGCTTAAAGCCCTAAGCGCCCACCCAAAGCCCTAAGCGCACACCTACAGCCCTACGCGCCCACGTACAGCCCTTCGCGCACCTACAGCCCTATGCGCCCACCTACAGCCCTAAGCGCCCACCGGCAAGCCTCAGCGCCCACCTACAGCCCTGAGCGCACACCTACAGCTCTCATCGCCCACCTGCAGCCCTAAGCGCCCACCTACAGCCCTGAGCGCCCACCTACAGCCCTGAGCGCCCACCTCCAGCCCTGAGGGCGCACCTACAGCCGTAAGCGCCCACCTACAGACCTAATCGCCCACCAACAGCCCTGAGCGCACACCTACAGCCCTAACCGTCCACCTACAGCCCTAAGCGCCCTCCGACAGCCCTAAGCGAACATCTACAGCCATGATCGCCCACGTACAGCCCTCGGCGCCCACCTACAGCCCTAAACGCCTACCTGCTGCCCTAGGCGACCACCTACAGCCCTACTCGCCTACCTAGTGCCCTAAGCGCCCACCTACAGCGCTAAGCGCCCACCTACGGCCCTCATCGCCCACCTACAGACTTGAGCGCCCAACTACAGACTTGAGCGCCCAACTACATCCCTAATCGCCCACCTATCGCCCTAAGCGCCAGACTACAGCCGTAAGCGCCCACCAACAGCCCTAAGCGCCCAACTACAGACCTGAGAATCCACCTAAAGATCTAAGCTCCCAGCTACAGGCTGGAGCGCCCACCTACCGCCCTAAGAGCCCACCTACAGCCCTAAGCGTCCACCCACAGCCCTGAGCGCGCACCTACAGTCCTAAGCGCCCACCTACAGCGCTAAGCGCCAGCCGACAGACCTAACCGCCGACCTACAGCCCTGAGCGCCCACCGACAGCCCTAAACGCCCACCTAAAGAACTAAGCGCCCACCTACAGCCCTAAGCGCCCACCTACAGCCCTAAGCGCCCACCAACAGCCCTACGCGCCCTCCGACAGCCCTAAGCGCACATCTACAGCCATGATCGCCAACCTACAGCCCTCGACGCCCACCTACAGCCCTAAGCGCCCACCTACAGCCCTAAGAGACCCCCTGCAGCGCTAAGCGCCCACGTACAGCCCTAAGCGCCCACCGACAGCCCTGAGCGCCCACCTACAGCCCTAAGCACCCAGCTGCAGCACGAAGCGACCACGTACAGCCCAGATCGCCCACCTACAGCCCTGAGCGCCCACCTACAGCCCTATTCCCCCACCGACAGCCCTAAGCGCCCACCTACAGCCCTAGGCGCCCAACTACCGCACTAAGCGCCACCCGACAGCCCTAAGCACCCACGTACAGCCCTAATCGCCCACGAACAGCCATGAGCGCCCACCTACATCCCTAAGCGACCACATAAACCCTAAGACCCCACCTACAGGCCTAAGCGCCCACTTACAACCCAATGCGCCCACCTACAGCTCTTAGCGCCCACCTACAGCCCTAAGCGCCCACATACAGCCCTAAGCGCCCACCTACAGCTCTTAGCGCCCACCTACAGCCCTAAGCGCCCACCTGCATCCCTAAGCTCCCACCTACAGCGCTAAGCGCCCACCTACAGTCCTGAGCGCCCAGCTACCACTCTGAGCGCCAAACTACAGCCGTAAGCGCCCACCTACAGCCCTAAGCGCCCATTTACAGCACTAAGCTCCCGACGACAGCCCTAAGCGCCCACCTATAGCCGTAATCGCCCACCAACAGACCTGAGCGCCCACCTACATCCCTAAGCGACCGCTTAAAGCCCTAAGCGCCCATCTAAAGCCCTAAGCGCCCACCTACAGCCCTACTCGCCCACGTACAGCCCTTAGCGCCCACCTACAGCCCTATGCGCCCACCTGCAGCCCTAAGCGCCCACCGGCAGCCCACAGCGCCCACCTACATCCCTGAGCGGACACCTACAGCCCTCATCGCCCACCTGCAGCCCTACGCGCCCACCTACAGCCCTAAGCGCCCACCTACAGCCCTGAGCGCCCACCTCCAGCCCTGAGGGAGCACCTACAGCCGTAAGCGCCCACCTACAGCCGTAAGCGCCCACCTACAGACCTAATCGCCCACCAACAGCCCTGAGCGCCCACCTACAGCCCTAATCGCCCACCTACAGCCCTAAGCGTCCACCTACAGCCCTAAGCGCACATCCACAGCCGTAAGCGCCCACCTACAGCCCTAAGCGCCCACCTACAGCCCTGAGCGTCCACCTAAAGATCTAAGCTCCCAACTGCAGCCCTAAGCGCACATCTACAGCCATGATCGCCCACCTACAGGCCTCATCGCCCACCTACAGCCCTAAGCGCCCACCTACAGCCCTCGGCGACCACCTACAGCCCTAAGCGCCCACCTAGTGACCTAAGCGACCACCTAAAGCCCTAAGCGCCCACCTACTGCCCTGAACGTCCACCTACAGCCCTACGCGACCACCTACAGCCCTAAGCGCCCACCGACAGCCCTGAGCGCCCACCTACAGCCCTAATCACCCAGCTACAGCACGAAGCGACCACGTACAGCCCAGATCGCCCACCGACAGCCCTGAGCGCCCACCTACAGCCCTAATCACCCAGCTACAGCACGAAGCGACCACGTACAGCCCAGATCGCCCACCTACAGCCCTGAGCGCCCACCTACAGCCCTAATCGCCCACCTACAGCCCTAAGCGCCCACCTACAGCCCTAAGCGCCCACAGACCGCAGTAAGCGCCAGCCGACAGCCCTAAGCGCCCACGTACAGCCCTAATCGCCCACTAACAGCCTTGAGCGCCCACCTACATCCCTAAGCGACCACTTAAAGCCCTAAGACCCCACCTACTGGCCTAAGCGCCCACTTACAGCCCTATGCGCCCACCTACAGCTCTTAGCGCCCACCTACAGCCCTAAGCGCCCACGTACAGCCCTAAGCGCCCACCTACAGCTCTTAGCGCCCACCTACAGCCCTAAGCGCACACCTACAGCCCTAAGCTCCCACCAACAGCGCTAAGCGCCCAACTACAGTCCTGAGCCCCCAGCTACCACTCTAAGCGCCAAACTACAGCCGTAAGCGCCCACCTACAGACCTAAGCGCCCATTTACAGCACTAAGCTCCCGCCGACAGCCCAAAGCGCCCACCTACAGCCGTAATCGCCCACCAACAGACCTGAGCGCCCACCTACATCCCTAAGCGACCGCTTAAAGCCCTAAGCGCCCACCTAAAGCCCTAAGCGCCCACCTACAGCCCTACGCGCCCACGTACAGCCCTTAGCGCCCACCTACAGCCCTATGCGCCCACCTACAGCCCTAAGCGCCCACCGGCAGCCCTCATCGCCCACCTGCAGCCCTACGCGCCCACCTACAGCCCTAAGCGCCCACCTACAGCACTGAGTGCCCACCTCCAGCCCTGAGGACGCACCTACAGCCGTAAGCGCCCACCTACAGACCTAATCGCCCACCAACAGCCCTGAGCGCCCACCTACAGCCCTAAGCGCCCACCTACAGCCCTAAGCGTCCACCTACAGCCCTAAGCGCCCTCCGACAGCCTTAAGCGCACATCTACAGCCATGATCGCCCACCTACAGCCCTCAGCGCCCACCTACAGCCCTAAGCGCCCACCTACAGCCCTAGGCGACCACCTACAGCCCTAAGCGCCCACCTAGTGACCTATGCGACCACCTGCAGCGCTAAACTACAGCCGTAAGCGCCCACCTACAGCCCTAAGCGCCCATTTAAAGCACTAAGCTCCCGCCGACAGCTCAAAGCGCCCACCTACAGCCGTAATCGCCCACCGACAGCCCTGAGCGCCCACCTACAGCCCTAATCACCCAGCCACAGCACGAAGCGACCACGTACAGCCCAGATCGCCCACCAACAGACCTGAGCGCGCACCTACAGCCGTAAGCGCCCGCTTAAAGCCCTAAGCGCCCAACTACAGCCGTAAGCGCCCACCTACAGCCCTAAGCGCCCACCTACAGCCCTACGCGCCCATCTGCAGCCCTACGCTCCCACCTGCAGCCCTTAGCGCCACACTACAGCGCTAGGTGACCACCTACAGCCCTAAGCGCCCACCTACAGCCCTCGGCGACCACCTACAGCCCTATGCGCCCACCTAGTGACCTAAGCGACCACCTAAAGCCCTAAGCGCCCACCGACAGCCCTGAGCGCCCACCTACAGCCCTAATCACCCAGCTACAGCACGAAGCGACCACGTACAGCCCTGAGCGCCCACCTACAGCCCTAATCACCCAGCTACAGCACGAAGCGACCACGTACAGCCCAGATCGCCCACCTACAGCCCTGAGCGCCCACCTACAGCCCTAATCGCCCACCTACAGCCCTAAGCGCCCACCTACAGCCCTAAGCGCCCACCTACCGCAGTAAGCGCCAGCCGACAGCCCTAAGCGCCCACGTACAGCCCTAATCGCCCACTAACAGCCTTGAGCGCCCACCTACATCCCTAAGCGACCACTTAAAGCCCTAAGACCCCACCTACTTGCCTAAGCGCCCACTTACAGCCCTATGCGCCCACCTACAGCTCTTAGCGCCCACCTACAGCCCTAAGCGCCCACTTACAGCCCTAAGCGCCCACCTACAGCTCTTAGCGCCCACCTACAGCCCTAAGCGCCCACCTACAGCCCTAAGCTCCCAGCTACAGCGCTAAGCGCCCAACCACAGTCCTGAGCCCCCAGCTACCACTCTAAGCGCCAAACTACAGCCGTAAGCGCCCACCTACAGCCCTAAGCGCCCATTTACAGCACTAAGCTCCCGCCGACAGCCCAAAGCGCCCACCTACAGCCGTAATCGCCCACCAACAGACCTGAGCGCCCACCTACATCCCTAAGCGACCGCTTAAAGGCCTTAGCGCCCACCCAAAGCCCTAAGCGCCCACCTACAGCCCTACGCGCCCACGTACAGCCCTTAGCGCCCACATACATCCCTATGCGCCCACCTACAGCCCTAATCGCCCACCTACAGCCCTAAGCGCCCACCTACAGCCTTGAGCGCCCACTTTCCGCACTAAGCGCCAGCCGACAGCCCTAAGCGCCCAAGTACAGCCCTATTCGCCCACTAACAGCCTTGAGCGCCCACCCACATCCCAAAGCAACCACATAAAGCACTTAGACCCCACCTACAGGCCTAAGCGCCCACATACAGCCCTATGCGCCCACCTACAGCTCTTAGCGCCCACCTACAGCCCTAAGCGCCCACTTACAGCCCTAAGCTCCCACCTACAGCTCTTAGCGCCCACCTACAGCCCTAAGCGCCCACGTACAGCCCTAATCGCCCACTAACAGCCTTGAGCGCCCACCTACATCCCTAAGCGCCCACTTACAGCCCAAAGCTCCCACCTACAGCTCTTAGCGCCCACCTACAGCCCTAAGCGCCCACCTACAGCCCTAAGCTCCCAGCTACAGCGCTAAGCGCCCAACCACAGTCCTGAGCCCCCAGCTACCACTCTAAGCGCCAAACTACAGCCGTAAGCGCCCACTTACAGCCCTAAGCGCCCATTTACAGCACTAAGCTCCCGCCGACAGCCCAAAGCGCCCACCTACAGCCGTAATCGCCCAACAACAGACCTGAGCGCCCACCTACATCCCTAAGCGACCGCTTAAAGCCCTAAGCGCCCACCCAAAGCCCTAAGCGCACACCTACAGCCCTAAGCGCACACCTACAGCCCTACGCGCCCACGTACAGCCCTTCGCGCACCTACAGCCCTATGCGCCCACCTACAGCCCTAAGCGCCCACCGGCAAGCCTCAGCGCCCACCTACAGCCCTGAGCGCACACCTACAGCTCTCATCGCCCACCTGCAGCGCTAAGCGCCCACCTACAGCCCTGAGCGCCCACCTACAGCCCTGAGCGCCCACCTCCAGCCCTGAGGGCGCACCTACAGCCGTAAGCGCCCACCTACAGACCTAATCGCCCACCAACAGCCCTGAGCGCACACCTACAGCCCTAACCGTCCACCTACAGCCCTAAGCGCCCTCCGACAGCCCTAAGCGAACATCTACAGCCATGATCGCCCACGTACAGCCCTCGGCGCCCACCTACAGCCCTAAGCGCCTACCTGCTGCCCTAGGCGACCACCTACAGCCCTACTCGCCTACCTAGTGCCCTAAGCGCCCACCTACAGCGCTAAGCGCCCACCTACGGCCCTGATCGCCCACCTACAGACTTGAGCGCCCAACTACAGACTTGAGCGCCCAACTACATCCCTAATCGCCCACCTATCGCCCTAAGCGCCAGACTACAGCCGTAAGCGCCCACCAACAGCCCTAAGCGCCCAACTACAGACCTGAGAATCCACCTAAAGATCTAAGCTCCCAGCTACAGGCTGGAGCGCCCACCTACCGCCCTAAGAGCCCACCTACAGCCCTAAGCGTCCACCCACAGCCCTGAGCGCGCACCTACAGTCCTAAGCGCACACCTACAGCGCTATGCGCCAGCCGACAGACCTAACCGCCGACCTACAGCCCTGAGCGCCCACCGACAGCCCTAAACGCCCACCTAAAGAACTAAGCGCCCACCTACAGCCCTAAGCGCCCACCTACAGCCCTACGCGCCCACCAACAGCCCTACGCGCACTCCGACAGCCCTATGCGCACATCTACAGCCATGATCGCCAACCTACAGCCCTCGGCGCACACCTACAGCCCTAAGCGCCCACCTACAGCCCTAAGAGACCCCCTGCAGCGCTAAGCGCCCACGTACAGCCCTAAGCGCCCACCGACAGCCCTGAGCGCCCACCTACAGCCCTAAGCACCCAGCTGCAGCACGAAGCGACCACGTACAGCCCAGATCGCCCACCTACAGCCCTGAGCGCCCACCTACAGCCCTATTCGCCCACCGACAGCCCTAAGCGCCCACCTACAGACCTAAGCGCCCGCCGACAGCCCTAAGCGCCCACTTACAGCCCCAATCGCCCACCAACAGCCCTCAGCGCCCACCTACTGCACTAAGCGCACACCTACAGCCCTGAGCGCACACCTACAGCCCTGAGCGCCCACCTACAGCCCGAAGCGCCCGTCTACAGCCCTAATCGCCCAACAACAGCCCCGATCGCCCACCTACAGCCCTAAGTGACCACCGAAAGCCCTAAGCGCCCACCTACAGCCCTAAGCGCCCACCTACAGACCTAAGCGCCCGCCGACAGCCCTAAGCGCCCACTTACAGCCCCAATCGCCCACCAACAGCCCTGAGCGCCCACCTACAGCCATAATCGCTCACCTCAAGCCCTACGCGCCCACCTACAGTCGTGAGAGCCCAACCACAGACCTCAGCGCCCACCTACAGCCCTCAGCGCCCACCTAAAGCCCTAAGCGCCCACCTACATCCCTCAGCGCCCACCTACAGTCCTAAGTGCCCACCTACAGCCCTCAGCGCCCACCTACAGCCCTAAGCGCCCACCTACAGTCCTAAGTGCCCACCTACAGCCCTCAGCGCCCACCTACAGCCCTAAGCGCCCACCTAAAGCCCTAACAACCCGCCTACATCCCTCAGCGGCCACCTACAGCCCTAAGTCCCCACCTACAGCCCTAAGTGCCCACCTACAGCACTCAGCGCCAACCTGCAGCCCTGAGCGCCCACCTACAGCCCTAAGCGCCCACCTAAAGCGCTAATCGCCCACCTAACGCGCTAAGCGCCCACCTACAGCACTGAGCGCCCTCTTACAGCCGTAATCGATCACCTACAGCCATACGCGCCCACCTACGGTTCTGAGCGTCCACCTACAGCGCTGATAGCCCATCCACAGCACGAAGAGCTCACCTACTGCCCTAACCACCCACCTAAAGCACTGAGAGACAACCTACAGCCCTAAGCGCCCTCCTACAGCCCTAGTCGCCCCCCTGCAGCCCACAGCGCCTCCTAGAGCACTGAGCGCCTACCTACAGCCCTAATCGCCCACCTACAGCCCTAAGCGCCCATCTACAGCCCTAAGCGCCCGCCGACAGCCCTGAGCGCCCACCTACAGCCCTAAACGCCCACCTAAAGCCCTAAGCGCCCACCTACAGCCCTGAGAGCCCACCCACAGCCCTAGGAGACCGCCCACAGCGCTGAGCGCCCTTCTAAAGCACTGAGCGCCCACCTACATCCCTAAGCGACCACCTTACGCCCTAAGCGCCCACCTGCATCCCAAAGCGCCCGCCGACAGCCCCGAGCGCCCACCTACAGCCCTAAACGCCCGCCTAAAGCCCTAAGCGCCCATCTACAGCACTGAGAGCCTACCCACAGCCCTAAGAGCCCACCTACAGCCCTGAGCGCCCTTCTAAAGCACTGAGCGACCAACTACAGCCCTAAGCGCCACCTACAGCGCTAAGTGCCCACCTACAGCCCTGAGATCCCAACCACAGCCCCAAGCGCCCACCTACAGCCCTGAGTGCACACCTACAGCCCTCAGCGCCCACCTACTGCCCTAAGCGCACACCTACAGCCCTCAGCGCACACCTACAGCCCTGAGCGCCCACCTACAGCCCGATGCGCCCGTCTACAGCCCTAATCGCCCAACAACAGCATCGAGCGCCCACCTACATCCCTAAGTGACCACCGAAAGCCCTACGCGCCCACCTACAGCCCTAAGCGCCCACCTACAGACCTCAGCGCCCGCCGACAGCCCTAAGCGCACACCTACAGCCCCAATCGCCCACCAACAGCCCTGAGCGCCCACCTACAGCCATAATCGCCCACCTCAAGCCCTACGCGCCCACCTACAGTCGTGAGAGC
Organism: Hydrolagus colliei; assembly: GCA_035084275.1. Lineage (NCBI taxonomy): Eukaryota > Metazoa > Chordata > Chondrichthyes > Chimaeriformes > Chimaeridae > Hydrolagus > Hydrolagus colliei. The sequence continues at coordinate 776,294 of JAYJKW010000004.1, read as the reverse complement.
CCAACCACAGCCCTCAGCGCCCACCTACAGCCCTCAGCGCCCACCTAAAGCCCTAAGAGCCCACCTACATCCCTCAGCGCCCACCTACAGTCCTGAGTGCCCACCTACAGCCCTCAGCGCCTACATACAGCCCTAAGCGCCCACATAAATCCCTAAGCGCCCACCTACATCCCGCAGCGCCCAACTACAGCCCTACGTGCCCACCTACAGCCCCAAGTGCCCACCTACAGCACTCAGCGCCCACCTAAATCCCTAAGCGCCCACCTAAAGCGCTAATCGCCCACCTGAAGCGCTAAGCGACCACCTACAGCACTGAGCGCCCTCCTACAGCCCTAATCGATCACCTACAGCCATACGCGCCCACCTACGGTTCTGAGCGTCCACCTACAGCGCTGATAGCCCAACCACAGCACTAAGAGCTCACCTACTGCCCTAACCAACCACCTAAAGCACTGAGCGACAACCTACAGCCCTAAGCGCCCTCCTACAGCCCTAATCGCCCACCTGCAGCCCACAGCGCCTCCTAGAGCACTGAGAGCCTACCTACAGCCCTATTCGCCCACCCACAGCCCTAATCGCCCAACAACAGCCCCGAGCGCTCACCTACATCCCTAAGTTACCACCTACAGCCCTAAGCGCCCACCTACAGCCTTAAGCGCCGAACTAAAGACCTAAGCGCCCGCCGACAGCCCTAAGCGCCCACCTACAGCCCCAATCGCCCACCAACAGCCCTGAGCGCCCACCTACAGCCATAATCGCCCACCTCAAGCCTTACGCGCCCACCTACAGTCGTGAGAGCCCAACCACAGCCCTCAGCGCCCACCTACAGCACTCAGCGCCCACCTAAAGCCCTAAGCGCCCACCTACATCCCTCAGCGCCCACCCACAGTGCTAAGTGCCCACCTACAGCCATCAGCGCCCACCTACAGACCTAAGCGCCCACCTAAAGCCCTAAGAGCCCGCCTACATCCCTCAGCGCCCACCTACAGCCCTAAGTGCCCACCTACAGCCATATGTGCCTACCTACAGCACTCTGCGCCCACCTACAGCCCTGAGCGCCCACCTACAGCCCTAAGCGCCCACCTAAAGCGCTAATCGCCCACCTAAAGCGCTAAGCGCCCACCTACAGCACTGAGCGCCCTCCTACAGCCATAATCGATCACCTACAGCCATACGCGCCCACCTACGGTTCTGAGCGTCCACCTACAGCGCTGATAGCCCATCAACAGCACTAAGAGCTCACCTACTGCCCTAACCACCCACCTAAAGCACTGAGAGACAACCTACAGCCCTAAGCGCCCTCCTACAGCCCTAATCGCCCCCCTGCAGCCCACAGCGCCTCCTAGAGCACTGAGCGCCTACCTACAGCCCTAATCGCCAACCTACAGCCCTAAGCGCCCATCTACAGCCCTAAGCGCCCGCCGACAGCTCTGAGCGCCCACCTACAGCCCTAAACGCCCACCTAAAGCCCTAAGCGCCCACCTACAGCCCTGAGAGCCCACCCACAGCCCTAGGAGCCCACCCACATCCCTGAGCGCCCTTCTAAAGCACTGAGCGACCACCTACATCCCTAAGCGACCACCTAAAGCCCTAAGCGCCCACCTACATCCCAAAGCGCCCGCCAACAGCCCTGAGCGCCCAACTACAGCCCTAAACGCCCACCTAAAGCCATAAGCGCCCATCTACAGCCCTGAGAGCCTACCCACAGCCCTAAGAGCTCACCTTCAGCCCTGAGCGCCCTTCTAAAGCACTGAGCGACCACCTACAGCCCTAAGCGCCACCTACAGCGCTAAGTGCCCACCTACAGCCCTGAGAGGCAAAACACAGCCCTAAGCGCCCACCTACAGCCCTGAGTGCCCACCTACAGCCCTCAGCGCCCACCTACTGCCCTAAGCGCACACCTACAGCCCTGAGCGCACACCTACAGCCCTGAGCGCCCACCTACAGCCCGAAGCGCCCGTCTACAGCCCTAATCGCCCAACAACAGCCCCGATCGCCCACCTACATCCCTAAGTGACCACCGAAAGCCCTAAGCGCCCACCTACAGCGCTAAGCGCCCACCTACAGACCTAAGCGCCCGCCGACAGCCCTAGGCGCCCACTTACAGCCCCAATCGCCCACCAACAGCCCTGAGCGCCCACCTACAGCCATAATCGCCCACCCCAAGCCCTAGGCGCCCACCTACAGTCGTGAGAGACCAACCACAGCCCTCAGCGCCCACCTACAGCCCTCAGAGCCCACCTAAAGCCCTAAGCGCCCACCTACATCCCTCAGCGCCCACCTACAGTCCTAAGTGCCCACCTACAGCCCTCAGCGCCTACCTACAGCCCTAAGCGCCCACCTAAATCCCTAAGCGCCCACCTACATCCCTCAGCGCCCACCTACAGCCCTAAGTGCCCACCTACAGCCCTAAGTGCCCACCTACAGCACTCAGCGCCCACCTACAGCCCTGAGCGCCCACCTACATCCCTAAGCGCCCACCTAAAGCGCTAATCGCCCACCTAAAGCGCTAAGCGACCAACTACAGCACTGAGCGCCCCCCTACAGCCCTAATCGATCACCTACAGCCATACGCGCCCACCTACGGTTCTGAGCGTCCACCTATAGCGCTGATAGCCCAACCACAGCACTAAGAGCTCACCTACTGCCCTAACCAACCACCTAAAGCACTGAGCGACAACCTACAGCCCTAAGCGCCCTCCTACATCCCTAATCGCCCACCTGCAGCCCACAGCGCCTCCTAGAGCACTGAGCGCCTACCTACAGCCCTAATCGCCCACCTACAGCCCTAAGCGCCCATCTACAGACCTAAGCACCTACCTATAGCACTTAGCGCTCACCTACAGCCCTAAGCGCCCACCTACAGCCCTATGCGGCCACCTACAGCCCTAAGCGCCCGCCGACAGCCCTGAGCGCCCACCTACAGCCCTAAACGCCCACCTAAAGCCCTAAGCGCCCACCTACAGCCCTGAGAGCCCACCCAGAGCCCTAGGAGCCCATCTACATCCCTGAGCGCCCTTCTAAAGCACTGAGCGACCACCTACAGCCCTAAGCGCCACCTACAGCGCTACGTGCCCACCTACAGCCCTGAGAGCCCAACCACAGCCCTAAGCGCCCACCTACAGCCCTGAGTGCCCACCTACAGCCCTCAGCGCCCACCTACTGCCCTAAGCGCACACCTACAGCCCTGAGCGCACACCTACAGCCCTGAGCGCCCACCTACAGCCCGAAGCGCCCGTCTGCAGCCCTAATCGCCCAACAACAGCCCCGAGCGCTCACCTACATCCCTAAATGACCACCTACAGCCCTAAGCGCCCACCTACAGCCCTAAGCGCCGAACTAAAGACCTAAGCGCCCGCCGACAGCCCTAAGCGCCCACCTACAGCCCTGAGCGCCCACCTACAGCCATAATCGCCCACCTCAAGCCTTACGCGCCCACCTACAGTCGTGAGAGCCCAACCACAGCCCTCAGCGCCCACCTACAGCACTCAGCGCCCACCTAAAGCCCTAAGCGCCCACCTACATCCCTCAGCGCCCACCTACAGTCCTAAGTGCCAACCTACAGCCATCAGCGCCCACCTACATCCCTCAGCGCCCACCTACAGCCCTAAGTGCCCACCTACAGCCCTATGTGCCCACCTACAGCACTCAGCGCCCACCTACAGCCCTGAGCGCCCACCTACAGCCCTAAGCGCCCACCTAAAGCGCTAATCGTCCACCTAAAGCGCTAAGCGCCCGCCAACAGCCCTGAGCGCCCAACTACAGCCCTGAACGCCCACCTAAAGCCCTAAGCGCCCATCTACAGCCCTGAGAGCCTACCCACAGCCCTAAGAGCTCACCTTGAGCCCTGAGCGCCCTTCTAAAGCAATGAGCGACCACCTACAGCTCTAAGCGCCACCTACAGCGCTAAGTGCCCACCTACAGCCCTGAGAGCCCAAACACAGCGCTAAGCGCCCACCTACAGCCCTGAGTGCCCACCTACAGCCCTCAGCGCCCACCTACTGCCCTAAGCGCACACCTACAGCCCTGAGCGCACACCTACAGCCCTGAGCGCCCACCTACAGCCCGAAGCGCCCGTCTACAGCCCTAATCGCCCAACAACAGCCCCGATCGCCCACCTACATCCCTAAGTGACCACCGAAAGCCCTAAGCGCCCACCTACAGCCCTAAGCGCCCACCTACAGACCTTAGCGCCCGCCGACAGCCCTAGGCGCCCACTTACAGCCCCAATCGCCCACCAACAGCCCTGAGCGCACACCTACAGCCATAATCGCCCACCCCAAGCCCTACGCGCCCACCTACAGTCGTGAGAGCCCAACCACAGCCCTCAGCGCCCACCTACAGCCCTCAGCGCCCACCTAAAGCCCTAAGCGCCCACCTACATCCCTCAGCGCCCACCTACAGTCCTAAGTGCCCACCTACAGCCCTCAGCGCCTACCTACAGCCCTAAGCGCCCACCTAAATCTCTAAGCGCCCATCTACATCCCTCAGCGCCCACCTACAGTCCTAAGTGCCCACCTACAGTCCGAAGCGCCCGTCTGCAGCCCTAATCGCCCAACAACAGCCCCGAGCGCTCACCTACATCCCTAAGTGACCACCTACAGCCCTAAGCGCCCACCTACATCCCAAAGCGCCCGCCAACAGCCCTGAGCGCCCAACTACAGCCCTAAACGCCCACCTAAAGCCCTAAGCGCCCATCTACAGCCCTGAGAGCCTACCCACAGCCCTAAGAGCTCACCTTCAGCCCTGAGCGCCCTTCTAAAGCACTGAGCGACCACCTACAGCCCTAAGCGCCACCTACAGCGCTAAGTGCCCACCTACAGCCCTGAGAGCCCAAACACAGCCCTAAGCGCCCACCTACAGACCTGAGTGCCCACCTACAGCCCTCAGCGCCCACCTACTGCCCTAAGCGCACACCTACAGCCCTGAGCGCACACCTACAGCCCTGAGCGCCCACCTACAGCCCGAAGCGCCCGTCTACAGCCCTAATCGCCCAACCACAGCCCCGATCGCCCACCTACATCCCTAAGTGACCACCGAAAGCCCTAAGCGCCCACCTACAGCCCTAAGCGCCCACCTACAGACCTAAGCGCCCGCCGACAGCCCTAGGCGCCCACTTACAGCCCCAATCGCCCAACAACAGCCCTGAGCGCCCACCTACAGCCATAATCGCCCACCCCAATCCCTACGCGCCCACCTACAGTCGTGAGAGCCCAACCACAGCCCTCAGCGCCCACCTACAGCCCTCAGCGCCCACCTAAAGCCCTAAGCGCCCACCTACATCCCTCAGCGCCCACCTACAGTCCTAAGTGCCCACCTACAGCCCTCAGCGCCTACCTACAGCACTAAGCGCCCACCTAAATCCCTAAGCGCCCACCTACATCCCTCAGCGCCCACCTACAGCCCTAAGTGCCCACCTACAGCCCTAAGTGCCCACCTACAGCACTCAGCGCCCACCTACAGCCCTGAGCGCCCACCTACATCCCTAAGCGCCCACCTAAAGCGCTAATCGCCCACCTAAAGCGCTAAGCGACCACCTACAGCACTGAGCGCCCTCCTACAGCCCTAATCGATCACCTACAGCCATACGCGCCCACCTACCGTTCTGAGCGTCCACCTACAGCGCTGATAGCCCAACCACAGCACTAAGAGCTCACCTACTGCCCTAACCAACCACCTAAAGCACTGAGCGACAACCTACAGCCCTAAGCGCCCTCCTACATCCCTAATCGCCCACCTGCAGCCCACAGCGCCTCCTAGAGCACTGAGCGCCTACCTACAGCCCTAATCGCCCACCTACAGCCCTAAGCGCCCATCTACAGACCTAAGCACCTACCTATAGCACTTAGCGCTCACCTACAGCCCTAAGCGACCACCTACAGCCCTAAGCGGCCACCTACAGCCCTAAGCGCCCGCCGACAGCCCTGAGCGCCCACCTACAGCCCTAAACGCCCACCTAAAGCCCTAAGCGCCCACCTACAGCCCTGAGAGCCCACCCAGAGCCCTAGGAGCCCACCTACAGCCCTGAGCGCCCTTCTAAAGCACTGAGCGACCACCTACAGCCCTAAGCGCCACATACAGCGCTACGTGCCCACCTACAGCCCTGAGAGCCCAACCACAGCCATAAGCGCCCACCTACAGCCCTGAGTGCCCACCTACAGCCCTCAGCGCCCACCTACTGCCCTAAGCGCACACCTACAGCCCTGAGCGCACACCTACAGCCCTGAGCGCCCACCTACAGCCCGAAGCGCCCGTCTACAGCCCTCAGCGCCCAACAACAGCCCCGAGCGCTCACCTACATCCCTAAGTGACCATCGAAAGCCCTAAGCGCCCACCTACAGCCCCAATCGCCCACCAACAGCGCTGAGCGCCCACCTACAGCCATAATCGCCCACCTCAAGCCTTACGCGCCCACCTACAGTCGTGAGATCCACACCACAGCCCTCAGCGCTCACCTACAGCACTCAGCGCCCACCTAAACCCCTAAACGCCCACTTATATCCCTCAGCGCCCACCTACAGCCATCAGCGCGCACCTACAGCCCCAAGCGCCCACCTAAAGCCCTAAGAGCCCGCCTACATCCCTCAGCGTCCACCTACAGCCCTAAGTGCCCACCTACAGCCCTATGTGCCCACCTACAGCACTCAGCGCCCACCTACAGCCCTGAGCGCCCACCTACAGCCCTAAGCGCCCACCTAAAGCGCTAATCGCCCACCTAAAGCGCTAAGCGCCCACCGACAGCACTGAGCGCCCTCCTACAGCCCTAATCGATCACCTACAGCCATACGCGCCCACCCACGGTTCTGAGATTCCACCTACAGCGCTGATAGCCCAACCACAGCACTAAGAGCTCACCTACTGCCCTAACCAACCACCTAAAGCACTGAGCGACAACCTACAGCCCTAAGCGCCCTACTACAGCCCTAATCGCACACCTGCAGCCCACAGCGCCTCCTAGAGCACTGAGCGCCTACCTACAGCCCTAATCGCCCACCTACAGCCCTAAGCGCCCATCTACAGTCCTAAGCACCTACCTATAGCACTTAGCGCTCACCTACAGCCCTAAGCGCCCACCTACAGCCGTAAGCGGCCACCTACATCCCTAAGCGACCGCCGACAGCCCTGAGCGCCCACCTACAGCCCTAAACGCCCACCTAAAGCCCTAAGCGCCCACCTACAGCCCTGAGAGCCCACCCACAGCCCTAGGAGCCCAACTACAGCCCTGGGCGCCCTTCTAAAGCACTGAGCGACCACCTTCAGCCCTAAGCGCCACCTACAGCGCTACGTGCCCACCTACAGCCATGAGAGCCCAACCACAGCCCTAAGCGCCCACCTACAGCCCTCAGCGCCCACCTAATGCCCTAAGCGCACACCTACAGCCCTGAGCGCACACCTACAGCCCTGAGCGCCCACCTACAGCCCGAAGCGCCCGTCTACAGCCCTAATCGCCCAACAACAGCCCCGAGCGCTCACCTAAATCCCTAAGTGACCACCGAAAGCCCTAAGCGCCCACCTACAGCCCTAAGCGCCGAACTAAAGACCTAAGCGCCCGCCGACAGCCCTAAGCGCCCACCTACAGCCCCAATCGCCCACCAACAGCGCTGAGCGCCCACCTACAGGCATAATCGCCCACCTCAAGCCTTACGCGCCCACCTACAGTCGTGAGAGACCAACCACAGCCCTCAGCGCTCACCTACAGCACTCAGCGCCCACCTAAAGCCCTAAGCGCCCACCTATATCCCTCAGCGCCCACCTACAGTCCTAAGTGCCCACCTACAGCCATCAGCGCGCACCTACAGCCCTAAGCGCCCACCTAAAGCCCTAAGAGCCCGCCTACATCCCTCAGCGCCCACCTACAGCCCTAACTGCCCACCTACAGCCCTAAGTGCCCACCTACAGCACTCAGCGCCCACCTACAGCCCTGAGCGCCCACCTACAGCCCTAAGCGCCCACCTAAAGCGCTAATCGCCCACCTAAAGCGCTAAGCGCCCACCTACAGCAGTGAGCGCCCTCCTACAGCCCTAATCGATCACCTACAGCCATACGCGCCCACCTACGGTTCTGAGCGTCCACCTACAGCGCTGATAGCCCATCCACAGCACTAAGAGCTCACCTACTGCCCTAACCACCCACCTAAAGCACTGAGAGACAAACTACAGCCCTAAGCGCCCCCCTACAGCCCTAATCGCCCCCCTGCAGCCCACAGCGCCTGCTAGAGCACTGAGCGCCTACCTACAGGCCTAATCGCCCACCTACAGCCCTAAGCGCCCATCTACAGCCCTAAGCGCCCGCCGACAGCCCTGAGCGCCCACCTACAGCCCTAAACGCCCACCTAAAGCCCTAAGCGCCCACCTACAGCCCTGAGAGCCCACCCACAGCCCTAGGAGCCCACCCACAGCCCTGAGCGCCCTTCTAAAGCACTGAGCGACCACCTACATCCCTAAGCGACCACCTAAAGCTATAAGCACCCACCTACATCCCAAAGCGCCCGCCGACAGCACTGAGCGACCACCTACATCCCTAAGCGACCACCTAAAGCCCTAAGCGCCCACCTACATCCCTGAGAGCCTACCCACAGCCCTAAGAGCTCACCTACAGCCCTGATCGCCCTTCTAAAGCACTGAGCGACCACCTACAGCCCTAAGCGCCACCTACAGCGCTACGTGCCCACCTACAGCCCTGAGAGCCCAACCACAGCCCTAAGCGCCCACCTACATCCCTGAGTGCCCACCTACAGCCCTCAGCGCCCACCTACTGCCCTAAGCGCACACCTACAGCCCTGAGTGCACACCTACAGCCCTGAGCGCCCACCTACAGCCCGAAGCGCCCGTCTACAGCCCTAATCGCCCAACAACAGCCCCGATCGCCCACCTACATCCCTAAGTGACCACCGAAAGCCCTAAGCGCCCACCTACAGCCCTAAGCGCCCACCTACAGACCTAAGCGCCCGCCGACAGCCCTAAGCGCCCACTTACAGCCCCAATCGCCCACCAACAGCCCTGAGCGCCAAACTACAGCCATAATCGCCCACCTCAAGCCCTAAGCGCCCACCTACAGTCGTGAGAGACCAACCACAGCCCTCAGCGCTCACCTACAGCCCTCAGCGCCCACCTAAAGCCCTAAGCGCCCACCTACATCCCTCAGCGCCCACCTACAGTCCTAAGTGCCCAACTACAGCCCTCAGCGCCTACCTACAGCCCTAAGCGCCCACCTAAATCCCTAAGCGCCCACCTACATCCCTCAGCGCCCACCTACAGCCCTAAGTGCCCACCTACAGCCCTAAGTGCCCACCTACAGCACTCAGCGCCCACCTACAGCCCTGAGCGCCCACCTACCTCCCTAAGCGCCCACCTAAAGCGCTAATCGCGCACCTAAAGCGCTAAGCGACCACCTACAGCACTGAGCGCACTCCTACAGCCCTAATCGATCACTTACAGCCATACGCGCCCACCTACGGTTCTGAGCGTCCACCTACAGCGCTGATAGCCCAACCACAGCACTAAGAGCTCACCTACTGCCCTAACCAACCACCTAAAGCACTGAGCTACAACCTACAGCCCTAAGCGCCCTCCTACAGCCCTAATCGCCCACCTGCAGCCCACAGCGCCTCCTAGAGCACTGAGCGCCTACCTACAGCCCTAATCGCCCACCTACAGCCCTAAGCGCCCATCTACAGTCCTAAGCATCTACCTATAGCACTTAGCGATCACCTACAGCCCTAAGCGCCCACCTACAGCCCTAAGCGGCCACCTACAGCCCTAAGCGCCCGCCGACAGCCCTGAGCGCCCACCTACAGCCCTAAACGCCCACCTAAAGCCCAAAGCGCCCACCTACAGCCCTGAGAGCCCACCCACAGCCCTAGGAGCCCACCTACAGCCCTGAGCGCCCTTCTAAAGCACTGAGCGACCACCTACAGCCCTAAGCGCCACCTACAGCGCTACGTGCCCACCTGCAGCCCTGAGAGCCCAACCACAGCCCTAAGCGCCGACCTACACCCCTGAGTGCCCACCTACAGCCCTCAGCGCCCACCTACTGCCCTAAGCGCACACCTACAGCGCTTAGCGCACACCTACAGCCCTGAGCGCCCACCTACAGCCCGAAGCGCCCACCTACAGCCCTAAGCGCCGAACTAAAGACCTAAGCGCCCGCCGACAGCCCTAAGCGCCCACCTACAGCCCCAATCGCCCAACAACAGCCCTGTGCGCCCACCTACAGCCATAATCGCCCACCTCAAGCCTTACGCGCCCAACTACAGTCGTGAGAGCCCAACCACAGCCCTCAGCGCTCACCTACAGCACTCAGCGCCCACCTAAAGCCCTAAGCGCCCACCTGTATCCCTCAGCGCCAACATACAGTCCTAAGTGCCCACCTACAGCCATCAGCGCCCACCTACAGCCCTAAGTGCCCACCTACAGCCCTAAGTGCCCACCTACAGCACTCAGCGCCCACCTGCAGCCCTGAGCGCCCACCTACAGCCCTAAGCGCCCACCTAAAGCGCTAATCGTCCACCTAAAGCGCTAAGCGCCCACCTACAGCACTGACCGCCCTCCTACAGCCCTAATCGATCACCTACAGCCATACGCGCCAACCTACGGTTCTGAGGGTCCACCTACAGCGCTGATTGCCCATCCGCAGCACTAAGAGCTCACCTACTGCCCTAACCACCCACCTAAAGCACTGAGAGACATACTACAGCCCTAAGCGCCCTCCTACAGCCCTAATCGCCCCCCTGCAGCCCACAGCGCCTCCTAGAGCACTGAGCGCCTACCTACAGTCCTAATCGCCCACCTACAGCCCTAAGCGCCCATCTACAGCCCTAAGCGCCCGCCGACAGCCCTGAGCGCCCACCTACAGCCCTAAACGCCCACCTAAAGCCCTAAGCGCCCACCTACAGCCCTGAGAGCCCACCCACAGCCCTAGGAGCCCACCCACAGCCCTGAGCGCCCTTCTAAAGCACTGAGCGACTACCTACATCCCTAAGCGACCACCTAAAGCCCTAGGCGCCCACCTACATCGCAAAGCGCCCGCCGACAGTCCTGAGCGCCCACCTACAGCCCTAAACGCCCACCTAAAGCCCTAAGCGCCCATCTACAGCCCTGAGAGCCTACCCACAGCCCTAAGAGCTCACTTACAGCCCTGAGCGCCCTTCTAAAGCACTGAGCGACCACCTACATCCCTAAGCGACCACCTAAAGCCCTAAGCGCCCACCTACATCCCAAAGCGCCCGCCGACAGCCCTAAGGGCTCACCTACAGCCCTGTGCGCCCTTCTAAAGCACTGAGCGACCACCTACAACCCAAAGCGCCACCTACAGCGCTAAGTGCCCACCTACAGCCCTGAGAGCCCAACCACAGCCCTAAGCGCCCACCTACAGCCCTGAGCGCCCACCTACAGCCATAATCGCCCACCTCAAGCCTTACGCGCCCACCTACAGTCGTGAGAGCCCAACCACAGCCCTCAGCGCCCACCTACAGCACTCAGCGCCCACCTGAAGCCCGAAGCGCCCACCTACATACCTCAGCGCCCAACTAAAGCCCTAAGCGCCCACCTACATCCCTCAGCGCCCACCTACAGTCCTAAGTGTCCACCTACAGCCCTCAGCGCCCACCTACAGCCCTAAGCGCCCACCTAAAGCCCTAAGATCCCGCCTACATCCTCAGCGCCCACCTACAGCCCTAAGTACCCACCTACAGCCCTAAGTGCCCACCTACAGCACTCAGCGCCCACCGACAGCCCTGAGCGCCCACCTACAGCCCTAAGCGCCCACATAAAGCGCTAATCGCCCACCTAAAGCGCTAAGCGCCCACCCTACAGCACTGAGCGCCCTCCTACAGCCTTAATCGATCACCTACAGCCATACGCGCCCACCTACGGTACTGAGCGTACACCTACAGCGCTGATAGCCCATCCACAGCACTAAGATCTCACCTACTGCCCTAACCACCCACCTAAAGCACTGAGAGACAACCTACAGCCCTAAGCGCCCTCCTACAGCCCTAATCGCCCCCCTGCAGCCCACAGCGCCTCCTAGAGCACTGAGCGCCTACCTACAGCCCTAATCGCCCACCTACAGACCTAATCGCCCACCAACAGTCCTGAGCGCCCACCTGCAGCCCTAAGCGCCCACCTCCAGCCCTAAGCGCCCACCTACAGCCCTTTCCGCCCACCTACAGCCCTAAGCGCCCATCTAAAGCACTGATCGACCATCTGTATCCCTAAGCGCCCTCCTACAGCCCTCATCGCCCACCTACCGCCCTAAGCGCCAACCTACAGCCGTAAGCGCCCACCAACAGCCCTAAGCGCCCATCTACAGCCCTAAGCACCCACCTAGATTCCTAAACGCCCACCTACAGCGCTAAGCGCCCACCTGCTGCCCTGAACGCCCACCTACAACCCTAAGCGCCCACGTACAGCCCTAAGCGCCCACCTGCAGCTCTTAGCGCCCACCTACAGCCCTAAGCGCCCACATACAGCCCTAAGCGCCCACCTACAGCTCTTAGCGCCCACATACCGCCCTAAGCGCCAATCAGCAGCCCTAAGCGCCCAAATACAGTCCTAAGCGCCCACCTACAGACCTAAGCGCCCGCCGACAGCCCTGATCGCCCACATACATTCCTAAGCGACAACATAAAGCCCTATGTGCCCACATACAGCCCTAAGCGCCCACCTACAGCACTAAGCGCCAGCCGACAGCCCGAAGCGCCCGTCTACAGCCCTAATCGCCCATCAACAGCCCTGAGCGCCCACCTACATCCCTAAGCGACCACCTAAAGCCCTAAGCGCCCAACTACATCCCAAAGCGCCCGCCGACAGCCCTGAGCGCCCACCTACAGCCCTAAACGCCCAGCTAAAGCCCTAAGCGCCCACCTACAGCCCTGAGAGCCCATCCACAGCCCTAAGAGCCCACCTATAGCCCTGAGCGCCATTCTAAAGCACTGAGCGACCACCTACAGCCCTAAGCGCCACCTACAGCGCTAAGTGCCCACCTACAGCCCTGAGAGCCCAACCACAGCACTAAGCGCCCACCAACAGCCCTGAGTGCCCACCTACAGCCCTAAGCGCCCACCTACTGCCCAAAGCGCCCACCTACAGCCCTGAGCGCACACCTACAGCCCTGAGCGCCCACCTACAGCCCGAAGCGCCCGTCTACAGCCCTAATCGCCCAACAACAGCCCCGAGCGCCCAACTACATCCCTAAGTGACCACCGAAAGCCCTAAGCGCCCACCTACAGCCCCAATCGCCCACCAACAGCCCTGAGCGCCCACCTACAGCCATAATCGCCCACCTCAAGCGTTACGCGCCACCTACAGTCGTGAGAGCCCAACCACAGCCCTCAGCGCCCACCTACAGCCCTCAGCGCCCACCTAAAGCCTTTAAGCGCCCACCTACATCCATCAGCGCCCACCTACTGTCCTAAGTGCCCACCTACAGCCCTCAGCGCCCACCTACAGCACTTAGCGCCCACCTACAGCCCTGAGCGCCCACCTACAGCCCTAAGCGCCCAAGTAAAGCGCTAATCGCCCACCTAAAGCACTATGCGCCCACCCACAGCACTGAGCGCCCTCCTACAGCCCAAATCGATCACCTACAGCCATACGCGCCCACCTACGGTTCTGAGCGTCCACCTACAGCGCTGATAGCCCAACCACAGCACTAAGAGCTCACCTTCTGCCCTAACCACCCACCTAAAGCACTGAGAGACAACCTACAGCACTAAGCGCCCTCCTACAGCCCTAATCGCCCACCTGCAGCCCACAGCGCCTCCTAGAGCACTGAGCGCCTACCTACAGCACTAATCGCCCACCTACAGCCCTAGGCGCCCATCTACAGCCCTAAGCACCTACCTATAGCACTTAGCGCTCACCTACAGCCCTAAGCGCCCGCCGACAGCCCTGAGCGCCCACCTACAGCCCTAAACGCCCACCTAAAGGCCTAAGCGCCCACCTACAACCCTGAGAGCCCACCCACAGCCCTAGGAGCCCAACTACAGCCCTGAGCGCCATTCTAAAGCACTGAGCGACCACCTACAGCCCTAAGCGCCCACCTACAGCGCTAAGTGCCCACCTACAGCCCTCAGCGCCCACCTACAGCCCTAAGCGCACACCTACAGCCCTGAGCGTCCACCTGCAGCACTAAGCGCCAGCCGACAGCCCGAAGCGGCCGTCTACAGCCCTAATCGCCCAACAACAGCCCCCAGCGCCCATCTACATCCCTAAGTGACCACCCGAAGCCCTAAGCGCCCACCTACAGCCCTAAGCGCCCACCTACAGCCCTAAGCGCCCGCCGACAGCCTTAGGCGCCCACCTACAGCCGTAATCGCCCACCAACAGCACTGACCGCCCACCCAAAGCCCTAAGCGCCCACCTACAGACCTGACAGCCCAACGACAGCCCTAAGAGCCCAACTACAGCCCAGAGCGCCCATCTAAAGCACTGAGCAACCAGCTACAGCCCTAAGCGCCCACCTACAGCCCTCATCGCCCACCTACCGCCCTAAGCGCCACAATACAGCCGTAAGCGCCCACATACAGCCCTAAGCGCCCACCTACAGCACTAAGCGCCAGCCGACAGCCCGAAGCGCCCGTCTACAGCCCTAATCGCCCATCAACAGCCCTGAGCGCCCACCTACATCCCTAAGCGACCACCTAAAGCCTTAAGCGCCCACCTACATCCCAAAGCGCCCACCGACAGCCCTGAGCGCCCAACTACAGCCCTAAACGCCCACCTAAAGCCCTAAGCGCCCACCTACAGCCCTGAGAGCCCAGCCACAGCCCTAAGAGCCCACCTACAGCCCTGAGCGCCCACCCAAAGCCCTGAGCGCCCACATACAGCCCAACGCGCCCATCTACAGATCTACTCGCCCACCAACAGCCCTGAGTGCCCAACTACAGCCCTAAGCGCCCACCTACAGCGCTGAGCGCACACCTACTGTTCTCAGCGCCCACCTACAGCCCTGCGAGCCCAACCACAGCACTAAGATCTCACCTACTGCCCTCAACACCCACCTAAAGCACTGAGCGACAACCTACAGCCCCAAGACGCCACCTGCACCCCTAAGCGCCCACCTGCAGCCCAGAGCGCCCATCTGCAGCCCACAGCGCCAACTAGAGCACTGAGCGCCTACCTACAGCCCTATTCGCCCACCTACAGCCCTAAGCGCCCATCTACAGCCCTAAGCACCCACCTAGATTCCTAAACGCCCACCTACAGCGCTAAGCGCCCACCTGCTGCTCTGAACGCCCACCTACAACCCTACGCGACCACCTACCGCCCTAAGCGCCAAAAAGCAGCCCAAAGCGCCCAACTACAATCCTAAGCGCCCACCTACAGACCTAAGCGCCCGCCGACAGCCCTAAGCGCCCACCTACAGCCCTAATCGCCCACCAACAGCCCTGAGAGCCCACCTACAGCCCTAACCGCCCAACTAAAGCCCTAAGCGCCACCCTACAGCCCTGAGTGCACACCTACAGCCCTAAGAGCCCACCTACAGCCCCACGCGCCCTCCGACAGACCTAAGCGCACATCTACAGCCATGAACGCCCACATACAGCTCTGAGCGCCCAACTACAGGCGAAGGCGACCACCTACAGCCCTGAGTGCCCAACTACAGATCTAAGAGCCCACCTACAGCCCTACGCGCCCTCCGACAGACCTAAGCGTACATCTACAGCCATGATCGCCCACATACAGCCCTAAGCGCCCACCTACAGCCCTAAGCGGCTACCTACAGCCCTAAGCGGCCACCTAGAGCCCTAAGCGCCAGCCGACAGCCCTGAGCGCCCACCTACTGCCCTAAACGCCCACCTAAAGCCCTAAGCGCCAACCTGCAGCCCTGAGAGCCCAACCACAGCCCTAAGAGCCCAACTACAGCCCTGAGCGCACTTCTAAAGCACTGAGCGTCGACCTACAGCCCTAAGCGCCCACCTACAGCCCTGATTGCCCACCTACAGCCCTGAGCGCCCACCTACAGCACTAAGCGCCAGCCGACAGCCCGAAGCTCTCGTCTGCAGCCCTAATAGCCCAACAACAGCCCCCAGCGCCCACCTATATCCCTAAGTGACCATCTAAAGCCCTAAGCTCCCACCTACAGCCCTAAGCGCCCACCTACAGAGCTAAGCGCCCGCCGACATCCATAAGCGCCCACCTACAGCCCTAATCGCCCACCAACAGCCCTGAGCGCCCACCTACAGCCATAAACGCCCAACTAAAGCCCTACGCGCCCACCTACAGTCGTGAGAGCCCAACGACAGCCCTAAGAGCCCACCTAGAACCCTGAGCGCTCATCTAAAGCACTGAGCGACCAACTACAGCACTAAGCGCCCAACTACAGCCCTCATCGCCCACCTACCGCCCTAAGCGCCAAATTACAGCCGTAAGCGCCCACATATAGCCCTAAGCGCCAGCCGACAGCCCGAAGCGCCCGTCTACAGCCCTAATCGCCCAACAACGGCACTGAGCGCCCACCTACAGCCTTAAGAGCCCACCTAAAGCCCTAAGCGCCCACCTACATCCCTCAGCGCCCACCTACATCCCTCAGCGCCCACCTACAGCCCTAAGTGCCCACCTACAGCCCTCAGCGCCCACCTGCAGCCCTAAGCGCACACCTACAGCCATGAGCGCCCAACTGCAGCCATAAGCGCACACCTACAGCCCTGAGCGCCCACCTACATCCCTAAGCGCCCACCTAAAGCGCGAAGCGCCCACCTACAGCGCTAAGAGCCCTCCGAAAGCCCTAATCGCCCACCTGCAGCCCACAGCGCCTCCTAGAGCACTGAGCGCCTACCTATAGCCCTATTCGCCCACCTACAGCCCTAAACGCCCATCTACAGCCCTAAGCACATACCTACAGCACTTAGCGCTCACCTACAGCCCTAAGCGCCCACCTACAGCCCTAAGCGGCCACCTACAGCCCTATGCGCCCGCCGACAGCCCTGAGCGCCCACCTACAGCCCTAAACGCCCACCTAAAACCATAAGCGCCCACCTACAGCCCTGAGAGCCCACCCACAGCCCAAAGAGCCCACATACAGCCCTGAGCGCCATTCGAAAGCCCTGAGCGCACACCTACAGCCCTGAGCGCAAACCTACAGCCCTCATCGCCCACCTGCAGCCCTACGCGCCCACCTACAGACCTAAGCGCCCACCTACAGCCCTGAGCGCCCACCTCCAGCCCTGAGGGCGCACATACAGCCGTAAGCGCCCATCTACAGAACTAATCGCCCACCAACAGCCCTGAGCGCCCACCTGCAGCCCTAAGCGCCCACATCCAGCACTAAGCGCCCACCTACAGTCCTTACCGCCCACCTACAGCCCTAAGCGCCCATCTAAAGCACTGAGCGACCACCGATATCCCTAAGCGCCCTCCTACAGCCCTAATCGCCCACCTACCGCCCTAAGCGCCAACCTACAGCCGCAAGCGCCCACCATCAGCCCTAAGCGCCCATCTACAGAACTAACCGCCAGCCGACAGCCCTAAGCGCCCACCTACAGCCCTACGCGCCCACATACAGCCCTTAGCGCCCACCTACAGCCCTATGCGCCCACCTACAGCCCTAAGCGCACACCGGCAGCCCTCAGCGCCCACCTATAGCCCTGAGCGCACACCTACAGCCCTGAGGGCACACCTACAGCCCTCATCGCCCACCTGCAGCCCTACGCGCCCACCTACAGCCCTAAGCGCCCACCTACAGCCGTGAGCGCCCACCTCCAACCCCGAGGGCGCACCTACAGCCCTAAGCGGCCACCTACAGACCTAAGCGCCCGCCGACAGCCCTGAGCGCCTATCTACAGCCCTAAACGCCCACCTAAAGACCTAAGCGCCCAACTACAGCCCTGAGAGCCCGCCCACAGCCCTAAGAGCCCACCTACATCCCTGAGCGCCCTTCTAAAGCACTAAGCGACCACCTACAGCCCTAAGCGCACACCTACAGCCCTGAGCGTCCACCTGCAGCACTAAGCGCCAGCCGACAGCCCGATTCGGCCGTCTACAGCCGTAATCGCCCACCAACAGACCTGAGCGCCCACCTATATCCCTAAGCGACCGCTTAAAGCCCTAAGCGCCCACCTACAGCCCTATGCGCCCACATACAGCCCTACGCGCCCACATACAGACCTTACCGCCCATCTACAGCCCTATGCGCCCACCTACAGACCTAAGCGCCCACCGGCAGCCCTCAGCGCCCACCTACAGCCCTGAGCGCACAACTACAGCCCTGAGCGCACACCTACAGCCCTCATCGCCCACCTGCAGCCCTACGCGCCCACCTACAGCCCTGAGCGACCACCTCCAGCCCTGAGGGCGCACATACAGCCGTAAGCGCCCACCTACAGAACTAATCGCCCACCAACAGCCCTGAGCGCCCACCTGCAGCCCTAAGCGCCCACCTCCAGCCCTAAGCGCCCATCTAAAGCACTGAGCGACCACTTATATCCCTAAGCGCCCTCCTAAAGCCCTAATCGCCCACCTACCGCCCTAAGCGCCAACCTACAGCCGAAAGCGCCCACCAACAGCCCCAAGCGCCCATCTACAGAACTAACCGCCAGCCGACAGCCCTAAGCGCCCACCTACAGTCCTACGCGCCCACATACAGCCCTTAGCGCCTACCTACAGCCCTATGCGCCCACCTACAGCCCTAAGCGCCCATCGGCAGCCCTCAGCGCCCACCTATAGCCCTGAGCGCACACCTACAGCCCTGAGCGCCCACCTACAGCCCGAAGCGCCCGTCTACAGCCTTAATCGCCCAACAACAGCCCCGAGCGCCCACCTACATCCCTAAGTGACCACCTACAGACCTCAGCGCCCACCGACAGCCCTACGCGCCCACCTACAGACCTAAGCGCCCGCCGACAGCCCTAATCGCCCACCTACAGCCCTAATCGCCCACCAACAGCCCTGAGCGCCCACCTACAGCCGTAATCGCCCACCTCAAGCCCTACGCGCCCACCTACAGTCGTGAGAGCCCAACCACAGCCCTCAGCGCCCACCTACAGCCCGCAGCGCACACCTAAAGCCCTAACCGCCCACCTACATCCCTCAGCGCCCACCTACAGTCCTAAGTGCCCACCTACAGCCCTCAGCGCCCACCTACAGCCCTAAGCGCCCACCTAAAGCCCTATGCGCCCACCTACAGTCCTAAGCGCCCACCTAAAGCCCTCAGCGCCCACCTATAGCCCTGAGCGCACAGCTACAGCCCTGAGCGCACACCTACAGCCCTCATCGCCCAACTGCAGCCCGACGCGCCCAACTACAGCCCTTAGCGCCCACCTACAGCCCTGAGCGCTCACCTCCAGCCTGAGGGCGCACCTACAGCCGTAAGCGCCCACCTACAGACCTAATCGCCCACCTACAGCACTTAGCGCCCACCTACAGCCCTAAGCGCCCACCTCCAGCCCTAAGCGCCCACCTACAGCCCTTACCGCCCACCTACAGCCCTAAGCGCCCATCTAAAGCACTGAGCGACCACCTACATCCCTAAGCGCCCTCCTACAGCCCTAAACGCCCACCTACCGCCCTAAGCGCCAACCTACAGCCGTAAGCGCCCACCAACAGCCCTGAGCGCCCATCTACAGCACTAACCGCCAGCCGACAGCCCTAAACGCCCACCTACAGCCCTCATTGCCCACCAACAGCCCTGAGCGACCAACGACATTCCTAAGCGACCACCTAAAGCCCTACGCGCCAACCTACAGCCCTAAACGCTCATCTAAAGCACTGAGCGACCAACTACAGCCCTAAGCGCCCACCTGTAGCCCACAGCGATTCCTAGAGCACTGAGCGCCTACCTACAGCCCTAATCGCCCACCAACAGCCCTGAACGCCCACCTACAGCCCTAAACGCCCACCTAAAGCGCTAAGCGCCCACATATAGCCCTGATCGCCCACCTACAGCCCTAAGAGCCCACCTACAGCCCTACGCGCCCACCTACAGCCCTAAGCGCCCTGTGACAGACCTAAGCCCACATCTACAGCCGTGATCGCCCACATACAGCCCTGAACGCCCACCGACAGCCCTAGGCGACCACCTACAGCCCTATTCGCCCACCTAGTGCCCTAAGCGCCCACCTATAACCCTAAGAGCCCTCCGACAGCCTTAAGCGCACATCTGCAGCCATGATCGCACACCTACAGCCGTCAGCGCCCACCTACTGCCCTAAGGGCCCACGTACAGCCCTAGTCGACCACCTACAGCCCTAAGCGCCCAACTAGTGACCTAAGCGACCACCAGCAGCGCTAAGCGCCCACGTACAGCCCTAAGCGCCCACCGACAGCCCTGAGCGCCCACCTACAGCCCTACGCGCCCACCTACATCCCTAAGCACACAGCTACAGCACGAAACGACCACGTACAGCCCTAACCGCCCAACTACAGCCCTGAGCGCCCATCTACAGCCCTAGTCGCCCACCTACAGCCCTAAGCGCCCACCTACCGCACTAAGCGCCAGCCGACAGCCCTAAGCGACAACGTACAGCCCTAATCGCCCACCAACAGCCCTTAGCGCCCACCTACATCCCTAAGCGACCACATAAAGCCCTAAGTCCCCAACTACAGCCCTAAGCGGCCACCTACAGCCCTAAGCGCCCACCTACAGCTCTTAGCGCCCACCTACAGCCCTAAGCGCCCACCGGCAGACCTCAGTGCCCACCTACAGCTCTTTGCGCCCACCTACAGCCCTAAGCGCCCACCGGCAGCCCTCAGCGCCCACCTACAGCCCTGAGCGCCACCTTCAGCCCTGAGCGCACACCTACAGCCCTCATCGCCCACCTGCAGCCCTACGCGCCCACCTACAGCCCTAAGCGCCCACCTACAGCCCTGAGCGCCCACCTCCAGCCGTGAGGGCGCACATACAGCCGTAAGCGCCCACCTACAGAACTAATCGCCCACCAACAGCCCTGAGCGCCCACCTGCAGCCCTAAGCGCCCACATCCAGCATTAAGCGCCAACCTACAGTCCTTACCGCCCACCTACAGCCCTAAGCGCCCATCTAAAGCACTGAGCGACCACCTATATCCCTAAGCGCCCTCCTACAGCCCTAATCGCCCACCTACCGCCCTAAGCGCCAACCTACAGCCGTAAGCGCCCACCATCAGCCCTAAGCGCCCATCTACAGAACTAACCGCCAGCCGAAAGCCCTAAGCGCCCACCTACAGCCCTACGCGCCCACATACAGCCCTTAGCGCCCACCTACAGCCCTATGCGCCCACCTACAGCCCTAAGCGCACACCGGCAGCCCTCAGCGCCCACCTACAGCCCTGAGCGCACACCTACAGCCCTGAGGGCACACCTACAGCCCTCATCGCCCACCTGCAGCCCTACGCGCCCACCTACAGCCCTAAGCGCCCACCTACAGCCGTGAGCGCCCACCTCCAGCCCTGAGGGCGCACCAACAGCCCTAAGCGGCCACCTACAGACCTAAGCGCCCGCCGACAGCCCTGAGCGCCCATCTACAGCCCTAAACGCCCACATAAAGCCCTAAGCGCCCACCTACAGCCCTGAGAGCCCACCCACAGCCCTAACAGCCCACCTACATCCCTGAGCGCCCTTCTAAAGCACTAAGCGACCACCTACAGCCCTAAGCGCACACCTACAGCCCTGAGCGTCCACCTGCAGCACTAAGCGCCAGCCGACAGCCCGAATCGGCCGTCTACAGCCGTAATCGCCCACCAACAGACCTGAGCGCCCACCTATATCCCTAAGCGACCGCTTAAAGCCCTAAGCGCCCACCTACAGCCCTATGCGCCCACCTACAGTCCTACGCGCCCACATACAGCCCTTAGCGCCCACCTACAGCCCTATGCGCCCACCTACAGACATAAGCGCCCACCGGCAGCCCTCAGCGCCCACCGACAGCCCTGAGCGCACAACTACAGCCCTAAGCGCACACCTAGAGCCCTCATCGCCCACCTGCAGCCCTACGCGCCCACCTACAGCCCTAAGCGCCCACATACAGCCCTGAGCGACCACCTCCAGCCCTGAGGGCGCACATACAGCCGTAAGCGCCCACCTACAGAACTAATCGCCCACCAACAGCCCTGAGCGCCCACCTGCAGCCCTAAGCGCCCACCTCCAGCCGTAAGCGCCCACCTACAGCCCTTACCGCCCACCTACAGCCCTAATCGCCCATCTAAAGCACTGAGCGACCACCTATATCCCTAAGCGCTCTCCTACAGCCCTAATCGCCCACCTACCGCCCTAAGCGCCAACCTACAGCCTTAAGCGCCCACCAACAGCCCCAAGCGCCCATCTACAGAACTAACCGCCAGCCGACAGCCCTAAGCGCACACCTACAGCCCTACGCGCCCAAATACAGGCCTTAGCGCCCACATACAGCCCTAATCGCCCAACAATAGCCCCGAGCGCCCACCTACATCCCTAAGTGACCACCTACAGACCTCAGCGCCCACCTACAGCCCTAAGCGCCCACCTACAGACCTAAGCGCCCGCCGACAGCCCTAAGCGCCCACCTACAGCCCTAATCGCCCACCAACAGCCGTGAGCGCCCACCTACAGCCATAATCGCCCAGCTCAAGCCCTACGCGCCCACCTACAATCGTGATAGCCCAACCACAGCCCTCAGCGCCCACATACAGCCCTCAGCGCCCACCTAAAGCCCTAAGCGCCCACCTACATCCCTCAGCGCCCACCTACAGTCCTAAGTGCCCACCTCCAGCCCTCAGCGCCCACCTACAGCCCTAAGCGCCCACCTAAAGCCCTAAGCGCCCACCTACATCCCTCAGCGCCCACCTACAGCCCTAAGTGCCCACCTACAGCACTCAGCGCCCACCTACATCCCTGAGCGCCCACCTACAGACCTAAGCGCCCACCTAAGGCGCTAATCGCCCACCTAAAGCCTTCAGCGCACACCTACAGCCCTGAGCGCACACCTACAGCCCTGAGCGCACACCTACAGCCCTCATCGCCCAACGACAGATCTAAGCGCCCGCCGACAGCCCTAAGCGCCCACCTACAGCCCTAATCGCCCACCAACAGCCCTGAGCGCCCACCTACAGCCCTATGCGCCCACCTAAAGCCCTAACTGCCCACCTACAGCCCTAAGTGCCTACCTACAGCACTCAGCGCCCACCTACAGCCCTGAGCGCCCACCTACAGCCCTAAGCGCCCATCTAAGGCGCTAATCGCCCACCTAAAGCCCTCAGCGCACACCTACAGCCCTGAGCGCACACCTACAGCACTGAGCGCACACCTACAGCCCTCATCGCCCAACTGCAGCCATACGCGCCCAACTACAGCCCTTAGCGCCCACCTACAGCCCTGAGCGCCCACCTACAGCATGAGGGCGCACCTACAGCCGTAAGCGCCCACCTCCAGCCCTAAGCGCCCACCTACAGCCCTTACCGCCCACCTACAGACCTAAGCGCCCATCTAAAGCACTGAGCGACCACCTACATCCCTAAGCGCCCTCCTACAGCCCTATTCGCCCACCTACCGCCCTAAGCGCCAACCTACAGCCCTAAGCGCCCATCTACAGCACTAACCGCCAGCCGACAGCCCTAAACGCCCACCTACAGCCCTCATTGCCCACCAACAGCCCTGAGCGACCAACTACATTACTAAGCGACCACCTAAAGCCCTACGCGCCCACCTACAGCCCTAATCGCCCATCTAAAGCACTGAGCGACCAACTACAGCCCTAAGCGCCCACCTGTAGCCCACAGCGCTTCCGAGAGCACTGAGCGCCTACCTACAGCCCTAATCGCCCACCAACAGCGCTGAACGCCCACCTACAGCCCTAAACGCCCACCTAAAGCGCTAAGCGCCCACCTACAGCCCTGATCGCCCACCTACAGCACTAAGAGCCCAACTACAGCCCTACGCGCCCACCTACAGCCCTTAGCGCCCTGTGACAGACCTAAGCCCACATCTACAGCCATGATCGCCCACATACAGTACTGAACGCCCACCTAGTGCCCTAAGCGCCCACCTATAGCCCTAAGCGCCCTCTGACAGCCCTAAGCGCACATCTGCAGCCATGATCGCCCACCTACAGCCCTCAGCGCCCACCTACAGCCCTAAGGGCCCACCTACAGCCCTAGGCGACCACCTACAGCCCTAAGCGCCCACCTAATGACCTAAGCGACCACCTGCAGCGCTAAGCGCCCACGTACAGCCCTAAGCGCCCACCGACAGCCCTGAGCGCCCACCTACAGCCCTAAGCACCCAGCTACAGCACGAAACGACCACGTACAGCCCTAACCGCCCAACTACAGCCCTGAGCGCCCATCTACAGCCCTAGTCGCCCACCAACAGCCCTAAGCGCCCAACTACCGCACTAAGCGTCAGCCGTCAGCCATAAGCGCCCACGTACAGCCCTAATCGCCCACCAACAGCCCTGAGCGCCCACCTACATCCCTAAGCGACCACATAAAGCCCTAACTCCCCACCTACAGTCCTAAGCGCCCACTTACAGCCCTAAGCGCACACCTACAGCTCTTAGCGCCCACCTACAGCCCTAAGCGCCCACATACAGCCGTAAGCGCCCACCTACAGCTCTTAGCGCCCACCTACAGCCCTAAGCGCCCAACTACAGCCCTAAAGTCCCACCTACAGCGCTAAGCGCCCAAATACAGTCCTGAGCGCCCAGCTACCACTCTAAGCGCCAAACTACAGGCGTAAGCGCCCACCTACAGCCCTAAGCGCCCATTTACAGCACTAAGCTCCCGCCGGCAGCCCTAAGCGCCCACCTACAGCCGTAATCGCCCACCAACAGACCTGAGCGCCCACCTATATCCCTAAGCTACCGCTTACAGCCCTAAGCGCCCACCTACAGCCCTATGCGCCCACCTACAGCCCTACGCGCCCACATACAGCCCTTAGCGCCCACATACAGCCCTATGCGCCCTCCTACAGCCCTAGGCGCCCACCGGCAGCCCTCAGCGCCCACCTACAGCACTGAGCGCACACCTACAGCCGTGAGCGCACACCTACAGCCCTCATCGCCCACCTGCAGCCCTAGGCGCCCACCTACAGCACTAAGCGCCCACCTACAGCCCTGAGCGCCCACCTCCAGCCCTGAGGGCGCACATACAGCCGTAAGCGCCCACCTACAGACCTAATCGCCCATCAACAGCCCTGAGCGCCCACCTGCAGCCCTAAGCGCCCACCTCCAGCACTAAGCGCCCACCTACAGCCCTTATCGCTCACCTACAGCCCTAAGCGCCCATCTAAAGCACTGAGCGACCAACTATATCCCAAAGCGCCCTCCTACAGCCCTAATCTCCCACCTACCGCCCTAAGCGGCAACCTACAGCCGTAAGCGCCCACCATCAGCCCTAAGCGCCCATCTACAGAACTAACCGCCAGCCGACAGCCCTAAGCGCCCACCTACAGCCCTACGCGCCCACATACAGCCCATAGCGCCCACCTACAGCCCTATGCGCCCACATACAGCCCTTAACGCCCACCTAAAGCCCTAAGCGCCCACCTACAGCCCTGAGAGCCCACCCACAGCCCTAAGAGCCCACCTAAATCCCTGAGCGCCCTTCTAAAGCACTAAGCGACCACCTACAGCCCTAAGCGCACACCTACAGCCCTGAGCGTCCACCTGCAGCACTAAGCGCCAGCCGACAGCCCGAAACGGCCGTCTACAGCCCTAATCGCCCAACAACAGCCCCCAGCGCCCATCTACATGTCTAAGTGACCACCTGAAGCCCTTAGCGCCCACCTACAGCCCTAAGCGCCCACCTACAGCCCTAAGCGCCCGCCGACAGCCCTAGGCGCCCACCTACAGCCTTAATCGCCCACCAACAGCCCTGACCGCCCAACTAAAGCCCTAAGCGCCCACCTACAGCCCCGAGAGCCCAACGGCAGCCCTAAGAGCCCAACTGCAGCTCAGAGCGCCCATCGAAAGCACTGAGCGACCACCTACAGCCCTAAGCGCCCACCTAGATCCCTCATCGCCCACCTACCACCCTAAGCGCCACAATACAGCCGTAAGCGCCCACATACAGCCCTAAGCGCCCAACTACAGCACTAAGCGCCAGCCGACAGCCCGAAGCGCCCGTCTACAGCCCGAATCGCCCATCAACAGCCCTGAGCGCCCACCTACATCCCTAAGCGACCACCTGAAGCCCTATGCGCCCACCTACATCCCAAAGCGCCCGCCGACAACCCTGAGCGCCCACCTACAGCCCTAAACGCCCACCTAAAGCCCTAAGCGCCCACCTACAGCCCTGAGAGCCCACCCACAGCCCTACGAGCCCACCTATATCCCTAAGCGCCCTCCTACAGCCCTAATCTCCCACCTACCGCCCTAAGCGGCAACCTACAGCCGTAAGCGCCCACCATAAGCCCTAAGCGCCCATCTACAGAACTATCCGCCAGCCGACAGCCCTAAGCGCCCACCTACAGCCCTACGCGCCCACATACAGCCCTTAGCGCCCACCTACAGCCCTATGCGCCCACCTACAGTCCTAAGCGCCCACCGGCAGCCCTCAGCGCCCACCTACAGCCCTGAGCGCCCACCTACAGCCCTGAGAGCCCACCCACAGCCCTAAGAGCCCACCTAAATCCCTGAGCGCCCTTCTAAAGCACTAAGCGACCACCTACAGCCCTAAGCGCACACCTACAGCCCTGAGCGTCCACCTGCAGCACTAAGCGCCAGCCGACAGCCCGAAACGGCCGTCTACAGCCCTACTCGCCCAACAACAGCCCCCAGCGCCCATCTACATGCCTAAGTGACCACCTGAAGCCCTTAGCGCCCACCTACAGCCCTAAGCGCCCACCTACAGCCCTAAGCGCCCGCCGACAGCCCTGACCGCCCAACTAAAGCCCTAAGCGCCCACCTACAGCCCCGAGAGCCCAACGGCAGCCCTAAGAGCCCAACTGCAGCTCAGAGCGCCCATCGAAAGCACTGAGCGACCACCTACAGCCCTAAGCGCCCACCTAGAGCCCTCATCGCCCACCTACCACTCTAAGCGCCACAATACAGCCGTAAGCGCCCACATACAGCCCTAAGCGCCCACCTACAGCACTAAGCGCCAGCCGACAGCCCGAAGCGCCCGTCTACAGCCCGAATCGCCCATCAACAGCCCTGAGCGCCCACCTACATCCCTAAGCGACCACCTGAAGCCCTATGCGCCCACCTACATCCCAAAGCGCCCGCCGACAACCCTGAGCGCCCACCTACATCCCTAAACGCCCACCTAAAGCCCTAAGCGCCCACCTACAGCCCTGAGAGCCCACCCACAGCCCTACGAGCCCACCTATATCCCTAAGCGCCCTCCTACAGCCCTAATCTCCCACCTACCGCCCTAAGCGGCAACCTACAGCCGTAAGCGCCCACCATAAGCCCTAAGCGCCCATCTACAGAACTATCCGCCAGCCGACAGCCCTAAGCGCCCACCTACAGCCCTACGCGCCCACATACAGCCCTTAGCGCCCACCTACAGCCCTATGCGCCCACCTACAGTCCTAAGCGCCCACCGGCAGCCCTCAGCGCCCACCTACAGCCCTGAGCGCACACCTACAGCCCTGAGCGCACACCTGCAGCACTAAGCGCCAGCCGACAGCCCGAAACGGCCGTCTACAGCCCTAATCGCCCAACAACAGCCCCCAGCGCCCATCTACATCCCTAAGTGACCACCTGAAGCCCTTAGCGCCCACCTACAGCCCAAAGCGCCCACCTACAGCCCTAAGCGCCCGCCGACAGCCCTAAGCGCCCAACTACAGCCCTTACAGCCCACCTACAGCCCTAAGCGCCCATCTAAAGCACTGAGCGACCACCTATATCCCTAGGCGCCCTCCTACAGCCCTAATCGCCCACCTACAGCCCTACGCGCCCACATACAGCCCTTAGCGCCCACCTACAACCCTATGCGCCCACCTACAGCCCTAAGCGCCCACCTACAGCCCTAGGCGCCCACCTACAGCCCTTACCGCCCACCAACAGCCCTGAGCGACCAACGACATTCCTAAGCGACCACCTAAAGCCCTACGCGCCCACCTACAGCCCTAAACGCCCATCTAAAGCACTGAGCGACCAACTACAGCCCTAAGCGCCCACCTGTAGCCCACAGCGCTTCCTAGAGCACTGAGCGCCCACCTACAGACATAATCGCCCACCTACAGCACTAAGCGCCCACCTACAGACCTAGGCGCCCACCTCCAGCCCTAAGCGCCCACCTACAGCCATTACCGCCCACCTACAGCCCTAAGCGCCCATCTAAAGCACTGAGCGACCACCTACATACCTAAGCGCCCTCCTACAGCCCTAATCGCCCACCTAACGCCCTAAGCGCCAACCTACAGCCGTACGCGCCCACCAACAGCCCTAAGCGCCCATCTACAGCACTAACCGCCAGCCGACAGCCCTAAACGCCCACCTACTGCCCTTATTGCCCACCAACAGCCCTGAGCGACCAACGACATTCCTAAGCGACCACCTAAAGCCCTAGGCGCCCAACTACAGCTCTAAACGCCCATCTAAAGCACTGAGCGACCAACGACAGCCCTAAGCGCCCACCTGTAGCCCACAGCGCTTCCTAGAGCACTGAGCGCCTACCTACAGCACTATTCGCCCACCAACAGCCCTGAGCGCCCACCTGCAGCCCTAAGCGCCCACCTCCAGCCCTAAGCGCCCACCTACAGCCCTTACCGCCCACCTACAGCGCTATGCGCCCATCTAAAGCACTGAGCGACCACCTATATCCCTAAGCGCCCTCCTACAGCCCTAATCGCCCACCTACCGCCCTAAGCGCCAACCTACAGCCGTAAGCGCCCACCAACAGCCCTAAGCGCCCATCTACAGAACTAACCGCCAGCCGACAGCCCTAAGCGCCCATCTACAGCCCTAAGCGGCCACCTACAGCCATAAGCGCCCGCCGACAGCACTGAGCGCCCACCTACAGCCCTAAACGCCCACCTAAATCCCTAAGCGCCCACCTACAGCCCTGAAATCCCACCCACAGCCCTAAGAGCCCACCTACATCCCTGAGCGCCCTTCTAAAGCACTGAGCGACCACCTACAGCCCTTATCGCACACCTACAGCCCTGAGCGTCCACCTGCAGCACTAAGCGCCAGCCGACAGCCCGAAGCGGCCGTCTGCAGCCCTAATCGCCCAACAACAGCCCCCAGCGCCCATCTACATCCCTAAGTGACCACCTGAAGCCCTTAGCGCCCACCTACAGCCCTAAGCGCCCACCTACAGACCTAAGCGCCCGCCGACAGCCCTAAGCGCCCACCTACAGCCCCAATCGCCCACCAACAGCCCTGAGCGCCCACCTACAGCCATAATCGCCCACCTCAAGCCCTACGCGCCCACCTACAGACGTGAGAGGCCAACCACATCCCTCAGCGCCCACCTACAGCCCTCAGCGCCCACCTAAAGCCCTAAGCGCCCACCTACATACCTCAGCGCCCACCTACAGTCCTAATTGCCCACCTACAGCCCTCAGCGCCTACCTGCAGCCCTAAGTGCCCACCTACAGCCCTAAGTGCCCACCTACAGCACTCAGCGCCCACCTACAGCCCTGAGCGCCCACCTACATCCCTAAGCGCCCACCTAAAGCGCTAATCGCCCACCTGAAGCGCTAAGCGCCCACCTACAGCACTGAGCGCCCTCCTACAGCCCTAATCGATCACCTACAGCCATACGCGCCCACCTACGGTTCTGAGCGTCCACCTACAGCGCTGATAGCCCATCTACAGCACTAAGAGCTCACCTACTGCCCTAACCACCCACCTAAAGCACTGAGAGACAACCTACAGCCCTAAGCGCCCTCCTACAGCCCTAATCGCCCCCCTGCAGCCCACAGCGCCTCCTAGAGCACTGAGCGCCTACCTACAACCCTAATCGCCCACCTACAGCCCTAAGCGCCCATCTACAGCCCTAAGCGCCCGCCGACAGCCCTAATCGCCCAACAACAGACCCGAGCGCCCACCTACATCCCTAAGTGACCACCGAAAGCCCTAAGCGCCCACCTACAGCCCTAAGCGCCCACCTACAGACCTAAGTGCCCGCCGACAGCCCTAAGCGCCCACCTACAGCCCCAATCGCCCACCAACAGCCCTGAGCGCCCACCTACAGCCATAATCGCCCACCTCAAGCCCTACGCGCCCACCTACAGTCGTGAGAGCCCAACCACAGCCCTCAGCGCCCACCTACAGCCCTCAGCGCCCACCGAAAGCCCTAAGCGCCCACCTACATCACTCAGCGCCCATCTACAGTCCTAAGTGCCCACCTACAGCCCTCAGCGCCTACCTACAGCCCTAAGCGCCCACCTAAATCCCTAAGTGCCCACCTACAGCACTCAGCGCCCACCTACAGCCCTGAGCGCCCACCTACATCCCTAAGCGCCCACCTAAAGTGCTAATCGCCCACCTAAAGCGCTAAGCGACCACCTGCAGCACTGAGCGCCCTCCTACAGCCCTAATCGATCACCTACAGCCATACGCGCCCACCTACGGTTCTGAGCGTCCAACTACAGCGCTGATAGCCCAACCACAGCACTAAGAGCTCACCTACTGCCCTAACCAACCACCTAAATCACTGTGCGACAACCTACAGCCCAAAGCGCCGTCCTACAGCCCTAATCGCCCACCTGCAGCCCACAGCGCCTCCTAGAGCACTGAGCGCCTACCTACAGCCCTAATCGCCCACCTACAGCCCTAAGCGCCCATCTGCAGCCCGAAGCATATACCTGTAGCACTTAGCGCTCACCTACAGCCCTAAGCGCCCACCTACAGCCCTAAGCGGCCACCTGCAGCCCTAAGCGCCCGCCGACAGCCCTGTGCGCCCACCTACAGCCCTAAACGCCCAACTAAAGCCCTAATCGCCCACCTACAGCCCTGAGAGTCCACCCACAGCCCTAGGAGCCCACCCACAGCCCTGAGCGCCCTTCTAAAGCACTGAGCGACCACCTACATCCCTAAGCGACCACCTAAAGCCCTAAGCGCCCACCTACATCCCAAAGCGCCCGCCGACAGCCCTGAGCGCCCACCTACAGCCCTAAACGCCCACCTAAAGCCCTAAGCGCCCATCTACAGCTCTGAGAGCCTACCCACAGCCCTAAGAGCCCACCTACAGCCCTGAGCGCCCTTCTAAAGCACTGAGCGACCACCTACAGCCCAAAGCGCCACCTACAGCCCTAAGCGCCCACCTACAGCCCTGAGTGCCCACCTACAGCCCTCAGCGCCCACCTACTGCCCTTAGCGCACACCTACAGCCCTGAGCGCACACCTACAGCCCTGAGCGCCCACCTACATCCTGAAGCGCCCGTCTACAGCCCTAATCGCCCAACAACAGACCCGAGCGCCCACCTACATCCCTAAGTGACCACCGAAAGCCCTAAGCGCCCACCTACAGCCCTAAGCGCCCACCTACAGACCTAAGTGCCCGCCGACAGCCGTAAGCGCCCACCTACAGCCCCAATCGCCCACCAACAGCCCTGAGCGCCCACCTACAGCCATAATCGCCCACCTCAAGCCCTACGCGCCCACCTACAGTCGTGAGAGCCCAACCACAGCCTTCAGCGCCCACCTACAGCCCTCAGCGCCCACCGAAAGCCCTAAGCGCCCACCTACATCCCTCAGCGCCCATCTACAGTCCTAAGTGCCCACCTACAGCCCTCAGCGCCTACCTACAGCCCTAAGCGCCCACCTAAATCCCTAAGTGCCCACCTACAGCACTCAGCGCCCACCTACAGCCCTGAGCGCCCACCTACAGCCCTAAACGCCCACCTAAAGCCCTAATCGCCCACCTACAGCCCTGAGAGCCCACCCACAGCCCTAGGAGCCCAACTACAGCCCTGAGCGCCCTTCTAAAGCACTCAGCGACCACCTACAGCCCTAAGCGCCACCTACAGCGCTACGTGCCCACCTACAGCCCTGAGAGCCCAACCACAGCCCTAAGCGCTCACCTACAGCCCTGAGTGCCCACCTACAGCCCTCAGCGCCCACCTACTTCCCTAAGCGCACACCTACAGCCCTGAGCGCACACCTACAGCGCTGAGCGCCCACCTACAGCCCGAAGCGCCCGTCTACAGCCCTAATCTCCCAACAACAGCCCCGAGCGCTCACCTACATCCCTAATTGACCACCGAAAGCCCTAAGCGCCCACCTACAGCCCTAAGCGCCGAACTAAAGACCTAAGCGCCCGCCGACAGCCCGAAGCGCCCACCTACAGCCCCAATCGCCCACCAACAGCCCTGAGCGCCCACCTACAGCCATAATCGCCCACCTCAAGCCCTACGCGCCCACCTACAGTCGTGAGAGCGCAGCCACAGCCCTCAGCGCCCACCTACAGCCCTCAGCGCCCATCTAAAGCCCTAAGCGCCCACCTACATCCCTCAGCGCCCACCTACAGTCCTAAGTGCCCACCTACAGCCCTCAGCGCCTACCTACAGCCCTAAGCGCCCACCTAAATCCCTAAGCGCCCACCTACATCCCTCAGCGCCCACCTACAGCCCCAAGTGCCCACCTACATCCCTAAGTGACCACCTGAAGCCCTAAGCGCCCATCTACAGCCCTAAGCGCCCACCTACAGCCCTAAGCGCCCGCCGACAGCCCTAGGCGCCCACCTACAGCCCTAATCGCCCACCAACAGCACTGACCGCCCACCTAAAGCCCTAAGCGCCCACCTACAGCCCTGACAGCCCAACGACAGCCCTAAGAGCCCACATACAGCCCAGAGCGCGCATCTAAAGCACTGAGCAACCACCTACAGCCCTAAGGGCCCACCTACAGCCCTCATCGCACACCTACCGCCCTAAGCGATACAATACAGCCGTAAGCGCCCACATACAGCCCTAAGCGCCCACCTACAGCACTAAGCGCCAGCCGACAGCCCGAAGCGCCCGTCTACAGCCCTAGTCGCCCATCAACAGCCCTGAGCGCCCACCTACATCCCTAAGCGACCACCTAAAGACCTAAGCGCCCACCTGCATCCCAAAGCGCCCACCTACAGCCCTAAGCGCCCACCTACAGACCTAAGCGCCCGCCGACAGCCCTAAGCGCCCACCTACAGCCCTAATCGCCCACCATAAACGCCCAACTAAAGCCCTACGCGCCCATCTACAGTCCTGAGAGCCCAACGACAGCCCTAAGAGCCCATCTTCAGCCCTGAGCGCCCACCTACAGCCCTAAGCGCACACCTACAGCCCTGAGCGTCCACCTGCAGCACTAAGCGCCAGCCGACAGCCCGAAGCGGCCGTCTACAGCCCTAATCGCCCATCAACAGCCCCCAGCGCCCATCTACATCCCTAAGTGACCACCTGAAGCCCTAAGCGCCCACAAACAGCCCTAAGCGCCCACCTACAGCCCTAAGCGGCCACCTACAGCCCTAAGCGGCCAACTAGAGCCCTATGCGCCAGCCGACAGCCCTGAGCGCCCACCTACTGCCCTAAACGCCCACCTAAAGCCCTAATCGCCCACCTACAGCCCTGAGAGCCCACCCCCTGCCCTAAGAGCCCAACTACAGCCCTGAGCGCACTTCTAAAGCACTGAGCGACCACCTACAGCCCTAAGCGTCCACCTACAGCCCTGAGTGCCCACCTACAGCCCTCAGCGCACACCTACAGCCCTCAGCGCCCACCTACTGCCCTAAGCGCACACCTACAGCCCTGAGCGCCCACCTACAGCACTAAGCGCTAGCCGACAGCCCGAAGCGCCCGTCTACAGCCGTAATCGCCCAACAACAGCACCCAGCGCCCAACTACATCCCTAAGTGACCATCTAAAGCCCAAAGCGCCCACCTACAGCCCTAAGCGCCCACCTACAGACCTAGTCGCCCGCCGACAGCCCTAAGCGCCCACCACAGCCCTAATCGCCCTCCAACAGCCCTGAGCGCCCACCTACAGCCATAAACGCCCACCTAAAGCCCTACACGCCCACCTACAGTCGTGAGAGCCCAACGACAGCCCTAAGAGCCCACCTACAGCCCTGAGCGCTCATCTAAAGCACTGAGCGACCAACTACAGCCCTAAGCGCCCAACTACAGCCCTCATCGCCCACCTACCGCCCTAAGCGCCAAATTACAGCCGTAAGCGCCCACCTACAGCCCAAAGCGCCCACCAACAGCCCTGAGCGCCCAACTACAGCCCTAAGCGCCCACCTACAGCGCTGAGCGCACAACTACTGTTCTCAGCGCCCACCTACAGCCCTGAGCGCCCACCTACAGCCCTAAGCGCACACCTACAGCCCTGGGCGCACACCTACAGCCCTCATCTTCCACCTACAGCCCTGAGAGCCCAACGGCAGCCCTAAGAGCCCAACTGCAGCCCAGAGCGCCCATCTCCAGCACTGAGCGCCCACCTACAGCCCTAAGCGCCCACCGATAGCCCTCATCGCCCACCTACCGTCCTAAGCGCCACAATACAGCCGTAAGCGCCCACATACAGCCCTAAGCGCCCACCTACAGCACTAAGCGCCAGCCGACAGCCCGAAGCGCCCGTCTACAGCCCTAATCGCCCATCAACAGCCCTGAGCGCCCACCTACATCCCTAAGCGACCACCTAAAGCCCAAAGCGCCCAACTACATCCCAAAGCGCCCGCCGACAGCCCTGAGCGCCCACCTACAGCCCTAAACGCCCAGCTAAAGCCCTAAGCGCCCACCTACAGCCCTGAGAGCCCACCCACAGCCCTAAGATCCCACCTATAGCCCTGAGCGCCCTTCTAAAGCACTGAGCGACCACCTACAGCCCTAAGCGCCACCTACAGCGCTAAGTGCCCACCTACAGCCCTGAGAGCCCAACCACAGCCCTAAGCGCCCACCTACAGCCCTGAGTGCCCACCTACAGCCCTCAGCGCCCACCTACTGCCCAAAGCGCCCACCTACAGCCCTGAGCGCACACCTACAGCCCTGAGCGCCCACCTACAGCCCGAAGCGCCCGTCTACAGCCCTAATCGCCCAACAACAGCCCCGAGCGCCCAACTACATCCCTAAGTGACCACCGAAAGCCCTAAGCGCCCACCTACAGCCCCAATCGGCCACCAACAGCCCTGAGCGCCCACCTACAGCCATAATCGCCCACCTCAAGCGTTACGCGCCACCTACAGTGGTGAGAGCCTAACCACAGCCCTCAGCGCCCACCTACAGCCCTCAGCGCCCACCTAAAGCCTTTAAGCGCCCACCTACATCCATCAGCGCCCACCTACAGTCCTAAGTGCCCACCTACAGCCCTCAGCGCCCACCTACAGCCCTTAGCGCCCACCTACAGCCCTGAGCGCCCACCTACAGCCCTAAGCGCCCAACTAAAGCGCTAATCGCCCACCTAAAGCACTAAGCGCCCACCTACAGCACTGAGCGCCCTCCTACAGCCCTAATCGATCACCTACAGCCATACGCGCCCACCTACGGTTCTGAGCGTCCACCTACAGCGCTGATAGCCCAACCACAGCACTAAGAGCTCACCTACTGCCCTAACCACCCACCTAATGCACTGAGAGACAACCTACAGCACTAAGCGCCCTCCTACAGCCCAAATCGCCCACCTGCAGCCCACAGCGCCTCCTGGAGCACTGAGCGCCTACCTACAGACCTAATCGCCCACCTACAGCCCTAGGCGCCCATCTACAGCCCTACGCACCTACCTATAGCACTTAGCGCTCACCTACAGCCCTAAGCGCCCGCCGACAGCCCTGAGCGCCCACCTACAGCCCTAAACGCCCACCTAAAGGACTAAGCGCCCACCTACAGCCCTGAGAGCCCACCCACAGCCCTAGGAGCCCAACTACAGCCCTGAGCGCCCTTCCAAAGCACTGAGCGACCACCTACAGCGCTAAGTGCCCACCTACATCCCTCAGCGCCCACCTACAGCCCTAAGCGCACACCTACAGCCCTGAGCGTCCACCTGCAGCACTAAGCGCCAGCCGACAGCCCGAAGCGGCCGCCTCCAGCCCTAATCGTCCAACAACAGCCCCCAGCGCCCATCTACATCCCTAAGTGACCACCCGAAGCACTAAGCGCCCACCTACAGCCCTAAGCGCCCACTTACAGCCCTAAGCGCCCACCTACAGCCCTGAGCGCCCACCTACAGCCCTAAGCGCCCAAATAAAGCGCTAATCGCCCACCTAAAGCACTAAGCGCCCACCCACAGCACTGAGCGCCCTCCTACAGCCCTAATCGATCACCTACAGCCATACGCGCCCACCTACGGTTCTGAGCGTCCACCTACAGCGCTGATAGCCCAACCACAGCACTAAGAGCTCACCTACTGCCCTAACAACCCACCTAAAGCACTGAGAGACAACCTACAGCACTAAGCGCCCTCCTACAGCCCTAATCGCCCACCTGCAGCCCACAGCGCCTCCTAGAGCACTGAGCGCCTACCTACAGCACTAATCGCCCACCTACAGCCCTAGGCTCCCATCTACAGCCCTAAGCACCTACCTATAGCACGTAGCGCTCACCTACAGCCCTAAGCGCCCGCCGACAGCCCTGACCGCCCACCTACAGCCCTAAACGCCCACCTAAAGGCCTATGCGCCCACCTACAGCTCTGAGAGCCCACCCACAGCACTAGGAGCCCATCTACAGCCCTGAGCGCCCTTCTAAAGCACTGAGCGACCACCTACAGCCCTAAGCGCCCACCTACAGCGCTAAGTGCCCACCTACAGCCCTCAGCGCCCACCTACAGCCCTAAGCGCACACCTACAGCCCTGAGCGTCCACCTACAGCCCTAAGCGCCCTGTGACAGACCTAAGCCCACATCTACAGCCATGATCGCCCACATACAGTACTGAACGCCCACCTAGTGCCCTAAGCGCCCACCTGTAGCCCTAAGCGCCCTCTGACAGCCCTAAGCGCACATCTGCAGCCATGATCGCCCACCTACAGCCCACAGCGCCCACCTACAGCCCTAAGGGCCCACCTACAGCCCTAGGCGACCACCTACAGCCCTAAGCGCCCACCTAATGACCTAAGCGACCACCTGCAGCGCTAAGCGCCCACGTACAGCCCTAAGCGCCCACCGACAGCCCTGAGCGCCCACCTACAGCCCTAAGCACCCAGCTACAGCACGAAACGACCACGTACAGCCCTAACCGCCCAACTACAGCCCTGAGCGCCCATCTACAGCCCTAGTCGCCCACCTACAGCCCTAAGCGCCCAACTACCGCACTAAGCGCCAGCCGTCAGCCATAAGCGCCCACGTACAGCCCTAATCGCCCACCAACAGCCCTGAGCGCCCACCTACATCCCTAAGCGACCACATAAAGCCCTAACTCCCCACCTACAGTCCTAAGCGCCCACTTACAGCCCTAAGCGCCCACCTACAGCTCTTAGCGCCCACCTACAGCCCTAAGCGCCCACATACAGCCGTAAGCGCCCACCTACAGCTCTTAGCGCCCACCTACAGCCCTAAGCGCCCAACTACAGCCCTAAAGTCCCACCTACAGCGCTAAGCGCCCAACTACAGTCCTGAGCGCCCAGCTACCACTCTAAGCGCCAAACTACAGGCGTAAGCGCCCACCTACAGCCCTAAGCGCCCATTTACAGCACTAAGCTCCCGCCGGCAGCCCTAAGCGCCCACCTACAGCCGTAATCGCCCACCAACAGACCTGAGCGCCCACCTATATCCCTAAGCTACCGCTTAAAGCCCTAAGCGCCCACCTACAGCCCTATGCGCCCACCTACAGCCCTACGCGCCCACATACAGCCCTTAGCGCCCACATACAGCCCTATGCGCCCTCCTACAGCCCTAGGCGCCCACCGGCAGCCCTCAGCGCCCACCTACAGCACTGAGCGCACACCTACAGCCGTGAGCGCACACCTACAGCCCTCATCGCCCACCTGCAGCCCTAGGCGCCCACCTACAGCACTAAGCGCCCTCCTACAGCCCTAATCGATCACCTACAGCCATACGCGCCCACCTACGGTTCTGAGCGTCCACCTACAGCGCTGATAGCCCAACCACAGCACTAAGAGCTCACCTACTGCCCTAACCACCCACCTAATGCACTGAGAGACAACCTACAGCACTAAGCGCCCTCCTACAGCCCTAATCGCCCACCTGCAGCCCACAGCGCCTCCTGGAGCACTGAGCGCCTACCTACAGCCCTAATCGCCCACCTACAGCCCTAGGCGCCCATCTACAGCCCTACGCACCTACCTATAGCACTTAGCGCTCACCTACAGCCCTAAGCGCCCGCCGACAGCCCTGAGCGCCCACCTACAGCCCTAAACGCCCACCTAAAGGCCTAAGCGCCCACCTACAGCCCTGAGAGCCCACCCACAGCCCTAGGAGCCCAACTACAGCCCTGAGCGCCCTTCCAAAGCACTGAGCGACCACCTACAGCGCTAAGTGCCCACCTACATCCCTCAGCGCCCACCTACAGCCCTAAGCGCACACCTACAGCCCTGAGCGTCCACCTGCAGCACTAAGCGCCAGCCGACAGCCCGAAGCGGCCGCCTCCAGCCCTAATCGTCCAACAACAGCCCCCAGCGCCCATCTACATCCCTAAGTGACCACCCGAAGCACTAAGCGCCCACCTACAGCCCTAAGCGCCCACTTACAGCCCTAAGCGCCCACCTACAGCCCTGAGCGCCCACCTACAGCCCTAAGCGCCCAAATAAAGCGCTAATCGCCCACCTAAAGCACTAAGCGCCCACCCACAGCACTGAGCGCCCTCCTACAGCCCTAATCGATCACCTACAGCCATACGCGCCCACCTACGGTTCTGAGCGTCCACCTACAGCGGTGATAGCCCAACCACAGCACTAAGAGCTCACCTACTGCCCTAACCACCCACCTAAAGCACTGAGAGACAACCTACAGCACTAAGCGCCCTCCTACAGCCCTAATCGCCCACCTGCAGCCCACAGCGCCTCCTAGAGCACTGAGCGCCTACCTACAGCAATAATCGCCCACCTACAGCCCTAGGCGCCCATCTACAGCCCTAAGCACCTACCTATAGCACTTAGCGCTCACCTACAGACCTAAGCGCCCGCCGACAGCCCTGACCGCCCACCTACAGCCCTAAACGCCCACCTAAAGGCCTATGCGCCCACCTATAGCTCTGAGAGCCCACCCACAGCACTAGGAGCCCAACTACAGCCCTGAGCGCCCTTCTAAAGCACTGAGCGACCACCTACAGCCCTAAGCGCCCACCTACAGCGCTAAGTGCCCACCTACAGCCCTCAGCGCCCACCTACAGCCCTAAGCGCACACCTACAGCCCTGAGCGTCCACCTACAGCCCTAAGCGCCCTGTGACAGACCTAAGCCCACATCTACAGCCATGAT
Organism: Hydrolagus colliei; assembly: GCA_035084275.1. NCBI lineage: Eukaryota > Metazoa > Chordata > Chondrichthyes > Chimaeriformes > Chimaeridae > Hydrolagus > Hydrolagus colliei. The sequence goes on along the minus strand of JAYJKW010000004.1, from coordinate 737,103 downwards.
CGCCCACATACAGTACTGAACGCCCACCTAGTGCCCTAAGCGCCCACCTATAGCCCTAAGCGCCCTCTGACAGCCCTAAGCGCACATCTGCAGCCATGATCGCCCACCTACAGCCCTCAGCGCCCACCTACAGCCCTAAGGGCCCACCTACAGCCCTAGGCGACCACCTACAGCCCTAAGCGCCCACCCAATGACCTAAGCGACCACCTGCAGCGCTAAGCGCCCACGTACAGCCCTAAGCGCCCACCGACAGCCCTGAGCGCCCACCTACAGCCCTAAGCACCCAGCTACAGCACGAAACGACCACGTACAGCCCTAACCGCCCAACTACAGCCCTGAGCGCCCATCTACAGCCCTAGTCGCCCACCTACAGCCCTAAGCGCCCAACTACCGCACTAAGCGCCAGCCGTCAGCCATAAGCGCCCACGTACAGCCCTAATCGCCCACCAACAGCCCTGAGCGCCCACCTACATCCCTAAGCGACCACATAAAGCCCTAACTCCCCACCTACAGTCCTAAGCGCCCACTTACAGCCCTAAGCGCCCACCTACAGCTCTTAGCGCCCACCTACAGCCCTAAGCGCCCACATACAGCCGTAAGCGCCCACCTACAGCTCTTAGCGCCCACCTACAGCCCTAAGCGCCCAACTACAGCCCTAAAGTCCCACCTACAGCGCTAAGCGCCCAACTACAGTCCTGAGCGCCCAGCTACCACTCTAAGCGCCAAACTACAGGCGTAAGCGCCCACCTACAGCCCTAAGCGCCCATTTACAGCACTAAGCTCCCGCCGGCAGCCCTAAGCGCCCACCTACAGCCGTAATCGCCCACCAACAGAACTGAGCGCCCACCTATATCCCTAAGCTACCGCTTAAAGCCCTAAGCGCCCACCTACAGCCCTATGCGCCCACCTACAGCCCTACGCGCCCACATACAGCCCTTAGCGCCCACATACAGCCCTATGCGCCCTCCTACAGCCCTAGGCGCCCACCGGCAGCCCTCAGCGCCCACCTACAGCACTGAGCGCACACCTACAGCCGTGAGCGCACACCTACAGCCCTCATCGCCCACCTGCAGCCCTAGGCGCCCACCTACAGCACTAAGCGCCCACCTACAGCCCTGAGCGCCCACCTCCAGCCCTGAGGGCGCACATACAGCCGTAAGCGCCCACCTACAGACCTAATCGCCCATCAACAGCCCTGAGCGCCCACCTGCAGCCCTAAGCGCCCACCTCCAGCACTAAGCGCCCACCTACAGCCCTTATCGCTCACCTACAGCCCTAAGCGCCCATCTAAAGCACTGAGCGACCAACTATATCCCAAAGCGCCCTCCTACAGCCCTAATCTCCCACCTACCGCCCTAAGCGGCAACCTACAGCCGTAAGCGCCCACCATCAGCCCTAAGCGCCCATCTACAGAACTAACCGCCAGCCGACAGCCCTAATCGCCAACCTACAGCCCTACGCGCCCACATACAGCCCATAGCGCCCACCTACAGCCCTATGCGCCCACATACAGCCCTTAACGCCCACCTAAAGCCCTAAGCGCCCACCTACAGCACTGAGAGCCCACCCACAGCCCTAAGAGCCCACCTAAATCCCTGAGCGCCCTTCTAAAGCACTAAGCGACCACCTACAGCCCTAAGCGCACACCTACAGCCCTGAGCGTCCACCTGCAGCACTAAGCGCCAGCCGACAGCCCGAAACGGCCGTCTACAGCCCTAATCGCCCAACAACAGCCCCCAGCGCCCATCTACATGCCTAAGTGACCACCTGAAGCCCTTAGCGCCCACCTACAGCCCTAAGCGCCCACCTACAGCCCTAAGCGCCCGCCGACAGCCCTAGGCGCCCACCTACAGCCTTAATCGCCCACCAACAGCCCTGACCGCCCAACTAAAGCCCTAAGCGCCCACCTACAGCCCCGAGAGCCCAACGGCAGCCCGAAGAGCCCAACTGCAGCTCAGAGCGCCCATCGAAAGCACTGAGCGACCACCTACAGCCCTAAGCGCCCACCTAGAGCCCTCATCGCCCACCTACCACCCTAAGCGCCACAATACAGCCGTAAGCGCCCACATACAGCCCTAAGCGCCCACCTACAGCACTAAGCGCCAGCCGACAGCCCGAAGCGCCCGTCTACATCCCGAATCGCCCATCAACAGCCCTGAGCGCCCACCTACATCCCTAAGCGACCACCTGAAGCCCTATGCGCCCACCTACATCCCAAAGCGCCCGCCGACAACCCTGAGCGCCCACCTACAGCCCTAAACGCCCACCTAAAGCCCTAAGCGCCCACCTACAGCCCTGAGAGCCCACCCACAGCCCTACGAGCCCACCTATATCCCTAAGCGCCCTCCTACAGCCCTAATCTCCCACCTACCGCCCTAAGCGGCAACCTACAGCCGTAAGCGCCCACCATAAGCCCTAAGCGCCCATCTACAGAACTATCCGCCAGCCGACAGCCCTAAGCGCCCACCTACAGCCCTACGCGCCCACATACAGCCCTTAGCGCCCACCTACAGCCCTATGCGCCCACCTACAGTCCTAAGCGCCCACCGGCAGCCTTCAGCGCCCACCTACAGCCCTGAGCGCCCACCTACAGCCCTGAGAGCCCACCCACAGCCCTAAGAGCCCACCTAAATCCCTGAGCGCCCTTCTAAAGCACTAAGCGACCACCTACAGCCCTAAGCGCACACCTACAGCCCTGAGCGTCCACCTGCAGCACTAAGCGCCAGCCGACAGCCCGAAACGGCCGTCTACAGCCCTACTCGCCCAACAACAGCCCCCAGCGCCCATCTACATGCCTAAGTGACCACCTGAAGCCCTTAGCGCCCACCTACAGCCCTAAGCGCCCACCTACAGCCCTAAGCGCCCGCCGACAGCCCTAGGCGCCCACCTACATCCTTAATCGCCCACCAACAGCCCTGACCGCCCAACTAAAGCCCTAAGCGCCCACCTACAGCCCCGAGAGCCCAACGGCAGCCCTAAGAGCCCAACTGCAGCTCAGAGCGCCCATCGAAAGCACTGAGCGACCACCTACAGCCCTAAGCGCCCACCTAGAGCCCTCATCGCCCACCTACCACCCTAAGCGCCACAATACAGCCGTAAGCGCCCACATACAGCCCTAAGCGCCCACCTACAGCACTAAGCGCCAGCCGACAGCCCGAAGCGCCCGTCTACAGCCCGAATCGCCCATCAACAGCCCTGAGCGCCCACCTACATCCCTAAGCGACCACCTGAAGCCCTATGCGCCCACCTACATCCCAAAGCGCCCGCCGACAACACTGAGCGCCCACCTACAGCCCTAAACGCCCACCTAAAGCCCTAAGCGCCCACCTACAGCCCTGAGAGCCCACCCACAGCCCTACGAGCCCACCTATATCCCTAAGCGCCCTCCTACAGCCCTAATCTCCCACCTACCGCCCTAAGCGGCAACCTACAGCCGTAAGCGCCCACCATAAGCCCTAAGCGCCCATCTACAGAACTATCCGCCAGCCGACAGCCCTAAGCGCCCACCTACAGCCCTACGCGCCCACATACAGCCCTTAGCGCCCACCTACAGCCCTATGCGCCCACCTACAGTCCTAAGCGCCCACCGGCAGCCCTCAGCGCCCACCTACAGCCCTGAGCGCCCACCTACAGCCCTGAGAGCCCACCCACAGCCCTAAGAGCCCACCTAAATCCCTGAGCGCCCTTCTAAAGCACTAAGCGACCACCTACAGCCCTAAGCGCACACCCACAGCCCTGAGCGTCCACCTGCAGCACTAAGCGCCAGCCGACAGCCCGAAACGGCCGTCTACAGCCCTACTCGCCCAACAACAGCCCCAAGCGCCCATCTACATGCCTAAGTGACCACCTGAAGCCCTTAGCGCCCACCTACAGCCCTAAGCGCCCACCTACAGCCCTAAGCGCCCGCCGACAGCCCTAGGCGCCCACCTACAGCCTTAATCGCCCACCAACAGCCCTGACCGCCCAACTAAAGCCCTAAGCGCCCACCTACAGCCCCGAGAGCCCAACGGCAGCCCTAAGAGCCCAACTGCAGCTCAGAGCGCCCATCGAAAGCACTGAGCGACCACCTACAGCCCTAAGCGCCCACCTAGAGCCCTCATCGCCCACCTACCACCCTAAGCGCCACAATACAGCCGTAAGCGCCCACATACAGCCCTAAGCGCCCACCTACAGCACTAAGCGCCAGCCGACAGCCCGAAGCGCCCGTCTACAGCCCGAATCGCCCATCAACAGCCCTGAGCGCCCACCTACATCCCTAAGCGACCACCTGAAGCCCTATGCGCCCACCTACATCCCAAAGCGCCCGCCGACAACCCTGAGCGCCCACCTACAGCCCTAAACGCCCACCTAAAGCCCTAAGCGCCCACCTACAGCCCTGAGAGCCCACCCACAGCCCTACGAGCCCACCTATATCCCTAAGCGCCTTCCTACAGCCCTAATCTCCCACCTACCGCCCTAAGCGGCAACCTACAGCCGTAAGCGCCCACCATAAGCCCTAAGCGCCCATCTACAGAACTATCCGCCAGCCGACAGCCCTAAGCGCCCACCTACAGCCCTACGCGCCCACATACAGCCCTTAGCGCCCACCTACAGCCCTATGCGCCCACCTACAGTCCTAAGCGCCCACCGGCAGCCCTCAGCGCCCACCTACAGCCCTGAGCGCACACCTACAGCCCTGAGCGCACACCTACAGCCCTCATCGCCCAACTGCAGCCCTACGCGCCCACCTACAGCCCTAAGCGCCCACCTACAGCCGTGAGCGCCCACCTCCAGCCCTGAGGGCGCACATACAGCCGTAAGCGCCCACCTACAGACCTAATCGCCCACCAACAGCCCTGAGCGCCCACCTGCAGCCCTAAGCGCCCACCTCCAGCCCTAAGCGCCCACCTACAGCACTTACCGCCCACCTACAGCACTAAGCGCCCATCTAAAGCACTGAGCGACCACCTATATCCCTAAGCGCCCTCCTACAGCCCTAATCGCCCACCTACCGCCCTAAGCGCCAACCTACAGCCGTAAGCGCCCACCAACAGCCCTAAGCGCCCTTCTACAGAACTAACCGCCAGCCGACAGCCCTAAGCGCCCACCTACAGCCCTAAGCGGCCACCTACAGACCTAAGCGCCCGCCGACAGACCTGATCGCCCACCTACAGCCCTAAACGCCCACCTAAAGCCCTGAGCGCCAACCTACAGCCATAATCGCCCACCTCAAGTCCTACGCGCCCACCTACAGTCGTGAGAGCCCAACCACAGCCCTCAGCGCGCACCTACAGCAATCAGCGCCCACCTACAGCCCTCAGCGCCCACCTACAGCCCTAAGCGCCCACCTACAGCCGTGAGCGCCCACCTCCAGCCCTGAGGGCGCACATACAGCCGTAAGCGCCCACCTACAGACCTAATCGCCCACCAACAGCCCTGAGCGCCCACCTGCAGCCCTAAGCGCCCACCTACAGCCTTAAGCGCCCACCTACAGCACTTACCGCCCACCTACAGCACTAAGCGCCCATCTAAAGCACTGAGCGACCACCAATATCCCTAAGCGCCCTCCTACAGCCCTAATCGCCCACCTACCGCCATACGCGCCAATCTACAGCCGTAAGCGCCCACCAACAGCCCTAAGCGCCCATCTACAGAACTAACCGCCAGCCGACAGCCCTAAGCGCCCACCTACAGCCCTAAGCGGCCACCTACAGACCTACGCGCCCGCCGACAGCCCTGAGCGCCCACCTACAGCCCTAAACGCCCACCTAAAGCCCTAAGCGCCCACCTACAGCCCTGAGAGCCCACCCACAGCCCTAAGAGCGCACCTACATCCCTGAGCGCCCTTCTAAAGCACTAAGCGACCACCTACAGCCCTTAGCACACACCTACAGCCCTGAGCGTCCACCTGCAGCACTAAGCGCCAGCCGACAGCCCGAAACGGCCGTCTACAGCCCTAATCGCCCAACAACAGACCCAGCGCCCATCTACATCCCTAAGTGACCACCTGAAGCCCTTAGCGCCCACCTACAGCCCAAAGCGCCCACCTACAGCCCTAAGCGCCCGCCGACAGCCCTAAGCGCCCACCTACAGCCCTTACAGCCCACCTACAGCCCTAAGCGCCCATCTAAAGCACTGAGCGACCAACTATATCCCTAAGCGCCCTCCTACAGCCCTAATCGCCCAACTACAGCCCTACGCGCCCACATACAGCCCTTAGCGCCCACCTACAACCCTATGCGCCCACCTACAGCCCTAAGCGCCCACCTACAGCCCTAGGCGCCCACCTACAGCCCTTACCGCCCACCAACAGCCCTGAGCGACCAACGACATTCCTAAGCGACCACCTAAAGCCCTACGCGCCCACCTACAGCCCTAAACGCCCATCTAAAGCACTGAGCGACCAACTACAGCCCTAAGCGCCCACCTGTAGCCAACAGCGCTTCCTAGAGCACTGAGCGCCCACCTACAGCACTAAGCGCCCACCTACAGCCCTAGGCGCCCACCTCCAGCCCTAAGCGCCCACCTACAGCCCTTACCGCCCACCTATAGCCCTAAGCGCCCATCTAAAGCACTGAGCGACCACCTACATCCCTAAGCGCCCTCCTACAGCCGTAATCGCCCACCTAACGCCCTAAGCGCCAACCTACAGCCGTAAGCGCCCACCAACAGCCCTAAGCGCCCATCTACAGCACTAACCGCAAGCCGACAGCCCTAAACGCCCACCTACTGCCCTCATTGCCCACCAACAGCCCTGAGCGACCAACGACATTCCTAAGCGACCACCTAAAGCCCTACGCGCCCACCTACAGCCCTAAACGCCCATCTAAAGCACTGAGCGACCAACTACAGCCCTAAGCGCCCACCTACAGCCCTGAAAGCCCACCCACAGCCCTAAGAGCGCACCTACATCCCTGAGCGCCCTTCTAAAGCACTAAGCGACCACCTACAGCCCTTAGCACACACCTACAGCCCTGAGCGTCCACCTGCAGCACTAAGCGCCAGCCGACAGCCCGAAACGGCCGTCTACAGCCCTAATCGCCCAACAACAGACCCAGCGCCCATCTACATCCCTAAGTGACCACCTGAAGCCCTTAGCGCCCACCTACAGCCCAAAGCGCCCACCTACAGCCCTAAGCGCCCGCCGACAGCCCTAAGCGCCCACCTACAGCCCTTACAGCCCACCTACAGCCCTAAGCGCCCATCTAAAGCACTGAGCGACCACCTATATCCCTAAGCGCCCTCCTACAGCCCTAATCGCCCACCTACAGCCCTACGCGCCCACATACAGCCCTTAGCGCCCACCTACAACCCTATGCGCCCACCTACAGCCCTAAGCGCCCACCTACAGCCCTAGGCGCCCACCTACAGCCCTTACCGCCCACCAACTGCCCTGAGCGACCAACGACATTCCTAAGCGACCACCTAAAGCCCTACGCGCCGAACTACAGCCCTAAACGCCCATCTAAAGCACTGAGCGACCAACTACAGCCCTAAGCGCCCACCTGTAGCCCACAGCGCTTCCTAGAGCACTGAGCGCCCACCTACAGACATAATCGCCCACCTACAGCACTAAGCGCCCACCTACAGCCCTAGGCGCCCACCTCCAGCCCTAAGCGCCCACCTACAGCCATTACCGCCCACCTACAGCCCTAAGCGCCCATCTAAAGCACTGAGCGACCACCTACATACCTAAGCGCCCTCCTAAAGCCCTAATCGCCCACCTAACGCCCTAAGCGCCAACCTACAGCCGTACGCGCCCACCAACAGCCCTAAGCGCCCATCTACAGCACTAACCGCCAGCCGACAGCCCTAAACGCCCACCTACTGCCCTTATTGCCCACCAACAGCCCTGAGCGACCAACGACATTCCTAAGCGACCACCTAAAGCCCTAGGCGCCCACCTACAGCCCTAAACGCCCATCTAAAGCACTGAGCGACCAACTACAGCCCTAAGCGCCCACCTGTAGCCCACAGCGCTTCCTAGAGCACTGAGCGCCTACCTACAGCCCCATTCGCCCACCAACAGCCCTGAGCGCCCACCTGCAGCCCTAAGCGCCCACCTCCAGCCCTAAGCGCCCACCTACAGCCCTTACCGCCCACCTACAGCGCTAAGCGCCCATCTAAAGCACTGAGCGACCACCTATATCCCTAAGCGCCCTCCTACAGCCCTAATCGCCCACCTACCGCCCTAAGCGCCAACCTACAGCCGTAAGCGCCCACCAACAGCCCTAAGCGCCCATCTACAGAACTAACCGCCAGCCGACAGCCCTAAGCGCCCATCTACAGCCCTAAGCGGCCACCTACAGCCCTAAGCGCCCGCCGACAGCACTGAGCGCCCACCTACAGCCCTAAACGCCCACCTAAAGACCTAAGCGCCCACCTACAGCCCTGAGAGCCCACCCACAGCACTAAGAGCCCACCTACATCCCTGAGCGCCCTTCTAAAGCATTGAGCGACCACCTACAGCCCTTATCGCACACCTACAGCCCTGAGCGTCCACCTGCAGCACTAAGCGCCAGCCGACAGCCCGAAGCGGCCGTCTGCAGCCCTAATCGCCCAACCACAGCCCCCAGCGCCCATCTACATACCTAAGTGACCACCTGAAGCCCTTAGCGCCCACCTACAGCCCTAAGCGCCCACCTACAGACCTAAGCGCCCGCCGACAGCCCTAAGCGCCCACCTACAGCCCCAATCGCCCACCAACAGCCCTGAGCGCCCACCTACACCCATAATCGCCCAGCTCAAGCCCTACGCGCCCACCTACAGAAGTGAGAGGCCAACCACAGCCCTCAGCGCCCACCTACAGCCCTCAGCGCCCACCTAAAGCCCTAAGCGCCCACCTACATACCTCAGCGCCCACCTACAGTCCTAATTGCCCACCTACAGCCCTCAGCGCCTACCTGCAGCCCTAATTGCCCACCTACAGCCCTAAGTGCCCACCTACAGCACTCAGCGCCCACCTACAGCCCTGAGCGCCCACCTACATCCCTAAGCGCCCACCTAAAGCGCTAATCGCCCACCTGAAGCGCTAAGCGCCCACCTACAGCACTGAGCGCCCTCCTACAGCCCTAATCGATCACCTACAGCCATACGCGCCCACCTACGGTTCTGAGCGTCCACCTACAGCGCTGATAGCCCATCTACAGCACTAAGAGCTCACCTACTGCCCTAACCACCCACCTAAAGCACTGAGAGACACCCTACAGCCCTAAGCGCCCTCCTACAGCCCTAATCGCCCCCCTGCAGCCCACAGCGCCTCCTAGAGCACTGAGCGCCTACCTACAACCCTAATCGCCCACCTACAGCCCTAAGCGCCCATCTACAGCCCTAAGCGCCCGCCGACAGCTCTGAGCGCCCACCTACAGCCCTAAACGCCCACCTAAAGCCCTAAGCGCCCACCTACAGCCCTGAGAGCCCACCCACAGCCCTAGGAGCCCACCCACAGCCCTGAGCGCCCTTCTAAAGCACTGAGCGACCACCTACATCCCTAAGCGACCACCTAAAGCCCTAAGCGCCCACCTACATCCCAAAGCGCCCGCCGACAGCCCTGAGCGCCCACCTACAGCCCTAAACGCCCAGCTAAAGCCCTAAGCGCCCACCTACAGCCCTGAGAGCCCATCCACAGCCCTACTATCCCACCTATAGCCCTGAGCGCCCTTCTAAAGCACTGAGCGACCACCTACAGCCCTAAGCGCCACCTACAGCGCTAAGTGCCCACCTACAGCCCTGAGAGCCCAACCACAGCCCTAAGCGCCCACCTACAGCCCTGAGTGCCCACCTACAGCCCTCAGCGCCCACCTACTGCCCAAAGCGCCCACGTACAGCCCTGAGCGCACACCTACAGCCCTGACCGCCCACCTACAGCCCGAAGCGCCCGTCTACAGCCCTAATCGCCCAACAACAGCCCCGAGCGCCCAACTACATCCCTAAGTGACCACCGAAAGCCCTAAGCGCCCACCTACAGCCCCAATCGCCCACCAACAGCCCTGAGCGCCCACCTACAGCCATAATCGCCCACCTCAAGCGTTACGCGCCACCTACAGTCGTGAGAGCCCAACCACAGCCCTCAGCGCCCACCTACAGCCCTCAGCGCCCACCTAAAGCCTTTAAGCGCCCACCTACATCCATCAGCGCCCACCTACAGTCCTAAGTGCCCACCTACATCCCTCAGCGCCCACCTACAGCCCTTAGCGCCCACCTACAGCCCTGAGCGCCCACCTACAGCCCTACGCGCCCAACTAAAGCGCTAATCGCCCACCTAAAGCACTAAGCGCCCACCTACAGCACTGAGCGCCCTCCTACAGCCCTAATCGATCACCTACAGCCATACGCGCCCACCTACGGTTCTGAGCGTCCACCTACAGCGCTGATAGCCCAACCACAGCACTAAGAGCTCACCTACTGCCCTAACCACCCACCTAAAGCACTGAGAGACAACCTACAGCACTAAGCGCCCTCCTACAGCCCTAATCGCCCACCTGCAGCCCACAGCGCCTCCTAGAACACTGAGCGCCTACCTACAGCACTAATCGCCCACCTACAGCCCTAGGCGCCCATCTACAGCCCTAAGCACCTACCTATAGCACTTAGCGCTCACCTACAGCCCTAAGCGCCCGCCGACAGCCCTGACCGCCCACCTACAGCCCTAAACGCCCACCTAAAGGCCTATGCGCCCACCTACAGCTCTGAGAGCCCACCCACAGCCCTAGGAGCCCAACTACAGCCCTGAGCGCCCTTCTAAAGCACTGAGCGACCACCTACAGCCCTCAGCGCCCACCTACAGCCCTAAGCGCACACCTACAGCCCTGAGCGTCCACCTGCAGCACTAAGCGCCAGCCGACAGCCCGAAGCGGCCGTCTACAGCCATAATCGCCCAACAACAGCCCCCAGCGTCCATCTACATCCCTAAGTGACCACCCGAAGCCCTAAGCGCCCACCTACATCCCTGAGCGCCCACCTACAGCCCTAAGCGCCCACCGACAGCCTTAGGCGCCCACCTACAGCCGTAATCGCCCACCAACAGCACTGACCGCCCACCCAAAGCCCTAAGCGCCCAACTACAGACCTGACAGCCCAACGACAGCCCTAAGAGCCCACCTACAGCCCAGAGCGCCCATCTAAAGCACTGAGCAACCACCTACAGCCCTAAGCGCCCACCTACAGCCCTCATCGCCTACCTATCGCCCTAAGCGCCACAATACAGCCGTAAGCGCCCACATACAGCCCTAAGCGCCCACCTACAGCACTAAGCGCCAGCCGACAGCCCGAAGCGCCCGTCTACAGCCCTAATCGCCCATCAACAGCCCTGAGCGCCCACCTACATCCCTAAGCGACCACCTAAAGCCTTAAGCGCCCACCTACATCCCAAAGCGCCCACCGACAGCCCTGAGCGCCCACCTACAGCCCTAAACGCCCACGTAAAGCCCTAAGCGCCCACCTACAGCCCTTAGAGCCCACCCACAGCACTAAGAGCCCACCTACAGCCGTGAGCGCCCACCTACAGCACTACGCGCCCACCTACAGCCCAACGCGCCCATATACAGCTCTAATCGCCCACCAACAGCCCTGAGTGCCCAACTACAGCCCTAAGCGCCCACCTACAGCGCTCAGCGCACACCTACTGTTCTCAGCGCCCACCTACAGCCCTGAGAGCCCAACCGCAGCACTAAGATCTCACCTGCTGCCCTCAACACCCACCTAAAGCCCTGAGCGACTACCTACAGCCCCAAGACGCCACCTGCACCCCTAAGCGCCCACCTGCAGCCCACAGCGCACATCTGCAGCCCACAGCGCCAACTAGAGCACTGTGCGCCTACCTACAGCCCTATTCGCCCACCTACAGCCCTAAGCGCCCATCTACAGCCCTAAGCACCCACCTAGATTCCTAAACGCCCACCTACAGCGCTAAGCGCCCACCTGCTGCTCTGAACGCCCACCTACAACCCTACGCGACCACCTACCGCCCTAAGCGCCAAACAGCAGCCCAAAGCGCCCAACTACAATCCTAAGCGCCCACCTACAGACCGAAGCGCCCGCCGACAGCCCTAAGCGCCCACCTACAGCCCTAATCGCCCACCAACAGCCCTGAGCGCCCACCTACAGCCCTAACCGCCCAACTAAAGCCCTAAGCGCCACCCTACAGCCCTGAGTGCACACCTACAGCCCTAAGAGCCCACCTACAGCCCCACGCGCCCTCCGACAGACCTAAGCGCACATCTACAGCCATGATCGCCCACATACAGCTCTGAGCGCCCATCTACAGGCGAAGGCGACCACCTACAGCCCTGAGTGCCCAACTACAGATCTAAGAGCCCACCTACAGCCCTACGCGCCCTCCGACAGACCTAAGCGTACATCTACAGCCATGATCGCCCACATACAGCCCTAAGCGCCCACCTACAGCCCTAAGCGGCTACCTACAGCCCTAAGCGGCCACCTAGAGCCTTAAGCGCCAGCCGACAGCCCTGAGCGCCCACCTACTGCCCTAAACGCCCACCTAAAGCCCTAAGCGCCAACCTGCAGCGCTGAGAGCCCAACCACAGCCCTACGAGCCCAACTACAGCCCTGAGCGCACTTCTAAAGCACTGAGCGTCCACCTACAGCCCTAAGCGCCCACCTACAGCCCTGATTGCCCACCTACAGCCCTGAGCGCCCACCTACAGCACTAAGCGCCAGCCGACAGCCCGAAGCGCCCGTCTGCAGCCCTAATAGCCCAACAACAGCCCCCAGCGCCCACCTACATCCCTAAGTGACCATCTAAAGCCCTAAGCTCCCACCTACAGCCCTAAGCGCCCACCTACAGAGCTAAGCGCCCGCCGACATCCCTAAGCGCCCACCTACAGCCCTAATCGCCCACCAACAGCCCTGAGCGCCCCACCTACAGCCATAAACGCCCACCTAAAGCCCTACGCGCCCCACCTACAGTCGTGAGAGCCCAACGACAGCCCTAAGAGCCCACCTACCGCCCTAAGCGCCAAATTACAGCCGTAAGCTCCCACATATAGCCCTAAGCGCCAGCCGACAGCCCGAAGCGCCCGTCTACAGCCCTAATCGCCCAACAACAGCCCTGAGCGCCCACCTACAGCCTTAAGAGCCCACCTAAAGCCCTAAGCGCCCACCTACATCCCTCAGCGCCCACCTACATCCCTCAGCGCCCACCTACAGCCCTAAGTGCCCACCTACAGCCCTCAGCGCCCACCTGCAGCCCTAAGCGCACACCTACAGCCCTGAGCGCCCAACTACAGCCATAAGCGCACACCTACAGCCCTGAGCGCCCACCTACAGCCCTAAGCGCCCACCTAAAGCGCGAAGCGCCCAGCTACAGCGCTAAGAGCCCTCCTAAAGCCCTAATCGCCCACCTGCAGCTCACAGCGCCTCCTAGAGCACTGAGCGCCTACCTATAGCCCTATTCGCCCACCTACAGCCCTAAACGCCCATCTACAGCCCTAAGCACCTACCTACAGCACTTAGCGCTCACCTACAGCCCTAAGCGCCCACCTACAGCCCTAAGCGGCCACCTACAGCCCTAAGCGCCCGCCGACAGCCCTGAGCGCCCACCTACAGCCCTAAACGCCCACCTAAAACCATAAGCGCCCACCTACAGCCCTGAGAGCCCACCCACAGCCCAAAGAGCCCACATACAGCCCTGAGCGCCATTCGAAAGCACTGAGCGACCACCTACAGCCCAAAGCGCACAGCTACAGCCCTGACGTCCACCGGCAGCACTAAGCGCCAGCCGACAGCCCGAAGCGGCCGTCTACAGCCCTAATCGCCCAACAACAGCCCCCAGCGCCCATCTACATCCCTAAGTGACCACCCGAAGCCCTAAGCGCCCACCTACAGCCCTAAGCGCCCACCTACAGCCCTAAGCGGCCGCCGACAGCCTTAGGCGCCCACCTACAGCCGTAATCGCCCACCAACAGCACTGACCGCCCACCCAAAGCCCTAAGCGCCCACCTACAGACCTGACAGCCCAACGACAGCCCTAAGAGCCCACCTACAGCCCAGAGCGCCCATCTAAAGCACTGAACAACCAGCTGCAGCCCTAAGCGCCCACCTACAGCCCTCATCGCCCACCTACCGCCCTAAGCGCCACAATACAGCCGTAAGCGCCCACATACAGCCCTAAGCGCCCACCTACAGCACTAAGCGCCAGCCGACAGCCCGAAGCGCCCGTCTACAGCCCTAATCGCCCATCAACAGCCCTGAGCGCCCACCTACATCCCTAAGCGACCACCTAAAGCCTTAAGCGCCCACCTACATCCCAAAGCGCCCACCGACAGCCCTGAGCGCCCAACTACAGCCCTAAACGCCCACCTAAAGCCCTAAGCGCCCACCTACAGCTCTGAGAGCCCACCCACAGCCCGAAGAGCCCACCTAAAGCCCTGAGCGCCCACCTATAGCCCTACGCGCCCACCTACAGCCCAACGCGCCCATCTACAGCTCTACTCGCCCACCAACAGCCCTGAGTGCCCAACTACAGCCCTAAGCGCCCACCTACAGCGCTGAGCGCACACCTACTGTTCGCAGCGCCCACCTACAGCCCTGCAAGCCCAACCACAGCACTAAGATCTCACCTACTGCCCTCAACACACACCTAAAGCACTGAGCGACAACCTACAGCCCCAAGACGCCACCTGCACCCCTAAGCGCCCACCTGCAGCCCGGAGCGCCCATCTGCAGCCCACAGCGCCAACTAGAGCACTGAGCGCCTAACTACAGCCCTATTCGCCCACCTACAGCCCTAAGCGCCCATCTACAGCCCTAAGCACCCACCTAGATTCCTAAACGCCCACCTACAGCGCTAAGCGCCCACCTGCTGCTCTGAACGCCCACCTACAACCCTACGCGACCACCTACCGCCCTAAGCGCCAAACAGCAGCCCAAAGCGCCCAACTACAATCCTAAGCGCCCACCTACAGACCTAAGCGCCCGCCGACAGCCCTAAGCGCCCACCTACAGCCCTAATCGCCCACCAACAGCCCTGAGCGCCCACCTACAGCCCTAACCGCCCAACTAAAGCCCTAGGCGCCACCCTACAGCCCTGAGTGCCCACCTACAGCCCTAAGAGCCCACCTACAGCCCCACGCGCCCTCCGACAGACCTAAGCGCACATCTACAGCCATGATCGCCCATATACAGATCTGAGCGCCCAACTACAGGCGAAGGCGACCACCTACAGCCCTGAGTGCCCAACTACAGATCTAAGAGCCCACCTACAGCCCTACGCGCCCTCCGACAGACCTAAGCGTACATCTACAGCCATGATCGCCCACATACAGCCCTAAGCGCCCACCTACAGCCCTAAGCGGCCACCTACAGCCCTAAGCGGCCACCTAGAGCCCTAAGCGCCAGCCGACAGCCCTGAGCGCCCACCTACTGCCCTAAACGCCCACCTAAAGCCCTAAGCGCCAACCTGCAGCCCTGAGAGCCCAACCACAGCCCTAAGAGCCCAACTACAGCCCTGAGCGCACTTCTAAAGCACTGAGCGTCCACCTACAGCCCTAAGCGCCCACCTACAGCCCTGATTGCCCACCTACAGCCCTGAGCGCCCACCTACAGCACTAAGCGCCAGCCGACAGCCCGAAGCGCCCGTCTGCAGCCCTAATAGCCCAACAACAGCCCCCAGCGCCCACCTACATCCCTAAGTGACCATCTAAAGCCTTAAGCTCCCACCTACAGCCCTAAGCGCCCACCTACAGAGCTAAGCGCCCGCCGACATCCCTAAGCGCCCACCTACAGCCCTAATCGCCCAACAACAGCCCTGAGCGCCCACCTACAGCCATAAATGCCCACCTAAAGCCCTACGCGCCCACCTACAGTCGTGAGAGCACAACGACAGCCCTAAGAGCCCACCTACAACCCTGAGCGCTCATCTAAAGCACTGAGCGACCAACTACAGCCCTAAGCGCCCAACTACAGCCCTCATCGCCCACCTACCGCCCTAAGCGCCAAATTACAGCCGTAAGCGTCCACATATAGCCCTAAGCGCCAGCCGACAGCCCGAAGCGCCCGTCTACAGCCCTAATCGCCCAACAACAGCCCTGAGCGCCCACCTACAGCCATAAGAGCCCACCTAAGGCCCTAAGCGCCCACCTACATCCCTCAGCGCCCACCTACATCCCTCAGCGCCCACCTACAGCCCTAAGTGCCCAGCTACAGCCCTCAGCGCCCACCTGCAGCCCTAAGCGCACACCTAAAGCCCTGAGCGCCCAACTACAGCCATAAGCGCACACCTACAGCCCTGAGCGCCTACCTACAGCCCTAAGCGCCCACCTAAAGCGCGAAGCGCCCACCTACAGCGCTAAGAGCCCTCCTAAAGCCCTAATCGCCCACCTGCAGCCCACAGCGCCTCCTAGAGCACTGAGCGCCTACCTATAGCCCTATTCGCCCACCTACAGCCCTAAACGCCCATCTACAGCCCTAAGCACCTACCTACAGCACTTAGCGCTCACCTACAGCCCTAAGCGCCCACCTACAGCCCTAAGCGGCCACCTACAGCCCTAAGCGCCCGCCGACAGCCCTGAGCGCCCACCTACAGCCCTAAACGCCCACCTAAAACCATATGCGCCCACCTACAGCCCTGAGAGCCCACCCACAGCCCAAAGAGCCCACATACAGCCCTGAGCGGCATTCGAAAGCACTGAGCGACCACCTACAGCCCAAAGCGCACAGCTACAGCCCTGACGTCCACCGGCAGCACTAAGCGCCAGCCGACAGCCCGAAGCGGCCGCCTACAGCCCTAATCGCACAACAACAGCCCCAAGCGCCCATCTACATCCCTAAGTGACAACCTGAAGCCCTAAGCGCCCACCTACAGCCCTAAGCGCCCACCTACAGCCCTATGCGCCCGCCGACAGCCCTAGGCGCCCACCTACAGCCCTAATCGCCCACCAACAGCACTGACCGCCCACCTAAAGCCCTAAGCGCCCACCTACAGCCCTGACAGCCCAACGACAGCCCTAAGAGCCCACCTACAGCCCAGAGCGCCCATCTAAAGCACTGAGCAACCACCTACAGCCCTAAGGGCCCACCTACAGCCCTCATCGCACACCTACCGCCCTAAGCGATACAATACAGCCGTAAGCGCCCACATACAGCCCTAAGCGCCCACCTACAGCACTAAGCGCCAGCCGACAGCCCGAAGCGCCCGTCTACAGCCCTAATCGCCCATCAACATCCCTGAGCGCCCACCTACATCCGTAAGCGACCAACTAAAGCCCTAAGCGCCCACCTACATCCCAAAGCGCCCGCCGACAGCCCTGAGCGCCCACCTACAGCCCTAAACGCCCAGCTAAAGCCCTAAGCGCCCACCTACAGACCTGAGAGCCCACCAACAGCCATAAGAGCCCACCTACAGCCCTGAGCGCCCTTCTAAAGCACTGAGCGACCACCTACAGCGCTACGTGCCCACCTACAGCCCTGAGAGCCCAACCACAGCCCTAAGCGCCCACCTACAGCCCTGAGTGCCCACCTACAGCCCTCAGCGCCCACCTACTGCCCTAAGCGCACACCTACAGCCCTGAGCGCACACCTACAGCCCTGAGCGCCCACCTACAGCTCGAAGCGCCCGTCTACAGCCCTAATCGCCCAACAACAGCCCCGATCGCCCACCTACATCCCTAAGTGACCACCGAAAGCCCTAAGCGCCCACCTACAGCCCCAATCGCCCACCAACAGCCCTGAGCGCCCGCCTACAGCCATAATCGCCCACCTCAAGCCTTACGCGCTCACCTACAGTCGTGAGAGCCCAACCACAGCACTCAGCGCCCACCTACAGCCCTCAGCGCACACCTAAAGCCTTGAAGCGCCCACCTACATCCCTCAGCGCCCACCTACAATCCTAAGTGCCCACCTACAGCCCTCAGCGCCAACCTACATCCCTAAGCGCCCACCTAAAGCCCTAAGCGCCCACCTACATCCCTCAGCGCCCACCTACAGCCCTACGTGCCCACCTACAGCCCTAAGTGCCCACCAAGAGCACTCAGCGCCCACCTACAGCCCTGAGCGCCCACCTACAGCCCTAAGCGCCCACCTAAAGCGCTAATCGCCCACCTAAAGCGCTAAACGCCCACCTACAGCACTGAGCGCCCTCCTACACCCCTAATCGATCACCTGCAGCCATAAGCGCCCTCCTACGGTTCTGAGCGTCCACCTACCGTGCTGATAGCCCAACCACAGCACTAAGAGCTCACCTACTGCCCTAGCCACCCACCTACAGCCCTGAGAGCCCACCCACAGCCCTAGGAGCCCACCTACAGCTCTGAGCGCCCTTCGAAAGCACTGAGCGACCACATACAGCCCTAAGCGCCCACCAACAGCCATAAGAGCCCACCTACAGCCCTCAGCGCCCACCTACAGCCCTAAGCGCACACCGACAGCCCTGAGCGTCCACCTGCAGCACTAAGCGCCAGCCGACAGCCCGAAGCGGCCGTCTACAGCCCTAATCGCCCAACAACAGCCCCCAGCCCCATCTACATCCCTAAGTGACCACCCGAAGCCCTAAGCGCTCACCTACAGCCATAAGAGCCCACCTACAGCCCTAAGCGCCCGCCGACAGCCCTAGGCGCCCACCTACAGCCCTAATCGCCCACCAACAGCACTGACCGCCCACCTAAAGCCCTAAGCGCCCACCTACAGCCCTGACAGCCCAACGACAGCCCTAAGAGACCACCTACAGCCCAGAGCGCCCATCTAAAGCACTGAGCAACCACCTGCAGCCCTAAGCGCCCACCTACAGCCCTCATCGCACACCTATCGCCCTAAGCGCCACAATATAGCCGTAAGCGCCCACATAGAGAACTAAGCGCCCACCTACAGCATTAAGCGCCAGCCGACAGACCGAAGCGCCCGTCTACAGCCCTAATCGCCCATCAACAACCCTGAGCGCCCACCTACATCCCTAAGCGACCACCTAAAGCCCTAAGCGCCCACCTACATCCCAAAGTGCCCACCGACAGCCCTGAGCGCCCACCTACAGCCCTAAACGCCCACCTAAAGCCCTTGGCGCCCACCTACAGCCCTGAGAGCCCACCCACAGCTCTAAGAGCCCACCTACTGCCCTGAGCGCCCACCTACAGCCCTAAGCGCCCACCTACAGCCCTACGCGCCCACCTACAGTCCTACGCGCCCATCTACAGCTCTAATCGCCCACCAACAGCCCTGAGTGCCCAACTACAGCCCTAATCGCCCACCTACAGCGCTGAGCGCACACCTACTGTTCGCAGCGCCCACCTACAGCCCTGCGTGCCCAACCACAGCACTAAGATCTCACCTACAGCCCTCAACACACACCTAAAGCACTGAGCGACATAATACAGCCCCAAGACGCCACCTGCAGCCCTAAGCGCCCACCTGCAGCCCACAGCGCCCATCTGCAGCCCACAGCGCCAACGAGAGCACTGAGCGCCTACCTAGAGCCCTAATCGCCCACCTACAGCCCTAAGCGCCCATCTACAGCCCTAAGCACCCACCTAGATTCCTAAACGCCCACCTACAGCGCTAAGCGCCCACATGCTGCTCTGAACGCCCACCTACAACCCTACGCGACCACCTACCGCCCTAAGCGCCAAACAGCAGCCCTAAGGGCCCAACTACAGTCCTAAGCGCCCACCTATAGACCTAAGCGCCCACCAACAGCCCTGAGCGCCCACCTACAGTCCTAAACGCCAAACTAAAGCCCTAAGCGCCACCCTACAGCCCTGAGTGCCCAACTACAGCCCTAAGAGCCCACCTACAGCCCCACGCGCCCTCCGACAGACCTAAGCGCACATCTACAGCTATGATCGCCCACATACAGCTCTGAGCGCCGAACTACAGGCGAAGGCGACCACCTACAGCCCTGATTGCCCAACTACAGATCTAAGAGCCCACCTACAACCCTACGCGCCCTCTAACAGACCTAAGCGTACATCTACAGCCATGATCGCCCACATACAGCCCTAAGCGCCCACCTACAGCGCTAAGCGGCCACCTACAGCCCTAAGCGGCCAACTAGAGCCCCAAGCGCTAGCCGACAGCCCTGAGCGCCCACCTACTGCCCTAAACGCCCCCTAAAGCCGTAAGCGCCAACCTGCAGGCCTGAGAGCCCAACCACAGCCCTAAAATCCCGACTACAGCCCTGAGCGCACTTCTAAAGCACTGAGCGCCCAACTACAGCCCTACGCGCACACCTAAAGACCTAAGGGCCCACCTACATCCCTCAGCGCTCACCTACATTCCTCAGCGCCCACCTACAGCCCTAAGTGCCCACCTACAGCCCTCAGCGCCCACCTGCAGCCCTAAGCGCACACCTACAGCCCTGAGCGCCCAACTACAGCCATAAGCGCACACCTACAGCCCTGAGCGCCCACCTACAGCCCTAAGCGCCCACATAAAGCGTTAAGCGCCCATCTACAGCGCCAGTAGCCCTCCTAAAGCCCTAATCGCCCACCTGCAGCCCACAGCGCCTCCTAGAGCACTGAGCGCCTACCTACAGCCCTATTCGCCCACCGACAGCCCTAAACGCCCATCTACAGCCCTAAGCACCTACCTATAGCACTTAGCGCTCATCTACAGCACTAAGCGCCCACCTACAGCCCTAAGCGGCCACCGACAGCCCTAAGCGCCCGCCGACAGCTCTGAGCGCCCACCTAGAGCCCTAAACGCCAACCTGAAACCATAAGCGCCCACCTACAGCGCTGAGAGCCCACCCACAGCCCAAAGCGCCCACATACAGCCCTGAGCGCCCTTCTAAAGCACTGAGCGACCACCTAAAGCCCTAAGCGCACAGCTACAGCCCTGAGCGTCCACCTGCAGCACTAAGCGCCAGCCGACAGCCCGAAGCGGCCATCTACAGCCCTAATCGCACAACAACAGCCCCCAGCGCCCATCTACATCCCTAAGTGACCACCTGAAGCCCTAAGCGCCCACCTACAGCCCTAAGCGCCCACCTTCAGCCCTAAGCGCCCGCCGACAGCCCTAGGCGCCCACCTACAGCCCTAATCGCCCACCAACAGCCCTGAACGCCCACCTAAAGCCCTAAGCGCCCACCTACAGCCCTGAGTGCCCAACGACAGCCCAAAGAGCCCACCTACAGACCTATGCGCCCACCGAAAGCGCTAAGCGCTAACCTACAGCACTGAGCGCCCTCCTGCAGCCCTAATCGATCACCTACAGCCATACACGCCCACCTACGGTTCTGAGCGTCCACCTACAGCGCTGATAGCACAACCACAGCACTAACAGCTCACCTACTGCCCTAACCACCCAACTAAACCACTGAGCGACAATCTGCAGCCCTAAGCGCCCTCCTAAAGCCGTAATCGCCCATCTGCAGCCCGCAGCGCCTCCTAGAGCACTGAGCGCCTACCTACAGCCCTATTCGCCCACCTACAGCCCTAAACGCCCATCTACAGCCCTAAGCACCTTCGTATAGCACTTAGCGCTCACCTACAGCCCTAAGCGCACACCTACAGCCCTAAGCGGCCACCTACAGCCCTAAGCGCCCGCCGACAGCCCTGAGCGCCCACCTACAGCCCTAAACGCCCACCAAAAACCCTAAGCGCCCACCTACAGCCCTGAGAGCCCACCCACAGCCCAAAGAGCCCACATAAAGCCCTGAGCGCCCTTCTAAAGCACTGAGCGACCGCCTACAGCCCTAAGCGCACAGCTACAGCCCTGACGTCCACCTGCAGCACTAAGCGCAAGCCGACAGCCCGAAGCGGCCGTCTGCAGCCCTAATCGCACAACAACAGCCTCCAGCGCCCATCTACATCCCTAAGTGACCACCTGAAACCCTAAGCGCCCACCTACAGCCCTAAGCGCCCACCTAAAGCCCTAAGCGCCCACCTACAGCCCTGAGAGCCCAACGACAGCCCTAAGAGCCTACCTACAGCCCTGAGCGCCCATCTAAAGCATTGAGCGACCACCGACAGCCCTAAGCCCCCACCTACAGCCCTAAGCGCCCACCTACAGCCCTCATCGCCCACCTACAGCCCTAAGCGCCCACATACAGCCCAAAGCGATCACCTACAGCACTAAGAGCCAGCCGACAGCCCGAAGCGCCCGTCTACAGCCCTAGTCGCCCATCAACAGCCCTGAGCGCCCACCTACATCCCTAAGCGACCACCTAAAGACCTAAGCGCCCACCTGCATCCCAAAGCGCCCACCTACAGCCCTAAGCGCCCACCTACAGTCCTAAGCGCCCGCCGACAGCCCTAAGCGCCCACCTACAGCCCTAATCGCCCACCATAAACGCCCAACTAAAGCCCTACGCGCCCATCTACAGTCCTGAGAGCCCAACGACAGCCCTAAGAGCCCACCTACAGCCCTGAGCGCCCACCTACAGCCCTAAGCGCACACCTACAGCCCTGAGCGTCCACCTGCAGCACTAAGCGCCAGCCGACAGCCCGAAGCGGCCGTCTACAGCCCTAAGCGCCCACCTACAGACCAAAGCGCCCAGCTACAGCCCTGAGCGCTCAACTACAGCCCTAAGCGCCCACCTACAGCGCTGAGCGCACAACTACTGTTCTCAGCGCACACCTACAGCCCTGAGAGCCCAACCACAGCACTAAGAGGTCACCAACTGCCCTCAAAATCCACCTAAAGCACTGAGCGACAACCTACAGCCCCAAGACGCCACCAGCAGCCCTAAGCGCCCACCTGCAGCCCACAGCACCCACCTGCAGCCCACAGCGCCAACTAGAACACAGAGCGCCTACCTACAGCCCTAATCGCCCACCTACAGCTCTAAGCGCCCATCTACAGCCCTAAGCACCCACCTAGATACCTAAACGCCCACCTACAGCGCTTAGCGCCCAATTGCTGCCCTGAACGCCCACCTACAACCCTACGCGACCACCTACCGCCCTAAGCGCCAAACAGCAGCCCTAAGCGCCCAACTACAGTCCTAAGCGCCCACCTACAGACCTAAGCGCCCGCCGACAGCCCTAAGCGCCCACCTACAGCCCTGAGCGCCCACCTACAGCCCTAACCGCCCACCTAAAGCCCTAAATGCCCCCCTACAGACCTGAGTGCCCAACTACAGCCCTAAGAGCCCACCTACAGCCCTACGCGCCCTCCGACAGAACTAAGCGCACATCTGCAGCCATGATCGCCCACATACAGCTCTGAGCACCCAACTACTGGCCAAGGCGACCACCTACAGCCCTAATCGCCCACCTAGTGCCCTAAGCGCCCACCTACAGCCCTAAGCGCCCACCTACAGCCCTTAGCGCCCTGCGACAGCCCTACGCGCCCTCCGACAGACCTAAGCGCACATCTATAGCCATGATCGCCCACAAACAGCCCTAAGCGCCCACCTACAGCGCTAAGCGGCCACCTACAGCCCTAAGCGGCCACCTAGAGCCCTATGCGCCAGCCGACAGCCCTGAGCGCCCACCTACTGCCCTAAACGCCCACCTAAAGCCCTAATCGCCCACCTACAGCCCTGAGAGCCCATCCCCGGCCCTAAGAGCCCTACTACAGCCCTGAGCGCACTTCTAAAGCACTGAGCGACCACCTACAGCCCTAAGCGTCCACCTACAGCCCTGAGTGCCCACCTACAGCCCTCAGCGCACACCTACAGCCCTCAGCGCCCACCTACTGCCCTAAGCGCACACCTACAGCCCTGAGCGCCCACCTACAGCACTAAGCGCCAGCCGACAGCCCGAAGCGCCCGTCTACAGCCGTAATCGCCCAACAACAGCACCCAGCGCCCAACTACATCCCTAAGTGACCATCTAAAGCCCAAAGCGCCGACCTACAGCCCTAAGCGCCCACCTACAGACCTAATCGCCCGCCGACAGCCCTAAGCGCCCACCACAGCCCTAATCGCCCTCCAACAGCCCTGAGCGCCCACCTACAGCCATAAACGCCCACGTAAAGCCCTACACGCCCACCTACAGTCGTGAGAGCCCGACGACAGCCCTAAGAGCCCCCCTACAGCCCTGAGCGCTCATCTAAAGCACTGAGCGACCAACTACAGCCCTAAGCGCCCAACTACAGCCCTCAACGCCCACCTACCGCCCTAAGCGCCAAATTACAGCCGTAAGCGCCCACCTACAGCCCTAAGCGCACACCTACAGCCCTGAGCGCCCAACTACAGCCCTAAGCGCACACCTACAGCCCCGAGTGCCCAACTACAGACCTAAGACCTCACCTGCAGCCCTACGCGCCCTCCGACAGACCTAAGCGTACATCTGCAGCCATGATCGCCCACATACAGCCCTAATCGCCCACCTAGTGCCCTAAGCGCCCACCTATAGCCCTAAGCGCCCTCCGACAGCCCTAAGCGCACACCTGCAGCCATGATCGCCCACCTACAGCCCTCAGCGCCCACCTACAGCCCTAACGGCCCACCTACAGCCCTAGGCGACCACCTACAGCCCTAAACGCCCACCTAGTGACCTAAGCGACCACCTGCAGCGCTAAGCGCCCACGTACAGCCCTAAGCGCCCACCGACAGCCCTGAGCGCCCACCTACAGCCCCACGCGCCCACCAACAGACCTAAGCACCCAGCTACAGCACGAAACGATCACGTACAGCCCTAACCGCCCACCAAAAGCCCTGAGCGCCCACATACAGCCCTAAGCGCCCACCTACAGCTCTTATCGCACACCTACAGCCCTAAGCGCCCAACTACAGCCCTAAGGTCCCACCTACAGCGCTACGAGCCCAACTACAGTCCTGAGCGCCCAGCTACCACTCTAAGCGCCAAACTACAGGCATAAGCGCCCACCTACAGCCCTAAGCGCCCATTTACAGCACTAAGCTCCCGCCGGCAGCCCTAAGCGCCCACCTACAGCCGTAATCGTCCACCAACAGACCTGAGCGCCCACCTATATCCCTAAGCGACCGCTTAAAGCCCTAAGCGCCCACCTACAGCCCTATGCGCCCACCTACAGCCCTACGCGCCCACATACAGTACTTAGCGCCCACCTACAGCCCTATGCGCCCACCTACAGCCCTAAGCGCACACCGGCAGCCCTCAGCGCCCACCTACAGCCCTGAGCGCACACCTACAGCCCTGAGGGCACACCTACAGCCCTCATCGCCCACCTGCAGCCCTACGCGCCCACCTACAGCCCTAAGCGCCCACCTACAGCCGTGAGCGCCCACCTCCAGCCCCGAGGGCGCACCTACAGCCCTAAGCGGCCACCTACAGACCTAAGCGCCCGCCGACAGCCCTGAGCGCCTATCTACAGCCCTAAACGCCCACCTAAAGCCCTAAGCGCCCACCTACAGCCCTGAGAGCCCACCCACAGCCCTAAGAGCCCACCTACATCCCTGAGCGCCCTTCTAAAGCACTAAGCGACCACCTACAGCCCTAAGCGCACACCTACAGCCCTGAGCGTCCACCTGCAGCACTAAGCGCCAGCCGACAGCCCGATTCGGCCGTCTACAGCCGTAATCGCCCACCAACAGACCTGAGCGCCCACCTATATCCCTAAGCGACCGCTTAAAGCCCTAAGCGCCCACCTACAGCCCTATGCGCCCACATACAGCCCTACGCGCCCACATACAGCCCTTAGCGCCCATCTACAGCCCTATGCGCCCACCTACAGACCTAAGCGCCCACCGGCAGCCCTCAGCGCCCACCTACAGCCCTGAGCGCACATCTACAGCTCTCATCGCCCACCTGCAGACCTACGCGCCCACCTACAGCCCTGAGCGACCTCCTCCAGCCCTGAGGGCGCACATACAGCCGTAAGCGCCCACCTACAGAACTAATCGCCCACCAACAGCCCTGAGCGCCCATCTGCAGCCCTAAGCGCCCACCTCCAGCCCTAAGCGCCCACCTCCAGCCCTTATCGCCCACCTACAGCCCTAAGCGCCCATCTAAAGCACTGAGCGACCACCTATATCCCTAAGCGCCCTCCTAAAGCCCTAATCGCCCACCTACCGCCCTAAGCGCCAACCTACAGCCGAAAGCGCCCACCAACAGCCCCAAGCGCCCATCTACAGAACTAACCGCCAGCCGACAGCCCTAATCGCCCACCTACCGCCCTAAGCGCCAACCTACAGCCGTAAGCGCCCACCAACAGCCCTGAGCGCCCATCTACAGCACTAACCGCCAGCCGACAGCCCTAAACGCCCACCTACAGCCCTCATTGCCCACCAACAGCCCTGAGCGACCAACGACATTCCTAAGCGACCACCTAAAGCCCTACGCGCCCACCTACAGCCCTAAACGCCCATCTAAAGCACTGAGCGACCAACTACAGCCCTAAGCGCCCACCTGTAGCCCACAGCGATGCCTAGAGCACTGAGCGCCTACCTACAGCCCAAATCGCCCACCAACAGCCCTGAACGCCCACCTACAGCCCTAAACGCCCACCTAACGCGCTAAGCGCCCACCTACAGCCCTGATCGCCCACCTACAGCCCTAAGAGCCCAACTATAGCCCTACGCGCCCACCTACAGCCCTAAGCGCCCTGTGACAGACCTAAGCCCACATCTACAGCCGTGATCGCCCACATACAGCCCTGAACGCCCACCGACAGCCCTAGGCGACCACCTACAGCCCTATTCGCCCACCTAGTGCCCTAAGCGCCCACCTATAACCCTAAGAGCCCTCCGACAGCCTTAAGCGCACATCTGCAGCCATGATCGCACACCTACAGCCCTCAGCGCCCACCTACAGCCCTAAGGGCCCACCTACAGCCCTAGGCGACCACCTACAGCCCTAAGCGCCCACCTAGTGACCTAAGCGACCACCAGCAGCGCTAAGCGCCCACGTACAGCCCTAAGCGCCCACCGACAGCCCTGAGCGCCCACCTACAGCCCTACGCGCCCACCTACATCCCTAAGCACATAGCTACAGCACGAAACGACCACGTACAGCCCTAACCGCCCAACTACAGCCCTGAGCGCCCATCTACAGCCCTAGTCGCCCACCTACAGCCCTAAGCGCCCACCTACCGCACTAAGCGCCAGCCGACAGCCCTAAGCGCCCACGTACAGCCCTAATCGCCCACCAACAGCCCTTAGCGCCCACCTGCGTCCCTAAGCGACCACATAAAGCCCTAAGTCCCCAACTACAGCCCTAAGCGGCCACCTACAGCCCTAAGCGCCCACCTACAGCTCTTAGCGCCCACCTACAGCCCTAAGCGCCCACCGGCAGCCCTCAGCGCCCACCTACAGCTCTTTGCGCCCACCTACAGCCCTAAGCGCCCACCGGCAGCCCGCAGCGCCCACCTACAGCTCTTTGCGCCCACCTACAGCCCTAAGCGCCCACCGGCAGCCCTCAGCGCCCACCTACAGCCCTGAGCGCACACCTTCAGCCCTGAGCGCACACCTACAGCCCTCATCGCCCACCTGCAGCCCTACGCGCCCACCTACAGCCCTAAGCGCCCACCTACAGCCCTGAGCGCCCACCTCCAGCCGTGAGGGCGCACATACAGCCGTAAGCGCCCACCTACAGAACTAATCGCCCACCAAAAGCCCTGAGCGCCCACCTGCAGCCCTAAGCGCCCACATCCAGCATTAAGCGCCAACCTACAGTCCTTACCGCCCACCTACAGCCCTAAGCGCCCATCTAAAGCACTGAGCGACCACCTATATCCCTAAGCGCCCTCCTACAGCCCTAATCGCCCACCTACCGCCCTAAGCGCCAACCTACAGCCGTAAGCGCCCACCATCAGCCCTAAGCGCCCATCTACAGAACTAACCGCCAGCCGACAGCCCTAAGCGCCCACCTACAGCCCTACGCGCCCACATACAGCCCTTAGCGCCCACCTACAGCCCTATGCGCCCACCTACAGCCCTAAGCGCACACCGGCAGCCCTCAGCGCCCACCTACAGCCCTGAGCGCACACCTACAGCCCTGAGGGCACACCTACAGCCCTCATCGCCCACCTGCAGCCCTACGCGCCCACCTACAGCCCTAAGCGCCCACCTACAGCCGTGAGCGCCCACCTCCAGCCCTGAGGGCGCACCAACAGCCCTAAGCGGCCACCTACAGACCTAAGCGCCCGCCGACAGACCTGAGCGCCCATCTACAGCCCTAAACGCCCACATAAAGCCCTAAGCGCCCACCTACAGCCCTGAGAGCCCTCCCACAGCCCTAACAGCCCACCTACATCCCTGAGCGCCCTTCTAAAGCACTAAGCGACCACCTGCAGCCCTAAGCGCACACCTACAGCCCTGAGCGTCCACCTGCAGCACTAAGCGCCAGCCGACAGCCCGAATCGGCCGTCTACAGCCGTAATCGCCCACCAACAGACCTGAGCGCCCACCTATATCCCTAAGCGACCGCTTAAAGCCCTAAGCGCCCACCTACAGCCCTATGCGCCCACCTACAGCCCTACGCGCACACATACAGCCCTTAGCGCCCACCTACAGCCCTATGCGCCCACCTACAGACATAAGCGCCCACCGGCAGCCCTCAGCGCCCACCGACAGCCCTGAGCGCACAACTACAGCCCTGAGCGCACACCTACAGCCCTCGTCGCCCACCTGCAGCCCTACGCGCCCACCTACAGACCTAAGCGCCCACATACAGCCCTGAGCGACCACCTCCAGCCCTGAGGGCGCACATACAGCCGTAAGCGCCCACCTACAGAACTAATCGCCCACCAACAGCCCTGAGCGCCCACCTGCAGCCCTAAGCGCCCACCTCCAGCCCTAAGCGCCCACCTACAGCCCTTACCGCCCACCTACAGCCCTAAGCGCCCATCTAAAGCACTGAGCGACCACCTATATCCCTAAGCGCCCTCTTACAGCCCTAATCGCCCAACTACCGCCCTAAGCGCCAACCTACAGCCGTAAGCGCCCACGAACAGCCCCAAGCGCCCATCTACAGAACTAACCGCCAGCCGACAGCCCTAAGCGCCCACCTACAGCCCTACGCGCCCACATACAGCCCTTAGCGCCCACATACAGCCCTAATCGCCCAACAATAGCCCCGAGCGCCCACCTACATCCCTATGTGACCACCTACAGACCTCAGCGCCCACCTACAGCCCTAAGCGCCCACCTACAGACCTAAGCGCCCGCCGACAGCCCTAAGCGCCCACCTACAGCCCTAATCGCCCACCAACAGCCCTGAGCGCCCACCTACAGCCATAATCGCCCATCTCAAGCCCTACGCGCCCACCTACAGTCGTGAGAGCCCAACCACAGCCCTCAGCGCCCACATACAGCCCTCAGCGCCCACCTAAACCCCTAAGCGCCCACCTACAGCCCTCAGCGCCCACCTACAGCCCTAAGCGCCCACCTAAAGCCCTAAGCGCCCACCTACATCCCCCAGCGCCCACCTACAGCCCTAAGTGCCCACCTACAGCACTCAGCGCCCACCTACATCCCTGAGCGCCCACCTACAGACCTAAGCGCCCACCTAAGGCGCTAATCGCCCACCTAAAGCCTTCAGCGCACACCTACAGCCCTGAGCGCACACCTACAGCCCTGAGCGCACACCTACAGCCCTCATCGCCCAACGACAGATCTAAGCGCCCGCCGACAGCCCTAAGCGCCCACCTACAGCCCTAATCGCCCGCCAACAGCCCTGAGCGCCCACCTACAGCCCTATGCGCCCACCTAAAGCCCTAAGCGCCCACCTACATCCCTCAGCGCCCACCTACAGCCCTAACTGCCCACCTACAGCCCTAAGTGCCCACCTACAGCACTCAGCGCCCACCTACAGCCCTGAGCGCCCACCTACAGCCCTAAGCGCCCACCTAAGGCGCTAATCGCCCACCTAAAGCCCTCAGCGCTCACCTACAGCCCTGAGCGCACACCTACAGCACTGAGCGCACACCTACAGCCCTCATCGCCCAACTGCAGCCATACGCGCCCAACTACAGCCCTTAGCGCCCACCTACAGCCCTGAGCGCCCACCTACAGCATGAGGGCGCACCTACAGCCGTAAGCGCCCACCTCCAGCCCTAAGCGCCCACCTACAGTCCTTACCGCCCACCTACAGCCCTAAGCGCCCATCTAAAGCACTGAGCGACCACCTACATCCCTAAGCGCCCTCCTACAGCCCTAATCGCCCACCTACCGCCCTAAGCGCCAACCTACCGCCGTAAGCGCCCACCAACAGCCCTAAGCGCCCATCTACAGCACTAACCGCCAGCCGACAGCCCTAAACGCCCACCTACAGCCCTCATTGCCCACCAACAGCCCTGAGCGACCAACTACATTACTAAGCGACCACCTAAAGCCCTACGCGCCCACCTACAGCCCTAATCGCCCATCTAAAGCACTGAGCGACCAACTACAGCCCTAAGCGCCCACCTGTAGCCCACAGCGCTTCCGAGAGCACTGAGCGCCTACCTACAGCCCTAATCGCCCACCAACAGCGCTGAACGCCCACCTACAGCCCTAAACGCCCACCTAAAGCGCTAAGCGCCCACCTACAGCCCTGATCGCCCACCTACAGCCCTAAGAGCCCAACTACAGCCCTAGTCGCCCACCTACAGCCCTAAGCGCCCAACTACCGCACTAAGCGCCAGCCGTCAGCCATAAGCGCCCACGTACAGCCCTAATCGCCCACCAACAGCCCTGAGCGCCCACCTACATCCCTAAGCGACCACATAAAGCCCTAACTCCCCTCCTACAGCCCTAAGCGGCCACTTACAGCCCTAAGCGCCCACCTACAGCTCTTAGCGCCCACCTACAGCCCTAAGCGCCCACATAAAGCCGTAAGCGCCCACCTACAGCTCTTAGCGCCCACCTACAGCCCTAAGCGGCCAACTACAGCCCTAAAAGCCCACCTACAGCGCTAAGCGCCCAACTACAGTCCTGAGCGCCCAGCTACCACTCTAAGCGCCAAACTACAGGCGTAAGCGCCCACCTACAGCCCTAAGCGCCCATTTACAGCACTAAGCTCCCGCCGGCAGCCCTAAGCGCCCACCTACAGCCGTAATCTCCCACCAACAGACCTGAGCGCCCACCTATATACCTAAGCTACCGCTTAAAGCCCTAAGCGCCCACCTACAGCCCTATGCGCCCACCTACAGCCCTACGCGCCCACATACAGCCCTTAGCGCCCACATACAGCCCTATGCGCCCTCCTACAGCCCTAGGCGCCCACCGGCAGCCCTCAGCGCCCACCTACAGCCCTGAGCGCACACCTACAGCCGTGAGCGCACACCTACAGCCCTCATCGCCCACCTGCAGCCCTAGGCGCCCACCTACAGCACTAAGCGCCCACCTACAGCCCTGAGCGCCCACCTCCAGCCCTGAGGGCGCACATACAGCCGTAAGCGCCCACCTACAGACCTAATCGCCCATCAACAGCCCTGAGCGCCCACCTGCAGCCCTAAGCGCCCACCTCCAGCACTAAGCGCCCACCTACATCCCTTATCGCTCACCTACAGCCCTAAGCGCCCATCTAAAGCACTGAGCGACCAACTATATCCCAAAGCGCCCTCCTACAGCCCTAATCTCCCACCTACCGCCCTAAGCGGCAACCTATAGCCGTAAGCGCCCACCATCAGCCCTAAGCGCCCATCTACAGAACTAACCGCCAGCCGACAGCCCTAAGCGCCCACCTACAGCCCTACGCGCCCACATACAGCCCATAGCGCCCACCTACAGCCCTATGCGCCCACATACAGCCCTTAACGCCCACCTAAAGCCCTAAGCGCCCACCTACAGCCCTGAGAGCCCACCCACAGCCCTAAGAGACCACCTACATCCCTGAGCGCCCTTCTAAAGCACTAAGCGACCACCTACAGCCCTAAGCGCACACCTACAGCCCTGAGCGTCCACCTGCAGCACTAAGCGCCAGCCGACAGCCCGAAACGGCCGTCTACAGCCCTAATCGCCCAACAACAGCCCCCAGCGCCCATCTACATGCCTAAGTGACCACCTGAAGCCCTTAGCGCCCACCTACAGCCCTAAGCGCCCACCTACAGCCCTAAGCGCCCGCCGACAGCCCTAGGCGCCCACCTACAGCCTTAATCGCCCACCAACAGCCCTGACCGCCCAACTAAAGCCCTAAGAGACCACCTACAGCCCCGAGAGCCCAACGGCAGCCCTAAGAGCCCAACTGCAGCCCAGAGCGCCCATCGAAAGCACTGAGCGACCACCTACAGCCCTAAGCGCCCTCCTAGAGCCCTCATCGCCCACCTACCACCCTAAGCGCCACAATACAGCCGTAAGCGCCCACATACAGCCCTAAGCGCCCACCTACAGCACTAAGCGCCAGCCGACAGCCCGAAGCGCCCGTCTACAGCCCGAATCGCCCATCAACAGCCCTGAGCGCCCACCTACATCCCTAAGTGACCACCTGAAGCCCTATGCGCCCACCTACATCCCAAAGCGCCCGCCGACAACCCTGATCGCCCACCTACAGCCCTAAACGCCCACCTAAAGCCCTAAGCGCCCACCTACAGCCCTGAGAGCCCACCCACAGCCCTACGAGCCCACCTATATCCCTAAGCGCCCTCCTACAGCCCTAATCTCCCACCTACCGCCCTAAGCGGCAACCTACAGCCGTAAGCGCCCACCATCAGCCCTAAGCGCCCATCTACAGAACTATCCGCCAGCCGACAGCCCTAAGCGCCCACCTACAGCCCTACGCGCCCACATACAGCCCTTAGCGCCCACCTGCAGCCCTATGCGCCCACCTACAGTCCTAAGCGCCCACCGGCAGCCCTCAGCGCCCACCTACAGCCCTGAGCGCACACCTACAGCCCTGAGCGCACACCTACAGCCCTCATCGCCCACCTGCAGCCCTACGCGCCCACCTACAGACCTAAGCGCCCACCTACAGCCCTCATCGCCCACCTGCAGCCCTACGCGCCCACCTACAGACCTAAGCGCCCACCTACAGCCGTGAGCGCCCACCTCCAGCCCTGAGGGCGCACATACAGCCGTAAGCGCCCACCTACAGACCTAATCGCCCACCAACAGCCCTGAGCGCCCACCTGCAGCCCTAAGCGCCCACCTCCAGCCCTAAGCGCCCACCTACAGCACTTACCGCCCACCTACAGCACTAAGCGCCCATCTAAAGCACTGAGCGACCAACTATATCCCTAAGCGCCCTCCTACAGCCCTAATCGCCCACATACCGCCCTAAGCGCCAACCTACAGCCGTAAGCGCCCACCAACAGCCCTAAGCGCCCTTCTACAGAACTAACCGCCAGCCGACAGCCCTAAGCGCCCACCTACAGCCCTAAGCGGCCACCTACAGACCTAAGCGCCCGCCGACAGCCCTGAGCGCCCACCTACAGCCCTAAACGCCCACCTAAAGCCCTAAGCGCCCACCTACAGCC
Source organism: Hydrolagus colliei (assembly GCA_035084275.1). Taxonomy (NCBI): domain Eukaryota; kingdom Metazoa; phylum Chordata; class Chondrichthyes; order Chimaeriformes; family Chimaeridae; genus Hydrolagus; species Hydrolagus colliei. The sequence continues at coordinate 703,917 of JAYJKW010000004.1, read as the reverse complement.
CTGAGAGCCCACCCACAGCCCTAAGAGCCCACCTACATCCCTGAGCGCCCTTCTAAAGCACTAAGCGACCACCTACAGCCCTAAGCGCACACCTACAACCCTGAGCGTCCACCTGCAGCACTAAGCGCAAGCCGACAGCCCGAAACGGCCGTCTACAACCCTAATCGCCCAACAACAGCCCCCAGTTCCCATCTACATCCCTAAGTGACCACCTGAAGCCCTTAGCGCCCACCTACAGCCCACAGCGCCCATCTACAGCCCTAAGCGCCCGCCGACAGCCCTAAGCGCCCACCTACAGCCCTTACAGCCCACCTACAGCCCTAAGCGCCCATCTAAAGCACTGAGCGACCACCTATATCCCTAAGCGCCCTCCTACAGCCCTAATCGCCCACCTACAGCCCTACGCGCCCACATACAGCCCTTAGCGCCCACCTACAACCCTATGCGCCCACCTACAGCCCTAAGCGCCCACCGGCAACCCTCAGCGCCCACCTACAGCTCTGAGCGCACACCTACAGCCCTGAGCGCACACCTACAGCCCTCATCGCCCACCTGCAGCCCTACGCGCCCACCTACAGCCCTAAGCGCCCACCTACAGCCCTGAGCGCCCATCTCCAGCCCTGATGGCGCACATACAGCCGTAAGCGCCCACCCACAGACCTAATCGCCCTCCAACAGCCCTGAGCGCCCACCTACAGCCCTAAGCGCCCACCTCCAGCCCTAAGCGCCCAACTACAGCCGTTACCGCCCACCTACAGCGCTAAGCGCCCATCTAAAGCACTGAGCGACCACCTATATCCCGAAGCGCCCTCCTACAGCCCTAATCGCCCACCTACCGCCCTAAGCGCCAACCTACAGCCGTAAGCGCCCACCAACAGCCCTAAGCGCCCATCTACAGAACTAACCGCCAGCCGACAGCCCTATGCGCCCGCCGACAGCCCTAAGCGCCCACCTACAGCCCCAATCGCCCACCAACAGCCCTGAGCGCCCACCTACAGCCATAATCGCCCACCTCATGCCCTACGCGCCCACCTACTGTCGTGAGAGCCCAACCACAGCCCTCAGCGCCCACCTACAGCAATCAGCGCCCACCTACAGCCCTCAGCGCCCACCTACAGCCCTAAGCGCCCACCTACAGCCGTGAGCGCCCACCTCCAGCCCTGAGGGCGCACATACAGCCGTAAGCGCCCACCTACAGACCTAATCGCCCACCAACAGACCTGAGCGCCCACCTGCAGCCCTAAGCGCCCACCTACAGCCTTAAGCGCCCACCTACAGCACTTACCGCCCACCTACAGCACTAAGCGCTCATCTAAAGCACTGAGCGACCACCAATATCCCTAAGCGCCCTCCTACAGCCCTAATCGCCCACCTACCGCCCTAAGCGCCAACATACAGCCGTAAGCGCCCACCAACAGCCCTAAGCGCCCATCTACAGAACTAACCGCCAGCCGACAGCCCTAAGCGCCCACCTACAGCCCTAAGCGGCCACCTACAGACCTACGCGCCCGCCGACAGCCCTGAGCGCCCACCTACAGCCCTAAACGCCCACCTAAAGACCTAAGCGCCCACCTACATACCTGAGAGCCCACCCACAGCCCTAAGAGCGCACCTACATCCCTGAGCGCCCTTCTAAAGCACTAAGCGACCACCTACAGCCCTTAGCACACACCTACAGCCCTGAGCGTCCACCTGCAGCACTAAGCGCCAGCCGACAGCCCGAAACGGCCGTCTACAGCCCTAATCGCCCAACAACAGCCCCCAGCGCCCATCTACATCCCTAAGTGACCACCTGAAGCCCTTAGCGCCCACCTACAGCCCAAAGCGCCCACCTACAGCCCTAAGCGCCCGCCGACAGCCCTAAACGCCCACCTACAGCCCTTACAGCCCACCTACAGCCCTAAGCGCCCATCTAAAGCACTGAGCGACCACCTATATCCCTAAGCGCCCTCCTACAGCCCTAATCGCCCAACTACAGCCCCACGCGCCCACATCCAGCCCTTAGCGCCCACCTACAACCCTATGCGCCCACCTACAGCCCTAAGCGCCCACCTACAGCCCTAGGCGCCCACCTACAGCCCTTACCGCCCACCAACAGCCCTGAGCGACCAACGACATTCCTAAGCGACCACCTAAAGCCCTACGCGCCCACCTACAGCCCTAAACGCCCATCTAAAGCACTGAGCGACCAACTACAGCCCTAAGCGCCCACCTGTAGCCAACAGCGCTTCCTAGAGCACTGAGCGCCCACCTACAGACCTAATCGCCCACCTACAGCACAAAGCGCACACCTACAGCCCTAGGCGCCCACCTCCAGCCCTAAGCGCCCACCTACAGCCCTTACCGCCCACCTATAGCCCTAAGCGCCCATCTAAAGCACTGAGCGACCACCTACATCCCTAAGCGCCCTCCTACAGCCCTAATCGCCCACCTAACGCCCTAAGCGCCAACATACAGCCGTAAGCGCCCACCAACAGCCCTAAGCGCCCATCTACAGCACTAACCGCCAGCCGACAGCCCTAAACGCCCACCTACTGCCCTCATTGCCCACCAACAGCCCTGAGCGACCAACGACATTCCTAAGCGACCACCTAAAGCCCTACGCGCCCACCTACAGCCCTAAACGCCCATCTAAAGCACTGAGCGACCAACTACAGCCCTAAGCGCCCACCTGTAGCCAACAGCGCTTCCTAGAGCACTGAGCGCCCACCTACAGACCTAATCGCCCACCTACAGCCTTAAGCGCCCACCTACAGCACTTACCGCCCACCTACAGCACTAAGCGCCCATCTAAAGCACTGAGCGACCACCAATATCCCTAAGCGCCCTCCTACAGCCCTAATCGCCCACCTACCGCCCTAAGCGCCAACATACAGCCGTAAGCGCCCACCAACAGCCCTAAGGGCCCATCTACAGAACTCACCGCCCGCCGACAGCCCTAAGCGCCCACCTACAGCCCTAAGCGGCCACCTACAGACCTACGCGCCCGCCGACAGCCCTGAGCGCCCACCTACAGCCCTAAACGCCCACCTAAAGCCATAAGCGCCCACCTACATACCTGAGAGCCCACCCACAGCCCTAAGAGCGCACCTACATCCCTGAGCGCCCTTCTAAAGCACTAAGCGACCACCTACAGCCCTTAGCACACACCTACAGCCCTGAGCGTCCACCTGCAGCACTAAGCGCCAGCCGACAGCCCGAAACGGCCGTCTACAGCCCTAATCGCCCAACAACAGCCCCCAGCGCCCATCTACATACCTAAGTGACCACTTGAAGCCCTTAGCGCCCACCTACAGCCCAAAGCGCCCACCTACAGCCCTAAGCGCCCGCCGACAGCCCTAAACGCCCACCTACAGCCCTTACAGCCCACCTACAGCCCTAAGCGCCCATCTAAAGCACTGAGCGACCACCTATATCCCTAAGCGCCATCCTACAGCCCTAATCGCCCAACTACAGCCCCACGCGCCCACATACAGCCCTTAGCGCCCACCCACAACCCTATGCGCCCACCTACAACCCTAAGCGCCCACCTACAGCCCTAGGCGCCCACCTACAGCACTTACCGCCCACCAACAGCCCTGAGCGACCAACGACATTCCTAAGCGACCTCCTAAAGCCCTACGCGCCCACCTACAGCCCTAAACGCCCATCTAAAGCACTGAGCGACCAACTACAGCCCTAAGCGCCCACCTGTAGCCAACAGCGCTTCCTAGAGCACTGAGCGCCCACCTACAGACCTAATCGCCCACCTACAGCACTAAGCGCACACCTACAGCCCTAGGCGCCCACCTCCAGCCCTAAGCGCCCACCTACAGCCCTTACCGCCCACCTATAGCCCTAAGCGCCCATCTAAAGCACTGAGCGACCACCTACATCCCTAAGCGCCCTCCTACAGCCCTAATCGCCCACCTAATGCCCTAAGCGCCAACCTACAGCCGTAAGCGCCCACCAACAGCCCTAAGCGCCCATCTACAGCACTAACCGCCAGCCGACAGCCCTAAACGCCCACCTACTGCCCTCATTGCCCACCAACAGCCCTGAGCGACCAACGACATTCCTAAGCGACCACCTAAAGCCCTAAGCGCCCACCTACAGCCCTGAGAGCCCACCCACAGCCCTAAGAGCCCACCTACATCCCTGAGCGCCCTTCTAAAGCACTGAGCGACCACCTACAGCCCTTATCGCACACCTACAGCCCTGAGCGTCCACCTGCAGCACTGAGCGACCAACTGCAGCCCTAAGCGCACATCTACAGCCCTAAGCGCACACCTGTAGCCAACAGCGCTTCCTAGAGCACTGAGCGCCCACCTACAGACCTAATCGCCCACCTACAGCACTAAGCGCACACCTACAGCCCTAGGCGCCCACCTCCAGCCCTAAGCGCCCACCTACAGCCCTTACCGCCCACCTATAGCCCTAAGCGCCCATCTAAAGCACTGAGCGACCACCTACATCCCTAAGCGCCCTCCTACAGCCCTAATCGCCCACCTAACGCCCTAAGCGCCAACCTACAGCCGTAAGCGCCCACCAACAGCCCTAAGCGCCCATCTACAGCACTAACCGCCAGCCGACAGCCCTAAACGCCCACCTACTGCCCTCATTGCCCACCAACAGCCCTGAGCGACCAACGACATTCCTAAGCGACCACCTAAAGCCCTACGCGCCCACCTACAGCCCTAAACGCCCATCTAAAGCACTGAGCGACCAACTACAGCCCTAAGCGCCCACCTGTAGCCAACAGCGCTTCCTAGAGCACTGAGCGCCCACCTACAGACCTAATCGCCCACCTACAGCCTTAAGCGCCCACCTACAGCACTTACCGCCCACCTACAGCACTAAGCGCCCATCTAAAGCACTGAGCGACCACCAATATCCCTAAGCGCCCTCCTACAGCCCTAATCGCCCACCTACCGCCCTAAGCGCCAACATACAGCCGTAAGCGCCCACCTACAGCCCTAAACGCCCATCTAAAGCACTGAGCGACCAACTACAGCCCTAAGCGCCCACCTACAGCCCTGAAAGCCCACCCACAGCCCTAAGAGCGCACCTACATCCCTGAGCGCCCTTCTAAAGCACTAAGCGACCACCTACAGCCCTTAGCACACACCTACAGCCCTGAGCGTCCACCTGCAGCACTAAGCGCCAGCCGACAGCCCGAAACGGCCGTCTACAGCCCTAATCGCCCAACAACAGCCCCCAGCGTCCATCTACATCCCTAAGTGACCACCTGAAGCCCTTAGCGCCCACCTACAGCCCAAAGCGCCCACCTACAGCCCTAAGCGCCCGCCGACAGCCCTAAGCGCCCACCTACAGCCCTTACAGCCCACCTACAGCCCTAAGCGCCCATCTAAAGCACTGAGCGACCACCTATATCCCTAAGCGCCCTCCTACAGCCCTAATCGCCCACCTACAGCCCTACGCGCCCACATACAGCCCTTAGCGCCCACCTACAACCATATGCGACCAACGACATTCCTAAGCGACCACCTAAAGCCCTACGCGCCCACCTACAGCCCTAAACGCCCATCTAAAGCACTTAGCGACCAACTACAGCCCTAAGCGCCCACCTGTAGCCCACAGCGCTTCCTGGAGCACTGAGCGCCCACCTACAGACCTAATCGCCCACCTACAGCACTAAGCGCCCACCTACAGCCCTAGGCGCCCACCTCCAGCCCTAAGCGCCCACCTAAAGCCCTTACCGCCCACCTACAGCCCTAAGCGCCCATCTAAAGCACTGAGCGACCACCTACATACCTAAGCGCCCTCCTACAGCCCTAATCGCCCACCGAACACCCTAAGCGCCCACCTACAGACCTAATCGCCCACCAACAGCCCTGAGCGCCCACCTGCAGCCCTAAGCGCCCACCTCCAGTCCTAAGCGCCCACCTACAGCCCTTACCGCCCACCTACAGCGCTAAGCGCCCATCTAAAGCACTGAGCGACCACCTATATCCCTAAGCGCCCTCCTACAGCCCTAATCGCCCACCTACCGCCCTAAGCGCCAACCTACAGCCGTAAGCGCCCACCAACAGCCCTAAGCGCCCATCTACAGAACTACCCGCCTGCCGACAGCCCTAAGCGCCCATCTACAGCCCTAAGCGGCCACCTACAGCCCTAAGCGCCCGCCGACAGCACTGAGCGCCCACCTACAGCCCTAAACGCCCACCTAAAGCCCTAAGCGCCCACCTACAGCCCTGAGAGCCCACCCACAGCCCTAAGAGCCCACCTACATCCCTGAGCGCCCTTCTAAAGCACTGAGCGACCACCCACAGCCCTTATCGCACACCTACAGCCCTGAGCGTCCACCTGCAGCACTGAGCGACCAACTGCAGCCCTAAGCGCACATCTACAGCCCTAAGCGCACACCTACAGCCCTAAGTGCCCACCTACAGCCCTCAGCGCCCACCTACATCCATCAGCGCCTACCTACAGCCCTAAGTGCCCACCTACAGCCCTCAGCGCCCACCTACAGCCCTAAGCGCACACCTACAGCCCTGAGCGCCCAACTACAGCCCTATGCGCACACCTACAGCCCTGAGCGCCCACCTACAGCTCTAAGCGCCCACCTAAAGCCCTAAGCGCCCACCCACAACCCTAAGCGCCCACCTACAGCCCTAAGCGCCCACCGACTTCCCTAGGCGCCCACCTACAGCCCTAATCGCCCACCAACAGCCCTGACCGCCCACCTAAAGCCCTAAGAGCCCACCTACAGCTCTGAGAGCCCAACGACAGCCCTAATAGCCCACCTACTGCCCTGAGCGCGCATCTAAAGCATTGATCGACCATCTAAAGCCCTAAGCGCCCACCTACAGCCCTCATCGCCCACCTACCGCCCTAAGCGCCATATTACAGCCGTAAGCGCCCACATATAGCCCTAAGCGCCCACCTACAGCACTAAGCGCCAGCCGACAGCCCGAAGCGCCCGTCTACAGCCCTAATCGCCCAACAACAGCCCTGAGCGAACATCTACAGCGCTAAGCGCCCACCTAAAGCCCTAAGCGTCCACCTACATCCCATAGCTCCCACCTACAGCCCTAAGCGACCGCCGACAGCACAAAGCGCCCACCTACAGCCCTAATCGCCCACCAACAGCCCTGAGCGCCCACCTACAGCCATAAACGCCCGCCTAAAGACAAACGCGCCCACCTACTGTCGTGAGAGCCCAACGACAGCCCTAAGAGCGCACATACAGCCCTGAGCGCTCATCTAAAGCACTGAGCGACCACCTACAGCCCTAAGCGCACAACTACAGCCCTCATCGCCCACCTACCGCCCTAAGCGCCATATTACAGCCGTAAGCGCCCACATATAGCCCTAAGCGCCCACCTACAGCACTAAGCGCCAGCCGACAGCCCGAAGCGCCCGTCTACAGCCCTAATCGCCCAACAACAGCCCTGAGCGACCATCTACAGCGCTAAGCGCCCACCTAAAGCCCTAATCGCCCACCTGCATCCCTCAGCGACCACCTACAGCCCTAGGTGCCCACCTACAGCCCTAATCGCCCACCAACAGCCTTGAGCGCCCACCAACAGACCTAAGCGCCCACCTACATCCCTAAGCTACCGCTTAAAGCCCTACGCGCCCACCTACAGCCGTAAGCGCCCACCTAAAGCACTAAGCGCCCACCTACAGCCCTACGCGCCCACCTGCAGCCCTACGCTCCCACCTACAGCCCTTAGCGCCCATCTAGTGCCCTAAGCGGCCACCTACAGAGCTAAGCGCCCACCTACAGCTCTAAGCGCCATACTACAGCCGTAAGCGCCCATCTGCAGCACTAAGCGCCAGCCGACAGCCCTAAGCGCCCACGTACAGCCCTAGTCGCCCACCAACAGCCCTGAGCGCCCACCTACAGCCCTAAGCGCGCACTTAAAGCACTAGGCGCCCACCTACAGCCCTAATCGATCACCTACAGCCTTAAGCGCCAACCTACAGTTCTGAGCGCCCACCTACAGCGCTGAGAGCCCGACCACAGCACTGAGAGTTCACCTACTGCCCTAAACAGCCACCTAAAGCACTGAGCGACAACCTACAGCTCTAATCGCCCACCTGCAGCCCTAAGCGCCCACCTGCAGCCCTAAGCGCCCACCTGCAGCCAACAGCGCCACGTAGAGCATTGAGCGCCTACCGACAGCTATAATCCTCCACCTACAGCCCTAAGCGCCCAACTACAGCCCGAATCGCTCACCAACAGCCCTGAGCGCCCACCTACAGCCCGAAACGCCCACCTAAAGCGCTAAGCGCCCACCTACAGCCCTGAGCGCCCACCTACAGCCCTAAGAGCCCACCTACAGCCCTACGCGCCCACCTACAGCCCTAAGCGCCCTCTGACAGACATAACCGCACATCTACCGCCATGATCGCCCACATACAGCCCTTAGCGCCCACCTACAGCCCGAGGCGACCACCTACAGCCCTAATCGCCCACCTAGTGCACTAAGCGCCCACCTACAGCCCTAAGCGTCCACCTACAGCCCTAAGCGCCCTCCGACAGACCTCAGCGCACATCTACAGTCATGATCGCCCACCTACTGCCCTCAGCGCCCACCTACAGCCCTAAGAGCCCACCTACTGCCCTAGGCGACCACCTACAGCCCTACTCGCCCACCTAGTGCCCTAAGCGACCACCTACAGCGCTAAGCGCCCACCTACAGCCCTAGGCGCCCACCTACGGCCCTGATCGCCTACCTACACATTTGAGCACCCAACTACATCCCTAATCGCCCACCTACCGCCAAACTACAGCCGTAAGCGCCCACCTACAGCCCTAAGCGCCCACCTACAGACCTGAGCGTCCACCTAAAGATCTAAGCTCCAAACTACAGGCCGGTGCGCCCACCTACCGCCCTAAGAGCCCACCTACAGCCCTAAGCGTCCACCCACAGCCCTGAGCGCTCACCCACAGCCCTAAGCGCCCACCTACAGCTCTAAGTGCCCCCCTACAGCCCTGAGCGTCCACCAACCGCCCTAAGCGCCAACCTACAGTCCTAAGCGCCCACCTACAGCGCTAAGCGCCCGCCGACAGCCCTAACCGCCGACCTACAGCCCTGAGCGCACATCGACAGCCCTAAACGCCCACCTAAAGACCTAAGCGCCCATCTACAGGCCTAAGCGCCCACCTGCAGCATTAAGCGCCCACCAACAGCCCTACGCGCCCTCCGACAGCCCTAAGCGCACATCTACAGCCATGATCGCCCACCTACAGCCCTCAGCGCCCACCTACAGCCCTAAGCGCCCACCTAGTGACCTAAGCGACCACCTGCAGCGCTAAGCGCCCAAGTACAGCCCTAAGCGCCCACCGACAGCCCTGAGCGCCCACCTACAGCCCTAATCACCGAGCTACAGCACGAAGCGACCACGTACAGCCCAGATCGCCCAACTACAGCCCTGAGCGCCCACCTACAGCCCTAATCGCCCACCTACAGCCCTAAGCGCCCACCTACTGCCCTGAACGTCCACCTACAGCCCTACGCGACCACCTACAGCCCTAACCGCCCACCTACAGCCCTAAGTCCCCCCCTACAGGCCTGAGCGTCCACCTACCGCCCTAAGCGCCACCCTACAGCCCTAAGCGCCCACCTACAGTCCTAAGCGCCCACCTACAGCGCTAATCGCCCGCCGAATGCCCTAACCGCCGACCTGCAGCCCTGAGCGCCCACCGACAGCCCTCAACGCCCACCTAAAGACCTAAGCGCCCACCTACAGCCCTAATCGCCAACCTACATCCCTAAGCGCCCACCTACAGCCCTAAGCGCCCACCTACCGCACTAAGCGCCAGCCGACAGCCCTAAGCGACCACGTACAGCCCTAATCGCCCACTAACAGCCTTGAGCACCCAACTACATCCCTCCGCGATCACAAAAAGCCCTAAGACCCCACCTACAGGCCTAAGCGCCCACGTACAGCCCTATGCGCCCACCTACAGCTCGTAGCGCCCACCTACAGCCCTAAGCGCCCACTTACAGCCCTAAGCGCCCACCTACAGCTCGTAGCGCCCACCTACAGCCCTAATCACCCAGCTACAGCACGAAGCGACCACGTGCAGCCCAGATCGCCCAACTACAGCCCTGAGCGCCCACCTACAGCTCTGATCGCCCACCTACAGCCCTAAGCGCCCACCTACAGCCCTAAGCGCCCACCTACCGCACTAAGCGCCAGCGGACAGCCCTAAGCGCCCACGTACAGCCCTAATCGCCCACCAACAGCCTTGAGCGCCCACCTACATCCCTAAGCGACCACATAAAGCCCTAAGACCCCACCTACAGGCCTAAGCGCCCACTTACAGCCCTATGCGCACACCTACTGCTCTTAGCGCCCACCTACAGCCCTAAGCGCCCACTTACAGCCCTAAGCGCCCACCTACAGCTCTTAGCGCCCACCTACATCGCTAAGCGCCCACCTACAGCCCTAAGCTCCCACCTACAGCGCTAAGCGCCCAACTGCAGTCCTGAGCGCCCAGCTACCACTCTAAGCGCCAAACTACAGCCGTAAGCGCCCACCTACAGCCCTAAGCGCCCATTTACAGCACTAAGCTCCCGCCGACAGCCCGAAGCGCCCACCTACAGCCGCAATCGCGCACCATCAGACCTGAGCGCCCACCTACATCCCTAAGCGACCGCTTAAAGCCCTAAGCGCCCACCTAAAGCCCTAAGCGCCCACCTACAGCCCTCAGCGCCCACCTACAGCCCTGGGCGCACACCTACATCCCTCATCGCCCACCTGCAGCCCTACGCGCCCATCTACAGCCCTAAGCGCCCACCTACAGCCCTGAGCGCCCACCGCCAGCCCTGAGGGCGCACCTACAGCCGTAAGCGCCCACCTACAGACCTAATCGCACACCAACAGCCCTGAGCGCCCACCTACAGCCCTAAGCGCCCACCTACAGCCCTAAGCGTCCACCTACAGCCCTAAGCGCCCTCCGACAGCCCTAAGCGCACATCTACAGCCATGATCGCCCACCTACAGCCATCAGCGCCCACCTACAGCCCTAAGCGCCCACATAAAGCCCTAAGACCCCACCTACAGGCCTTGTGCGACCAACTACATCCCTAAGCGACCACATAAAGCCCTAAGAACCCACCTACAGGCCTAAGCGCCCACTTACAGCCCTATGCGCCCACCTACAGCTCTTAGCGCCCACCTACAGCCCTAAGCGCCCATTTACAGCCCTAAGCGCCCACCTACAGCTCTTAGCGCCCACCTACAGCCCTAATCACCCAGCTACAGCACGAATCGACCACGTACAGCCCAGATCGCCCACCTACAGCCCTGAGCGCCCACCTACAGCCCTAATCGCCAACCTACAGCCCTAAGCGCCCACCTACTGCCCTGAACGCCCACCTACAGCCCTACGCGACCACCTACACCCCTAACCGCCCACCTACAGCCCTAATTCCCCCCCTACAGCCCTGAGCGTCCACGTACCGCCCTACTCGCCACCCTACAGCCCTAAGCGCCCACCTACAGTCCTAAGCGCCCACCTACAGCGCTAATCGCCCGCCGAATGCCCTAACCGCCGACCTACAGCCCTGAGCGCCCACCGACAGCCCTCAACGCCCACCTAAAGACCTAAGCGCCCACCTACAGCCCTAATCGCCAACCTACAGCCCTAAGCGCCCACCTACAGCCCTAAGCGCCCACCTACCGCACTAAGCGCCAGCCGAAAGCCCTGAGCGCCCACCTACAGCCCGAAACGCCCACCTAAAGCGCTAAGCGCCCACCTACAGCCCTGAGCGCCCACCTACAGCCCTAAGAGCCCACCTACAGCCCTACGCGCCCACCTACAGCCCTAAGCGCCCTCTGACAGACATAACCGCACATCTACCGCCATGATCGCCCACATACAGCCCTTAGCGCCCACCTACAGCCCGAGGCGACCACCTACAGCCCTAATCGCCCACCTAGTGCACTAAGCGCCCACCTACAGCCCTAAGCGTCCACCTACAGCCCTAAGCGCCCTCCGACAGACCTCAGCGCACATCTACAGTCATGATCGCCCACCTACTGCCCTCAGCGCCCACCTACAGCCCTAAGAGCCCACCTACTGCCCTAGGCGACCACCTACAGCCCTACTCGCCCACCTAGTGCCCTAAGCGACCACCTACAGCGCTAAGCGCCCACCTACAGCCCTAGGCGCCCACCTACGGCCCTGATCGCCTACCTACACATTTGAGCACCCAACTACATCCCTAATCGCCCACCTACCGCCAAACTACAGCCGTAAGCGCCCACCTACAGCCCTAAGCGCCCACCTACAGACCTGAGCGTCCACCTAAAGATCTAAGCTCCAAACTACAGGCCGGTGCGCCCACCTACCGCCCTAAGAGCCCACCTACAGCCCTAAGCGTCCACCCACAGCCCTGAGCGCTCACCCACAGCCCTAAGCGCCCACCTACAGCTCTAAGTGCCCCCCTACAGCCCTGAGCGTCCACCAACCGCCCTAAGCGCCAACCTACAGTCCTAAGCGCCCACCTACAGCGCTAAGCGCCCGCCGACAGCCCTAACCGCCGACCTACAGCCCTGAGCGCACATCGACAGCCCTAAACGCCCACCTAAAGACCTAAGCGCCCATCTACAGGCCTAAGCGCCCACCTGCAGCATTAAGCGCCCACCAACAGCCCTACGCGCCCTCCGACAGCCCTAAGCGCACATCTACAGCCATGATCGCCCACCTACAGCCCTCAGCGCCCACCTACAGCCCTAAGCGCCCACCTAGTGACCTAAGCGACCACCTGCAGCGCTAAGCGCCCAAGTACAGCCCTAAGCGCCCACCGACAGCCCTGAGCGCCCACCTACAGCCCTAATCACCGAGCTACAGCACGAAGCGACCACGTACAGCCCAGATCGCCCAACTACAGCCCTGAGCGCCCACCTACAGCCCTAATCGCCCACCTACAGCCCTAAGCGCCCACCTACTGCCCTGAACGTCCACCTACAGCCCTACGCGACCACCTACAGCCCTAACCGCCCACCTACAGCCCTAAGTCCCCCCCTACAGGCCTGAGCGTCCACCTACCGCCCTAAGCGCCACCCTACAGCCCTAAGCGCCCACCTACAGTCCTAAGCGCCCACCTACAGCGCTAATCGCCCGCCGAATGCCCTAACCGCCGACCTGCAGCCCTGAGCGCCCACCGACAGCCCTCAACGCCCACCTAAAGACCTAAGCGCCCACCTACAGCCCTAATCGCCAACCTACATCCCTAAGCGCCCACCTACAGCCCTAAGCGCCCACCTACCGCACTAAGCGCCAGCCGACAGCCCTAAGCGACCACGTACAGCCCTAATCGCCCACTAACAGCCTTGAGCACCCAACTACATCCCTCCGCGATCACAAAAAGCCCTAAGACCCCACCTACAGGCCTAAGCGCCCACGTACAGCCCTATGCGCCCACCTACAGCTCGTAGCGCCCACCTACAGCCCTAAGCGCCCACTTACAGCCCTAAGCGCCCACCTACAGCTCGTAGCGCCCACCTACAGCCCTAATCACCCAGCTACAGCACGAAGCGACCACGTGCAGCCCAGATCGCCCAACTACAGCCCTGAGCGCCCACCTACAGCTCTGATCGCCCACCTACAGCCCTAAGCGCCCACCTACAGCCCTAAGCGCCCACCTACCGCACTAAGCGCCAGCGGACAGCCCTAAGCGCCCACGTACAGCCCTAATCGCCCACCAACAGCCTTGAGCGCCCACCTACATCCCTAAGCGACCACATAAAGCCCTAAGACCCCACCTACAGGCCTAAGCGCCCACTTACAGCCCTATGCGCACACCTACTGCTCTTAGCGCCCACCTACAGCCCTAAGCGCCCACTTACAGCCCTAAGCGCCCACCTACAGCTCTTAGCGCCCACCTACATCGCTAAGCGCCCACCTACAGCCCTAAGCTCCCACCTACAGCGCTAAGCGCCCAACTGCAGTCCTGAGCGCCCAGCTACCACTCTAAGCGCCAAACTACAGCCGTAAGCGCCCACCTACAGCCCTAAGCGCCCATTTACAGCACTAAGCTCCCGCCGACAGCCCGAAGCGCCCACCTACAGCCGCAATCGCGCACCATCAGACCTGAGCGCCCACCTACATCCCTAAGCGACCGCTTAAAGCCCTAAGCGCCCACCTAAAGCCCTAAGCGCCCACCTACAGCCCTCAGCGCCCACCTACAGCCCTGGGCGCACACCTACATCCCTCATCGCCCACCTGCAGCCCTACGCGCCCATCTACAGCCCTAAGCGCCCACCTACAGCCCTGAGCGCCCACCGCCAGCCCTGAGGGCGCACCTACAGCCGTAAGCGCCCACCTACAGACCTAATCGCACACCAACAGCCCTGAGCGCCCACCTACAGCCCTAAGCGCCCACCTACAGCCCTAAGCGTCCACCTACAGCCCTAAGCGCCCTCCGACAGCCCTAAGCGCACATCTACAGCCATGATCGCCCACCTACAGCCATCAGCGCCCACCTACAGCCCTAAGCGCCCACATAAAGCCCTAAGACCCCACCTACAGGCCTTGTGCGACCAACTACATCCCTAAGCGACCACATAAAGCCCTAAGAACCCACCTACAGGCCTAAGCGCCCACTTACAGCCCTATGCGCCCACCTACAGCTCTTAGCGCCCACCTACAGCCCTAAGCGCCCATTTACAGCCCTAAGCGCCCACCTACAGCTCTTAGCGCCCACCTACAGCCCTAATCACCCAGCTACAGCACGAATCGACCACGTACAGCCCAGATCGCCCACCTACAGCCCTGAGCGCCCACCTACAGCCCTAATCGCCCACCTACAGCCCTAAGCGCCCACCTACTGCCCTGAACGTCCACCTACAGCCCTACGCGACCACCTACACCCCTAACCGCCCACCTACAGCCCTAATTCCCCCCCTACAGCCCTGAGCGTCCACGTACCGCCCTACTCGCCACCCTACAGCCCTAAGCGCCCACCTACAGTCCTAAGCGCCCACCTACAGCGCTAATCGCCCGCCGAATGCCCTAACCGCCGACCTACAGCCCTGAGCGCCCACCGACAGCCCTCAACGCCCACCTAAAGACCTAAGCGCCCACCTACAGCCCTAATCGCCAACCTACAGCCCTAAGCGCCCACCTACAGCCCTAAGCGCCCACCTACCGCACTAAGCGCCAGCCGAAAGCCCTAAGCGCCCACGTACAGCCCTAATCGCCCACTAACAGCCGTGAGCGCCCAACTACATCCCTACGCGATCACAAAAAGCCCTAAGACCCCACCTACAGGCCTAAGCGCCCACGTACAGCCCTATGCGCCCACCTACAGCTCTTAGCGCCCACCTACAGCCCTAAGCGCCCACTTACAGCCCGAAGCGCCCACCTACAGCTCGTAGCGCCCACCTACAGCCCTAATCACCCAGCTACAGCACGAAGCGACCACGTACCGCCCAGATCGCACAACTACAGCCCTGAGCGCCCACCTACAGCTCTGATCGCCCACCTACAGCCCTAAGCGCCCACCTACAGCCCTAAGCGCCCACCTACCGCACTAAGCGCCAGCCGACAGCCCTAAGCGCCCACGTACAGACCTAATCGCCCACCAACAGCCTTGAGCGCCCACCTACATCCCTAAGCGACCACATAAAGCCCTAAGACCCCACCTTCAGGCCTAAGCGCCCACTTACAGCCCTATGCTCTCACCTACAGCTCTTAGCGCCCACCTGCAGCCGTAAGCGCCCACTTACAGCCCTAAGCGCCCACCTACAGCTCTTAGCGCCCACCTACAGCCCTAAGCGCCCACCTACAGCCCTAAGCTCCCACCTACAGCGCTAAGCGCCCAACTACAGTCCTGAGCGCCCAGCTACCACTCTAAGCGCCAAACTACAGCCGTAAGCGCCCACCTACTTCCCTAAGCGCCCACCTACAGCGCTAAGTGCCCACCTACAGCCCTGAGAGCCCAAACACAGCCCTAAGAGCCCAACTACAGCCCTGAGCGCACTTCTAAAGCACTGAGCGCCCACCTACAGCCCTAAGCGCCCACCTAAAGCCATAGGCGCCCACCTGAAGCACTAAGCGTAAACCTACATCCCTCATCGCCCACCTACAGCCCAAAGTGCCCACCTACAGCCCAAAGTGCCCACCTACAGCCCTCAGCGCCCACCTACATCCCTCAGCGCCCACCTACAGCCCTAAGTGCCCACCTACAGCCCTCAGCGCCCACCTACAGCCCTAAGCGCACACCTACAGCCCTGAGCGACCAACTGCAGCCCTAAGCGCACATCTACAGCCCTAAGCGCACACCTACAGCCCTAAGTGCCCACCTACAGCCCTCAGCGCCCACCTACATCCATCAGCGCCTACCTACAGCCCTAAGTGCCCACCTACGGCCCTCAGCGCCCACCTACAGCCCTAAGCGCACACCTACAGCCCTGAGCGCCCAACTACAGCCCTATGCGCACACCTACAGCCCTGAGCGCCCACCTACAGCTCTAAGCGCCCACCTAAAGCCCTAAGCGCCCACCTACAACCCTAAGCGCCCACCTACAGCCCTAAGCGCCCGCCGACAGCCCTAGGCGCCTACCTACAGCCCTAATCGCCCACCAACAGCCCTGACCGCCCACCTAAAGCCCTAAGAGCCCACCTACAGCTCTGAGAGCCCAACGACAGCCCTAATAGCCCACCTACAGCCCTGAGCGCGCATCTAAAGCATTGATCGACCACCTAAAGCCCTAAGCGCCCACCTACAGCCCTCATCGCCCACCTACCGCCCTAAGCGCCACAATACAGCCGTAAGCGCCCACATACAGCACTAACCGCCCACCTACAGCACTAAGCGCCAGCCGACAGCCCGAAGCGCCCGTCTACAGCCCTAATCGCCCATCAACAGCCCTGAGCGCCCACGTGCATCCCTAAGCGACCACCAAAAGCCCTAAGCGCCCACCTACATCCCATAGCTCCCACCTACAGCCCTAAGCGCCCACCTACAGACCTAAGCGACCGCCGACAGCACAAAGCGCCCACCTACAGCCCTAATCGCCCACCAACAGCCCTGAGCGCCCACCTACAGCCATAAACGCCCGCCTAAAGACCAACGCGCCCACCTACTGTCGTGAGAGCCCAACGACAGCCCTAAGAGCGCACCTACAGCCCTGAGCGCTCATCTAAAGCACTGAGCGACCACCTACAGCCCTAAGCGCACAACTACAGCCCTCATCGCCCACCTACCGCCCTAAGCGCCATATTACAGCCGTAAGCGCCCACATATAGCCCTAAGCGCCCACCTACAGCACTAAGCGCCAGCCGACAGCCCGAAGCGCCCGTCTACAGCCCTAATCGCCCAACAACAGCCCTGAGCGACCACCTACAGCGCTAAGCGCCCACCTAAAGCCCTAATCGCCCACCTGCATCCCTCAGCGACCACCTACAGCCCTAGGTGCCCACCTACAGCCCTAATCGCCCACCAACAGCCTTGAGCGCCCACCAACAGACCTAAGCGCCCACCTACATCCCTAAGCTACCGCTTAAATCCCTACGCGCCCACCTACAGCCGTAAGCGCCCACCTAAAGCCCTAAGCGCCCACCTACAGCCCTACGCGCCCACCTGCAGCCCTACGCTCCCACCTACAGCCCTTAGCGCCCATCTAGTGCCCTAAGCGGCCACCTACAGAGCTAAGCGCCCACCTACAGCTCTAAGCGCCATACTACAGCCGTAAGCGCCCATCTGCAGCACTAAGCGCCAGCCGACAGCCCTAAGCGCCCACGTACAGCCCTAGTCGCCCACCAACAGCCCTGAGCGCCCACCTACAGCCCTAAGCGCCCACTTAAAGCACTAGGCGCCCACCTACAGCACTGAGCGCCCACCTACAGCCCTAATCGATCACCTACAGCCTTAAGCGCCAACCTACAGTTCTGAACGCCCACCTACAGCGCTGAGAGCCCGACCACAGCACTAAGAGTTCACCTACTGCCCTAAACAGCCACCTAAAGCACTGAGCGACAACCTACAGCTCTAATCGCCCACCTGCAGCCCTAAGCGCCCACCTGCAGCCCTAAGCGCCCACCTGCAGCCAACAGCGCCACGTAGAGCATTGAGCGCCTACCGACAGCTATAATCGTCCACCTACAGCCCTAAGCGCCCAACTACAGCCCGAATCGCTCATCAAAAGCCCTGAGCGCCCACCTACAGCCCGAAACGCCCACCTAAAGCGCTAAGCGCCCAACTACAGCCCTGAGCGCCCACCTACAGCCCTAAGAGCCCACCTACAGCCCAACGCGCCCACCTACAGCCCTAAGCGCCCTCTGACAGACATAACCGCACATCTACCGCCATGATCGCCCACATACAGCCCTTAGCGCCCACCTACAGCCCGAGGCGACCACCTACAGCCCTAATCGCCCACCTAGTGCACTAAGCGCCCACCTACAGCCCTAAGCGTCCACCTACAGCCCTAAGCGCCCTCCGACAGACCTCAGCGCACATCTACAGTCATGATCGCCCACCTACTGCCCTCAGCGCCCACCTACAGCCCTAAGAGCCCACCTACTGCCCTAGGCGACCACCTACAGCCCTACTCGCCCACCTAGTGCCCTAAGCGACCACCTACAGCGCTAAGCGCCCACCTACAGCCCTAGGCGCCCACCGACAGCCATGAGCGCCCCACTACAGACCTACGCGCCCACCTACAGCGCTAAGCGCCCACCTGCGGCCCTGATCGCCTACCTACACATTTGAGCGCCCAACTACATCCCTAATCGCCCACCTACCGCCAAACTACAGCCGTAAGCGCCCACCTACAGCCCTAAGCGCCCACCTACAGCCCTGAGCGTCCACCTAAAGATCTAAGCTCCAAACTACAGGCCGGTGCGCCCACCTACCGCCCTAAGAGCCCACCTACAGCCCTAAGCGTCCACCCACAGCCCTGAGCGCCCACCCACAGCCCTAAGCGCCCACCTACAGCTCCAAGTGCCCCCCTACAGCCCTGAGCGTCCACCAACCGCCCTAAGCGCCAACCTACTGTCCTAAGCGCCCACCTACAGCGCTAAGCGCCCGCCGACAGCCCTAACCGCCGACCTACAGCCCTGAGCGCACATCGACAGCCCTAAACGCCCACCTAAAGACCTAGGCGCCCATCTACAGGCCTAAGCGCCCACCTGCAGCCTTAAGCGCCCACCAACAGCCCTACGCGCCCTCCGACAGCCCTAAGCGCACATCTACAGCCATGATCGCCCACCTACAGCCCTCAGCGCCCACCTACAGCCCTAAGCGCCCACCTAGTGACCTAAGCGACCACCTGCAGCGCTAAGCGCCCAAGTACAGCCCTAAGCGCCCACCGACAGCCCTGAGCGCCCACCTACAGCCCTAATCACCGAGCTACAGCACGAAGCGACCACGTACAGCCCAGATCGCCCAACTACAGCCCTGAGCGCCCACCTACAGCCCTTATCGCCCACCTACAGCCCTAAGCGCCCACCTACAGCCCTAAGCGCCCACCTACCGCACTAAGCGCCCACGTACAGCCCTAATCGCCCATCAACAGCCTTGAGCGCCCACCTACATCCCTAATCGAACACATAAAGCCCTAAGACCCCACCTACAGGCCTAAGCGCCCACTTACAGCCCTATGCGCCCACCTACAGCTCTTAGCGCCCACCTACATCGCTAAGCGCCCACCTACAGCCCTAAGCTCCCACCTACAGCGCTAAGCGCCCAACTGCAGTCCTGAGCGCCCAGCTACCACTCTAAGCGCCAAACTACAGCCGTAAGCGCCCACCTACAGCCCTAAGCGCCCATTTACAGCACTAAGCTCCCGCCGACAGCCCGAAGCGCCCACCTACAGCCGCAATCGCGCACCATCAGACCTGAGCGCCCACCTACATCCCTAAGCGACCGCTTAAAGTCCTAAGCGCGCACCTGAAGCCCTAAGCGCCCACCTACAGCCCTACGCGCCCACCTACAGCCCTAAGCGCCCACCGGCAGCCCTCAGCGCCCACCTACAGCCCTGGGCGCACACCTACAGCCCTCATCGCCCACCTGCAGCCCTACGCGCCCACCTGCAGCCCTAAGCGCCCACCTCCAGCCCTGAGCGCCCACCTCCAGCCCTGAAGGCGCACCTACAGCCGTAAGCGCCCACCTACAGACCTAATCGCACACCAACAGCCCTGAGCGCCCACCTACAGCCCTAAGCGCCCACCTACAGCCCTAAGCGCCCTTCGACTGCCCTAAGCGCACATCTACAGCCATGATCGCCCACCTACAGCCATCAGCGCCCACATAAAGCCCTAAGACCCCACCGACAGGCCTTGAGCGCCCAACTACATCCTTAAGCGACCACATAAAGCCCTAAGAACCCACCTACAGGCCTAAGCGCCCACTTACAGCCCTATGCGCCCACCTACAGCTCTTAGCGCCCACCTACAGCCCTAATCGCCCACTTACAGCCGTAAGCGCCCACCTACACCTCTTAGCGCCCACCTACAGCCCTAATCACCCAGCTACAGCACGAAGCGACCACGTACAGCCCAGATCGCCCACCTACAGCCCTGAGCGCCCACCTACAGCCCTAATCGCCCACCTACAGCCCTAAGCGCCCACCTACTGCCCTGAACGGGCACCTACAGCCCTACGCGACCACCAACAGCCCTAACCGCCCATCTACAGCCCTATGTCCCCCCCTACAGGCCTGAGCGTCCACCTACCGACCTACGCGCCACCCTACAGCCGTAAGCGCCCACCTACAGTCCTAAGCGCCACCCTACAGCCCTAAGCGCCCACCTACAGGCCTACGCGCCACCCTACAGCCCTAAGCGTCCACCTACCGCCCTAAGCGCCACCCTACAGCCCTAAGCGCCCACCTACAGTCCTAAGCGCCCACCTACAGCGCTAATCGCCCGCCGAATTCCCTAACCGCCGACCTACAGCCCTGAGCGCCCACCGACAGCCCTCAACGCCCACCTAAAGACCTAAGCGCCCACCTACAGCCCTAATCGCCAACCTACAGCCCTAAGCGCCCACCTACAGCCCTAAGCGCCCACCTACCGCACTAAGCGCCAGCCGACAGCCCTAAGCGCCCACGTACAACCCTAATCGCCCACTAACAGCCTTCAGCGCCCAACTACATCCCTAAGCGATCACAAAAAGCCCTGAGACCCCACCTACAGGCCTAAGCGCCCATGTACAGCCCTATGCGCCCAACTACAGCTCTTAGCGCCCACCTACAGCCCTCAGCGCCCACCTACAGCCCTAAGCTCCCACCTACAGCGCTAAGCGCCCACCTACAGCCCTAATCACCCAGCTACAGCACGAAGCGACCACGTACAGCCCAGATCGCCCACCTACAGCCCTGAGCGCCCACCTACAGCCCTAATCGCCCACCTACAGCCCTAAGCGCCCACTTACTGCCCTGAACGGGCACCTACAGCCCTACGCGACCACCTACAGCCCTAACCGCCCATCTACAGCCCTATGTCCCCCCCTACAGGCCTGAGCGTCCACCTACCGACCTACGCGCCACCCTACAGCCCTAAGCGCCCACCTACAGTCCTAAGCGCCACCCTACAGCCCTAAGCGCCCACCTACAGGCCTACGCGCCACCCTACAGCCCTAAGCGTCCACCTACCGCCCTAAGCGCCACCCTACAGCCCTAAGCGCCCACCTACAGTCCTAAGCGCCCACCTACAGCGCTAATCGCCCGCCGAATTCCCTAACCGCCGACCTACAGCCCTGAGCGCCCACCGACAGCCCTCAACGCCCACCTAAAGACCTAAGCGCTCACCTACAGGCCTAATCGCCAACCTACAGCCCTAAGCGCCCACCTACAGCCCTAAGCGCCCACCTACCGCACTAAGCGCCAGCCGACAGCCCTAAGCGCCCACGTACAGCCCTAATCGCCCACTAACAGCCTTGAGCGCCCAACTACATCCCTAAGCGATCACAAAAAGCCCTGAGACCCCACCTACAGGCCTAAGCGCCCATGTACAGCCCTATGCGCCCAACTACAGCTCTTAGCGCCCACCTACAGCCCTAAGCGCCCACCTACAGCCCTAAGCTCCCACCTACAGCGCTAAGCGCCCACCTACAGCCCTAATCACCCAGCTACAGCACGAAGCGACCACGTACAGCCCAGATCGCCCACCTACAGCCCTGAGCGCCCACCTACAGCCCTAATCGCCCACCTACAGCCCTAAGCGCCCACCTACTGCCCTGAACGGGCACCTACAGCCCTACGCGACCACCTACAGCCCTAACCGCCCATCTACAGCCCTATGTCCCCCCCTACAGGCCTGAGCGTCCACCTACCGACCTACGCGCCACCCTACAGCCCTAAGCGCCCACCTACAGTCCTAAGCGCCACCCTACAGCCCTAATCGCCCACCTACAGGCCTACGCGCCACCCTACAGCCCTAAGCGTCCACCTACCGCCCTAAGCGCCACCCTACAACCCTAAGCGCCCACCTACAGTCCTAAGCGCCCACCTACAGCGCTAATCGCCCGCCCAATTCCCTAACCGCCGACCTACAGCCCTGAGCGCCCACCGACAGCCCTCAACGCCCACCTAAAGACCTAAGCGCCCACCTACAGCCCTAATCGCCAACCTACAGCCCTAAGCGCCCACCTACAGCCCTAAGCGCCCACCTACCGCACTAAGCGCCAGCCGACAGCCCTAAGCGCCCACGTACAGCCCTAATCGCCCACTAACAGCCTTGAGCGCCCAACTACATCCCTAAGCGATCACAAAAAGCCCTGAGACCCCACCTACAGGCCTAAGCGCCCATGTACAGCCCTATGCGCCCAACTACAGCTCTTAGCGCCCACCTACAGCCCTAAGCGCCCACCTACAGCCCTAAGCTCCCACCTACAGCGCTAAGCGCCCGCCTAAAGCCCTAATCACCCAGCTACAGCACGAAGCGACCACGTACAGCCCAGATCGCCCAACTACAGCCCTGAGCGCCCACCTACAGCCCTAATCGCCCACCTACAGCCCTAAGCGCCCACCTACAGCCCTAAGCGCCCACCTACCGCACTAAGCGCCAGCCGACAGCCCTAAGCGCCCACGTACAGCCCTAATCGCCCACTAACAGCCTTGAGCGCCCAACTACATCCCTAAGCGATCACAAAAAGCCCTGAGACCCCACCTGCAGGCCTAAGCGCCCATGTACAGCCCTATGCGCCCAACTACAGCTCTTAGCGCCCACCTACAGCCCTAAGCGCCCACCTACAGCCCTAAGCTCCCACCTACAGCGCTAAGCGCCCACCTACAGCCCTAATCACCCAGCTACAGCACGAAGCGACCACGTACAGCCCAGATCGCCCAACTACAGCCCTGAGCGCCCACCTACAGCCCTAATCGCCCACCTACAGCCCTAAGCGCCCACCTACAGCCCTAAGCGCCCACCTACCGCACTAAGCGCCAGCCGACAGCCCTAAGCGCCCACGTACAGACCTAATCGCCCATCAACAGCCTTGAGCGCCCACCTACATCCCTAAGCGACCACATAAAGCCCTAAGACCCCACCTTCAGGCCTAAGCGCCCACTTACAGGCCTATGCGCCCACCTACAACTCTTAGCGCCCACCTACAGCCCTAAGCGCCCACTTACAGCCCTAAGCGCCCAGCTACAGCTCTTAGCGCCCACCTACAGCCCTACGCGCCCACCTACAGCCCTAAGCTCCCACCTACAGCGCTAAGCGCCCAACTACAGTCCTGAGCGCCCAGCTACCACTCTAAGCGCCAAACTACAGCCGTAAGCGCCCACCTACAGCACTAAGCGCCCACCTACAGCGCTAAGTGCACACCTACAGCCCTGAGAGCCCAACCACAGCCCTAAGAGCCCAACTACAGCACTGAGCGCCCACCTACAGCCCTAAGCGCCCACCTAAAGCCCTAGGCGCCCACCTAAAGCCCTAGGCGCCCACCTAAAGCCCTAATCGTACACCTACACCCCTCATCGCCCACCTACAGCCCAAAGTGCCCACCTACAGCCCAAAGTGCCCACCTACAGCCCTCAGCGCCCACCTACATCCCTCAGCGCCCACCTACAGCCCTAAGTGCCCACCTACAGCCCTCAGCGCCCACCTACAGCCCTAAGCGCACACCTACAGCCCTGAGCGCCCAACTACAGCCCTACGCGCACACCTGCAGCCCTAATCGCCCACCTACAGCCCTAAGCGCCCACCTACAGCCCTATGCGCCCACCTACCGCACTAAGCGCCAGCCGACAGCCCTAAGCGCCCAAGTACAGCCCTAATCGCCCACTAACAGCCTTGAGCGCCCAACTACATCCCTAAGCGATCAAAAAAAGCCCTGAGACCCCACCTACAGGCCTAAGCGCCCATGTACAGCCCTATGCGCCCAACTACAGCTCTTAGCGCCCACCTACAGCCCTAAGCGCCCACTTACAGCCCTAAGCTCCCACCTACAGCGCTAAGCGCCCACCTACAGCCCTAATCAACCAGCTACAGCACGAAGCGACCACGTACAGCCCAGATCGCCCAACTACAGCCCTGAGCGCCCACCTACAGCCCTAATCGCCCACCTACAGCCCTAAGCGCCCACCTACAGCCCTAAGCGCCCACCTACCGCACTAAGCGCCAGCCGACAGCCCTAAGCGCCCACGTACAGACCTAATCGCCCACCAACTGCCTTGAGCGCCCACCTACATCCCTAATCGACCACATAAAGCCCTAAGACCCCACCTTCAGGCCTAAGCGCCCACTTACAGGCCTATGCGCCCACCTACAACTCTTAGCGCCCACCTACAGCCCTAAGCGCCCACTTACAGCCCTAAGCGCCCAGCTACAGCTCTTAGCGCCCACCTACAGCCCTAAGCGCCCACCTACAGCCCTAAGCTCCCACCTACAGCGCTAAGCGCCCAACTACAGTCCTGAGCGCCCAGCTACCACTCTAAGCGCCAAACTACAGCCGTAAGCGCCCACCTACAGCACTAAGCGCCAAACCTACAGCGCTAAGTGCACACCTACAGCCCTGAGAGCCCAACCACAGCCCTAAGAGCCCAACTACAGCACTGAGCGCCCACCTACAGCCCTAAGCGCCCACCTAAAGCCCTAGGCGCCCACCTAAAGCCCTAGTCGCCCACCTAAAGCCCTAATCGTACACCTACATCCCTCATCGCCCACCTACAGCCCAAAGTGCCCACCTACAGCCCAAAGTGCCCACCTACAGCCCTCAGCGCCCACCTACATCCCTCAGCGCCCACCTACAGCCCTAAGTGCCCACCTACAGCCCTCAGCGCCCACCTACAGCCCTAAGCGCACACCTACAGCCCTGAGCACCCAACTACAGCCCTACGCGCACACCTGCAGCCCTAAGCGCACACCTACAGCCCTAAGTGCTCACCTACAGCCCTCAGCGCCCACCTACATCCCTCAGCGCCTACCTACAGCACTAAGTGCCCACCTACAGCCCTCAGCGCCCACCTACAGCCCTAAGCGCACACCTACAGCCCTGAGCGCCCAACTACAGCCCTACGCGCACACCTACAGCCCTGAGCGCCCACCTACAGCTCTAAGCGCCCACCTAAAGCCCTAAGCGCCCACCTACAACCCTAAGCGCCCACCTACAGCCCTAGGCGCCCGCTGACAGCCCTAGGCGCCCACATACAGCCCTAATCGCCCACCAACAGCCCTGGCCACCCAGCTAAAGCCCTAAGCGCCCACCTACAGCTCTGAGAGCCCAACGACAGCCCTAATAGCCCACCTACAGCCCTGAGCGCGCATCTAAAGCATTGATCGACCACCTAAAGCCCTAAACGCCCACCTACAGCCCTCATCGCCCACCTACCGCCCAAAGCGCCACAATACAGCCGTAAGCGCCCACATACAGCACTAACCGCCCACCTACAGCAGTAAGCGCCAGCCGACAGCCCGAAGCGCCCGTCTACAGCCATAATCGCCCATCAACAGCCCTGAGCGCCCACCAGCATCCCTAAGCGACCACCTAAAGCCCTAAGCGCCCACCTACATCCCAAAGCTCCCACATACAGCCCTAAGCGCCCACCTACAGACCTAAGCGACCGCTGACAGCACTAAGCGCCCACCTACAGCCATAATCGCCCACCAACAGCCCTAAGCGCCCACCTACAGCCCTAAGCTCCCACCTACAGCGCTAAGCGCCCACCTACAGCCCTAATCACCCAGCTACAGCACGAAGCGACCACGTACAGCCCAGATCGCCCAACTACAGCCCTGAGCGCCCACCTACAGCCCTAATCGCCCACCTACAGCCCTAAGCGCCCACCTACAGCCCTAAGCGCCCACCTACCGCACTAAGCGCCAGCCGACAGCCCTAAGCGCCCACGTACAGCCCTAATCGCCCACTAACAGCCTTGAGCGCCCAACTACATCCCTAAGCGATCACAAAAAGCCCTAAGACCCCACCTACAGGCCTAAGCGCCCATGTACAGCCCTATGCGCCCAACTACAGCTCTTAGCGCCCACCTACAGCCCTAAGCGCCCACCTACAGCCCTAAGCTCCCACCTACAGCGCTAAGCGCCCACCTACAGCCCTAATCACCCAGCTACAGCACGAAGCGACCACGTACAGCCCAGATCGCCCAACTGCAGCCCTGAGCGCCCACCTACAGCCCTAATCGCCCACCTACAGCACTAAGCGCCCACCTACAGCCCTAAGCGCCCACCTACCGCACTAAGCGCCAGCCGACAGCCCTAAGCGCCCACGTACAGACCTAATCGCCCACCAACAGCCTTGAGCGCCCACCTACATCCCTAAGCGACCACATAAAGCCCTAAGACCCCACCTTCAGGCCTAAGCGCCCACTTACAGGCCTATGCGCCCACCTACAACACTTAGCGCCCACCTACAGCCCTAAGCGCCCACTTACAGCCCTAAGCGCCCAGCTACAGCTCTTAGCGCCCACCTACAGCCCTAAGCGCCCACCAACAGCCCAAAGCTCACACCTACAGCGCTAAGCGCCCAACTACAGTCCTGAGCGCCCAGCTACGACTCTAAGCGCCAAACTACAGCCGTAAGCGCCCACCTACAGCACTAAGCGCCCACCTACAGCGCTAAGTGCACACCTACAGCCCTGAGAGCCCAATCACAGCCCTAAGAGCCCAACTACAGCACTGAGCGCCCACCTACAGCCCTAAGCGCCCACCTAAAGCCCTAGGCGCCCACCTAAAGCCCTAATCGTACACCTACATCCCTCATCGCCCACCTACAGCCCAAAGAGCCCACCTACAGCCCAAAGTGCCCACCTACAGCCCTCAGCGCCCACCTACATCCCTCAGCGCCCACCTACAGCCCTAAGTGCCCACCTACAGCCCTCAGCGCCCACCTACAGCCCTAAGCGCACACCTACAGCCCTGAGCGCCCAACTACAGCCCTACGCGCACACCTGCAGCCCTAAGCGCACACCTACAGCCCTAAGTGCCCACCTACAGCCCTCAGCGCCCACCTACATCCCTCAGCGCCTACCTACAGCACTAAGTGCCCACCTACATCCCTCAGCGCCCACCTACAGCCCTAAGCGCACACCTACAGCCCTGAGCGCCCAACTACAGCCCTATGCGCACACCTACAGCCCTGAGCGCCCACCTACAGCTCTAAGCGCCCACCTAAAGCCCTAAGCGCCCACCTACAACCCTAAGCGCCCAACTACAGCCCTAGGCGCCCGCTGACAGCCCTAGGCGCCCACATACAGCCGTAATCGCCCACCAACAGCCCTGGCCACCCACCTAAAGCCCTAAGCGCCCACCTACAGCTCTGAGAGCCCAACGACTGCCCTAATAGCCCACCTACAGCCCTGAGCGCGCATCTAAAGCATTGATCGACCACCTAAAGCCCTAAACGCCCACCTACAGCCCTCATCGCCCACCTACCGCCCTAAGCGCCACAATACAGCCGTAAGCGCCCACATACAGCACTAACCGCCCACCTACAGCACTAAGCGCCAGCCGACAGCCCGAAGCGCCCGTCTACAGCCATAATCGCCCATCAACAGCCCTGAGCGCCCACCTGCATCCCTAAGCGACCACCTAAAGCCCTAAGCGCCCACCTACATCCCAAAGCTCCCACATACAGCCCTAAGCGCCCACCTACAGGCCTAAGCGACCGCCGACAGCACTAAGCGCCCACCTACAGCCATAATCGCCCACCAACAGCCCTGAGCGCCCACCTACAGCCATAAACGCCCGCCTAAAGCCCAACGCGCCCACCTACTGTCGTGAGAGCCCAACGACAGCC
Organism: Hydrolagus colliei; assembly: GCA_035084275.1. Lineage (NCBI taxonomy): Eukaryota > Metazoa > Chordata > Chondrichthyes > Chimaeriformes > Chimaeridae > Hydrolagus > Hydrolagus colliei. Next base: position 675,748 of record JAYJKW010000004.1, on the reverse strand, counting down.
CTAAGAGCGCACATACAGCCCTGAGCGCTCATCTAAAGCACTGAGCGACGACCTACAGACCTATGCGCCCACCTACTGCCCTCATCGCCCACCTACCGCCCTAAGCGCCATATTACAGCCGTAAGCGCCCACATATAGCCCTAAGCGCCCACCTACAGCACTAAGCGCCAGCCGACAGCCCGAAGCGCCCGTCTACAGCCCTAATCGCCCAACAACAGCCCTGAGCGCCCACCTACAGCGCTAAGCGCCCACCTAAAGCCCTAATCGCCCACCTGCATCCCTCAGCGACCACCTACAGCCCTAAGTGCCCACCTACAGCCCTAATCGCCCACCAACAGCCCTGAGCGCCCACCAACAGACCTGAGCGCCCACCTACATCCCTAAGCGACCGCTTAAAGCCCTAAGCGCCCAACTACAGCCGGAAGCGCCCACCTACAGCCCTAAGCGCCCACCTACAGCCCTACGCGCCCACCTGCAGCCCTACGCTCCCACCTGCAGCCCTTAGCGCCACACTACAGCGCTAGACGACCACCTACAGCCCTAAGCGCCCACCTAGTGCCCTAAGCGGCCACCTACAGAGCTAAGCGCACACCTACAGCCCTAAGCGCCATACTACAGCCGTAAGCGCCCATCTGCAGCACTAAGCGCCAGCCGACAGCCCTAAGCGCCCACGTACAGCCCTAGTCGCCCACCAACAGCCCTGAGCGCACACCTACAGCCCTAAGCGCCCACTTAAAGCACTAGGCGCCCACCTACAGCACTGAGCGCCCACCTACAGCCCTAGTCGATCACCTACAGCCTTAAGCGCCCACCTACAGTTCTGAGCGCCCACCTACAGCGCTGAGAGCCCGACCACAGCACTGAGTGTTCACCTACTGCCCTAAACAGCCACCTAAAGCACTGAGCGACAACCTACAGCTCTAATCGCCCACCTGCAGCCCTAAGCTCCCACCTGCAGCCCTAAGCGCCCACCTGCAGCCAACAGCGCCACGTAGAGCATTGAGCGCCTACCTACAGCTATAATCGTCCACCTACAGCCCTATGCGCCCAACTACAGCCCGAGTCGCCCACCAACAGCGCTGAGCGCCCACCTACAGCACGAAACGCCCACCTAAAGCGCTAAGCGCCCACCTACAGCCCTGTGCGCCCACCTACAGCCCTAAGAGCCCACCTACAGCCCTACGCGCCCACCTACAGCCCTAAGCGCCCTCTGACAGACCTAACCGCACATCTACCGCCATGATCGCCCACATACAGCCCTTAGCGCAAACCTACAGCCCGAGGCGACCACCTACAACCCTAATCGCCCATCTAGTGCACTAAGCGCCCACCTACAGCCCTAAGCGTCCACCTACAGCCCTAAGCGCCCTCCGACAGCCCTCAGCGCACATCTACAGTCATGATCGCCCACCTACTGCCCTCAGCGCCCACCTACAGCCCTAAGCGCCCACCTACTGCACTAGGCGACCACCTACAGCCCTACTCGCCCACCTAGTGCCCTAAGCGCCCACCTACAGCGCTAAGCGCCCACCTACAGCCCTAAGCGCCCACCGACAGCCCTGAGCGCCCCACTACAGACCTACGCGCCCACCTCCAGCGCTAAGCGCCAACCTACGGCCCTGATCGCCTACCTACACACTTGAGCGCCCAACTACATCCCTAATCGCCCACCTACCGCCAAACTACAGCCGTAAGCGCCCACCTACAGCCCTAAGCGCCCACCTACAGCCCTGAGCGTCCACCTAAAGATCTAAGCTGCAAACTACAGGCCGGTGCGCCCACCTACCGCCCTAAGAGCCCACCTACAGCCCTAAGCGTCCACCCACAGCCCTGAGCGCCCACCCACAGCCCTAAGCGCCCACCTACAGCACTAAGTGCCCCCCTACAGCCCTGAGCGTCCGCCTACCGCCCTAAGCTCCAACCTACAGTCCTAAGCGCCCACCTACAGCGCTAAGCGCCCGCCGACAGCCCTAACCGCCGACATACAGCCCTGAGCGCACATCGACAGCCCTAAACGCCCACCTAAAGACCTAAGCGCCCATCTACAGCCCTAAGCGCCCACCTACAGCCTTAAGCGCCCACCAACAGCCCTACGCGCCCTCCGACAGCCCTAAGCGCACATCTACAGCCATGATCGCCCACCTACAGCCCTCAGCGCCCACCTACAGGCCTAAGCGCCCACCTAGTGACCTAAGCGACCACCTGCAGCGCTAAGCGCCCACGTACAGCCCTAAGCGCCCACCGACAGCCCTGAGCGCCCACCTACAGCCCTAATCACCGAGCTACAGCACGAAGCGACCACGTACAGCCCAGATCGCCCAACTACAGCCCTGAGCGCCCACCTACAGCCCTAATCGCCCAGCTACAGCCCTAAGCGCCCACCTACAGCCCTAAGCGCCCACCTACCGCACTAAGCGCCAGCGGACAGCCCTAAGCGCCCACGTACAGCCCTAATCGCCCACCAACAGCCTTGAACGCCCACCTACATCCCTAAGCGAACACATAAAGCCCTAAGACCCCACCTACAGGCCTAAGCGCCCACTTACAGTCCTATGCGCACACCTACTGCTCTTAGCGCCCACCTACAGCCCTAAGCGCCCACTTACAGCCCTAAGCGCCCACCTACAGCTCTTAGCGCCCACCTACATCGCTAAGCGCCCACCTACAGCCCTAAGCTCCCACCTACAGCGCTAAGCGCCCAGCTGCAGTCCTGAGCGCCCAGCTACCACTGTAAGCGCCAAACTACAGCCGTAAGCGCCCACCCACAGCCCTAAGCGCCCATTTACAGCTCTACGATCCCGCCGACAGCCCGAAGCGCCCACCTACAGCCGCAAACGCGCACCATCAGACCTGAGCGCCCACCTACATCCCTAAGCGACCGCTTAAAGCCCTAAGCGCCCACCTAAATCCCTAAGCGCCCACCTACAGCCCTACGCGCCCACCTACAGCCCTAAGCGCCCACCGGCAGCCCTCAGCGCCCACCTAAAGCCCTGGGCGCACACCTACAGCCCTCATCGCCCACCTGCAGCCCTACGCGCCCACCTACAGCCCTAAGCGCCCACCTACAGCCCTGAGCGCCCACCTCCAGCCCTGAGGGCGCACCTAGAGCCGTAAGCGCCCACCTACAGTCCTAATCGCACACCAACAGCCCTGAGCGCCCACCTACAGCCCTAAGCGCCCACCTACAGCCCTAAGCGTCCACCTACAGCCCTAAGCGCACTCCGACAGCCCTAAGCGCACATCTACAGCCATGATCGCCCACCTACAGCCATCAGCGCCCACCTACAGCCCTAAGCGCCCACATAAAGCCCTAAGACCACACCTACAGGCCTTGAGCGCCCAACTACATCCCTAAGCGACCACCTAAAGCCCTAAGAACCCACCTACAGGCCTAAGCGCCCACTTACAGCCCTTTGCGCCCACCTACAGCTCTTAGCGCCCACCTACTGCCCTAAGCGCCCATTTACAGCCCTAAGCGCCCACCTACAGCTCTTAGCCCCCACCTACAGCCCTAATCACCCAGCTACAGCACGAAGCGACCACGTACAGCCCAGATCGCCCACCTACATCCCTGAGCGCCCACCTACAGCCCTAATCGCCCACCTACAGCCCTAAGCGCCCACCTACTGCCCTGAACGTCCACCTACAGCCCTACGCGACCACCTACAGCCCTAACCGCCCACCTACAGCCCTAAGTCCCGCCCTACAGGCCTGAGCGTCCACATACCGCCCTATGCGCCACCCTACAGCCCTAAGCGCCCACCTACAGTACTAAGCGCCCACCTACAGCGCTAATCGCCTGCCGAATGCCCTAACCGACCACCTACAGCCCTGAGCGCACACCGACAGCCCTCAACGCCCACCTAAAGACCTAAGCGCCCACCTACAGCCCTAATCGCCAACCTGCAGCCCTAAGCGCCCACCTACAGCCCTAAGCGCCCACCTACCGCACTAAGCGCCAGCCGACAGCCCTAAGCGCCCACGTACAGCCCTAATCGCCCACTAACAGCCTTGAGCGCCCAACTACATCCCTAAGCGATCACAAAAAGCCCTAAGACCCCACCTACAGGCCTAAGCGCCCACGTACAGCCCTATGCGCCCACCTACAGCTCTTAGCGCCCACCTACAGCCCTAAGCGCCCACTTACAGCCCTAAGCGCCCACCTGCAGCTCGTAGCGCCCACCTCCAGCCCTAATCACCCAGCTACAGCACGAAGCGACCACGTACAGCCCAGATCGCCCAACTACAGCCCTGAGCGCCCACCTACAGCCCTAATCGCCCACCTACAGCACTAAGCGCCCACCTACAGCCCTAAGCGCCCACCTACCGCACTAAGCGCCAGCCGACAGCCCTAAGCGCCCACCTACAGCCCTAAGCTCCCACCTACAGCGCTAAGCGCCCAACTACAGTCCTGAGCGCCCAGCTACCGCTCTAAGCGCCAAACTATAGCCGTAAGCGCCCACCTACAGCCCTAAGCGCCCATTTACAGCACTAAGCTCCCGCCGACAGCCCGAAGCGCCCACCAACAGCCGCAATCGCGCACCAACAGACCTGAGCGCCCACCTACATCCCTAAGCGACCGCTTAAAGATCTAAGCGCCCACCTAAAGCCCTAAGCGCCCACCTACAGCCCTACGCGCCCACCTACAGCCCTAAGCGCCCACCGGCAGCCCTCAGCGCCCACCTACAGCCCTGGGCGCACACCTACAGCCCTCATCGCCCACCTGCAGCCCTACGCGCCCACCTACAGCCCTAAGAGCCCACCTACAGCCCTGAGCGCCCACCTACAGCCGTAAGCGCCCACCTACAGACCTAATCGCACACCAACAACCCTGAGCGCCCACCTACAGCCCTAAGCGCCCACCTACAACCCTAAGCGTCCACCTACAGCCCTAAGCGCCCTCCGACAGCCCTAAGCGCACAACTACAGCCACGATCGCCCACCTACAACCATCAGCGCCCACCTACAGCCCTAAGCGCCCACCTACTACCCTAGGCGACCACCTACAGCCCTACTCGCCCACCTAGTGCCCTAAGCGCCCACCAACAGCGCTAAGCGCCCACCTACTGCCCTGATCGACCACCTACAGACATGAGCGCCCAACTACAGACTTGAGCGTCCAAGTACATCCCTAATCGCCCACCTATCGCCCTAAGCGCCAAACTACAGCCCTAAGAGCCCGGCTACAGCCCTAAGCGTCCACCCACAGCCCTGAGCGCGCACCTACAGCCCTAAGCGCCCACCTACAGCCCTAAGCGCCCAACTGCAACCCACAGCGCCACCTAGAGCACTGAGCGCCTACTTAAAGCCATAAGCGCTCACTCAGAGCCCTAAACGCCCACCTACAGCCCTAAAGGCCCACCAACTGCCCTGAACGTCCACCTACAGCCCTACGCGACCACCTACAGCCCTAAGCGCCCACCTACAGCCCTAAGTGACCCCCACAGCCCTGAGCGTCCACCTACCGCCCTAAGCGCCAACTTACAGCCCTAAGCGCCCACCTACAGTCCTAAGCGCCCACCTACAGCGCTAAGCGCCCGCCGACTGCCCTAACCGCCGACCTACAGCCGTGAGCGCCCACCGACAGCCCTAAACGCCCACCTAAAGGCCTAAGCGCCCACCTACAGCCCTAATCGCCAACCTACAGCCCTAAGCGCCCACCTACAGCCCTAAGCGCCCACCTACCGCACTAAGCGCCAACCGACAGCCCTAAGCGCCCACGTACATCCCTAATCGCCCACTAACAGCCTTGAGAGCACAACTACATCCCTAAGCGACCACATAAAGCCCTAAGACCCCACCTACAGGCCTAAGCGCCCACTTACAGCCCTATGCGCCCACCTACAGCTCTTTGCGCCCACCTACAGCCCTAAGCGCCCACTTACAGCCCTAAGCGCCCACCTACAGCTCTTAGCGCCCACCTACAGCCCTAATCACCCAGCTACTGCAAGAAGCGACCACGTACAGCGCAGATCGCCCACCTACAGCCCTGAGCGCCCACCTACAGCCCTAATCGCCCACCTACAGCCCTAAGCGCCCACCTACCGCACTAAGCGCCAGCCGACAGCCCTAAGCGCCCACGTACAGTCCTATTCGCCCACCAACAGCCTTGAGCGCCCACCTACATCCCTAAGCGACAACATAAAGCCCTAAGACCCCACCTACAGGCCTAAGTGCCCACTTACAGCCCTGAGCGCCCACCTACAGCTCTTAGCGCCCACCTACAGCCCTAAGCGCCCACTTACAGCCCTAAGCGCCCACCTGCAGCTCTTAGCGCCCACCTAAATCCCTAAGCGCCCACGTGCAGCCCTAAGCTCCCACCAACAGTGCTAAGCGCCCAACTACAGTCCTGAGCGCCCAGCTACCACTCTAAGGGCCAAACTACAGCCGTAAGCGCCCACCTACAGCCCTAAGCGCCCATTTACAGCACTAAGCTCCCGCCGACAGCCCGAAGCGCCCACCTACAGTCGCAATCGCGCACCAACAGACCTGAGCGCCCACCTACATCCCTAAGCGACAGCTTAAAGCCCTAAGCGCCCACCTAAAGCCCTAATCGCCCACCTACAGCCCTACGCGCCCACCTACAGCCCTAAGCGCCCACCGGCAGCCCTCAGCGCCCACCTACAGCCCTGGGCGCACACCTACAGCCCTCATCGCCCACCTGCAGCCCTACGCGCCCACCTACAGCCCTAAGCGCCCACCTACAGCCCTGAGCGCCCACCTCCAGCCCTGAGGGCGCACCTACAGCCGTAAGCGCCCACCTACAGACCTAATCGCACACCAACAGCCCTGAGCGCCCACCTACAGCCCTAAGCGCCCACCTACAGCCCTAAGCGTCCACCTACAGCCCTAAGCGCCCTCCGACAGCCCTAAGCGCACATCTACAGCCATGATCGCCCACCTACAGCCATCAGCGCCGACCTACAGCCCTAAGCGCCCACCTACTGCCCTAGGCGACCACCTACAGCCCTACTCGCCCACCTAGTGCCCTAAGCGCCCACCTACAGCGCTATGCGCCCACCTACGGCCCTGATCGCCCAACTACAGACTTGAGCGCCCAACTACAGACTTGAGCGTCCAACTACATCCCTAATCTCCCACGTATCGCCCTAAGCGCCAAACTACAGCCCTAAGCGCCCACCTACCGCACTAAGCGCCAGCCGACAGCCCTAAGCGCCCACGTACATCCCTAATCGCCAACTAACAGCCTTGAGCGCACAACTACAACCCTAAGCGACCACATAAAGCCCTAAGACCCCACCTACAGGCCTAAGCGCCCACTTACAGCCCTATGCTCCCACCTACAGCTCTTAGCGCCCACCTACAGCCCTAAGCGCCCACTTACAGCCCTAAGCGCCCACCTACAGCTCTTAGCGCCCACCTACAGCCCTAATCACCCAGCTACAGCCCTAAGCGCCCACCTACAGCTCTTAGCGCCCACCTACAGCCCTATGCGCCCACCTACAGCCCTAAGCTCCCACCTACAAAGCTAAGCGCCCAACTACAGTCCTGAGCGCCCAGCTACCACTCTAAGCGCCAAACTACAGCCATGATCGCCCACCTACAGCCATCAGCGCCCACCTACAGCCCTAAGCGCCCACCTACTGCCCTAGGCGACCACCTACAGCCCTACTCGCCCACCTAGTGCCCTAAGCGCCCACCTACAGCGCTTTGCGCCCACCTACGGCCCTGATCGCCCACCTACAGACTTGAGCGCCCAACTACAGACTTGAGCGTCCAACTACATCCCTAATCGCCCACCTATCGCCCTAAGCGCCAAACTACAGCCGTAAGCGCCCACCTACAGCCCTAAGTGCCCACCTACAGACCTGAGCGTCCACCTAAAGATCTAAGCTCCCAGCTACAGGCCGGAGCGCCCACCTACCGCCCTAAGAGCCCACCTACAGCACTTAGCGTCCAGCCACAGCCCTGAACGCGCACCTACAGCCCTAAGCGCCCACCTACAGCCCTAAGCGCCAAACTGCAGCCCACAGCGCCACCTAGAGCACTGAGCGCCTACTTAAAGCCATAAGCGCTCACGTAGAGCCCTAAACGCCCACCTACACCTCTAAGCGCCCACCTACTGCCCTGAACGTCCACCTACAGCCCTATTCGACCACCTACAGCCCTAAGCGCCCACCTACCGCACTAAGCGCCAGCCGACATCCCTAAGCGCCCACGTACAGCCCTAATCGCCCACTAACAGCCTTGAGCGCCCAACTACATCCCTAAGCGACCACATAAAGCCCTAAGACCCCACCTACAGGCCTAAGCGCCCACGTACAGCCCTATGCGCCCACCTACAGCTCTTAGCGCCCACCTACAGCCCTAGGCGCCCACTTACAGCCCTAAGCGCCCACCTACAGCTCTTAGCGCCCACCTACAGCCCTACGCGCCCACCTACAGCCCTAAGCGACCACCTACAGCCCTATTCGCCCACCTAGTGCCCTAAGCGCCCACCTACAGCGCTAAGCGCCCACCTACGGCCCTGATCGCCCACCTACAGACTTGCGCGCCCAACTGCAGACTTGAGCGCCCAACTTCATCCCTAATCGCCCACCTATCGCCCTAAGCGCCAAACTACAGCCGTAAGCGCCCACCTACAGCCCTAAGCGCCCACCTACAGACCTGAGCGTCCACCTAAAGATCTAAGCTCCCAGCTACAGGCCGGAGTGCCCACCTACCGCCCTAAGAGCCCACCTACAGCCCTAAGCGTCCACCCACAGCCCTGAGCGCGCACCTGCAGCCCTAAGCGCCCACCTACAGCCCAAAGCGCCCAACTGCAGCCCACAGCGCCCACCGACAGCCCTAAACGCCCACCTAAAGACCTAAGCGCCCACCTTCAGCCCTAAGCGCACACCTACAGCCCTAAGCGCCCACCAACAGCCCTACGCGCCCTCCGACAGCCCTAAGCGCACATCTACAGCCATGATCGCCCACCTACAGCCCTCAGCGCCCACCTACAGCCCTAAGCGCCCACCTACAGCCCTCGGCGACCACCTACAGCCCTAAGGGCCCACCTAGTGACCTAAGCGACCACCTGCAGCGTTAAGCGCCCAAGTACAGCCCTAAGCGCCCACCGACAGCCCTGAGCGCCCACCTACAGCCCTAGTCACCCAGCTACAGCACGAAGCGACCACGTACAGCCCAGATCGCCCACCTACAGCCCTGAGCGCCTCCCTACAGCACTAATCGCCCACCTACAGCCCTAAGCGCCCACCTTGAGCGCCCACCTTCCGCAATAAGCGCCAGCCGACAGCCCTCAGCGCCCACGTACAGTCCTAATCGCCCACGAACAGCCTTGAGCGCCCACCCACATCCCAAAGCGACCACATAAAGCCCTTACACCCCACCTAAAGGCCTAAACGCCCACATACAGCCCTATGCGCCCACCTACAGGTCTTAGCGCCCACCTACAGCCCTAAGCGCCAACTTACAGCCCTAAGCGCCCACCTACAGCTCTTAGTGCCCACCTACAGCCCTAAGCGCCCACCTACAGCCCTAAGCTCCCAGCTACAGCGCTAAGCGCCCAACCACAGTCCTGAGCCCCCAGCTACCACTCTAAGCGCCAAACTACAGCCGTAAGCGCCCACCTACAGCCCTAAGCGCCCATTTACAGCACTAAGCTCCCGCCGACAGCCCAAAGCGCCCACCTACAGCCGTAATCGCCCACCAACAGACCTGAGCGCCCACCTACATCCCTAAGCGACCGCTTAAAGGCCTTAGCGCCCACCCAAAGCCCTAAGCGCCCATCTAAAGCCCTAAGCGCCCACCTACAGCCCTACTCGCCCCAAGTACAGCCCTTAGCGCACACCTACAGCCCTATGAGCCCACCTGCAGCCCACAGCGCCCACCTACATCCCTGAGCGGACACCTACAGCCCTCATCGCCCACCTGCAGCCCCTACGCGCCCACCTACAGCCCTAAGCGCCCACCTACAGCCCTGAGCGCCCACCTCCAGCCCTGAGGCGCACCTACAGCCGTAAGCGCCCACCTACAGCCGTAAGCGCCCACCTACAGACCTAATCGCCCACCAACAGCCCTGAGCGCCCCACCTACAGCCCTAAGCGCCCACCTACAGCCCTAAGCGTCCACCTACAGCCCTAAGCGCACATCCACAGCCATGTTCGGCCACCTACAGCCCTCATCGCCCACCTACAGCCCTAAGCGCCCACCGACAGCCCTGAGCGCCCCACTAAAGACCTACGCGCCCAACTACAGCGCTAAGCGCCCATTTACAGCACTAAGCTCCCGACGACAGCCTAAGCGCCCACCTACAGCCGTAATCGCCCACCAACAGACCTGAGCGCCCACCTACATCCCTAAGCGACCGCTTAAAGCCCTAAGCGCCCATCTAAAGCCCTAAGCGCCCACCTACAGCCCTAAGCTCCCCACCTACAGCGCTAAGCGCCCAGCTGCAGTCCTGAGCGCCCAGCTACCACTGTAAGCGCCAAACTACAGCCGTAAGCGCCCACCCACAGCCCTAAGCGCCCATTTACAGCTCTACGATCCCGCCGACAGCCCGAAGCGCCCACCTACAGCCCGCAAACGCGCACCATCAGACCTGAGCGCCCACCTAACATCCCTAAGCGACCGCTTAAAGCCCTAAGCGCCCACCTAAATCCCTAAGCGCCCACCTACAGCCCTACGCGCCCACCTACAGCCCTAAGCGCCCACGGCAGCCCTCAGCGCCCACCTAAAGCCCTGGGCGCACACCTACAGCCCTCATCGCCCACCTGCAGCCCTACGCGCCCACCTACAGCCCTAAGCGCCCACCTACAGCCCTGAGCGCCCACCTCCAGCCCTGAGGGCGCACCTAGAGCCGTAAGCGCCCACCTACAGACCTAATCGCACACCAACAGCCCTGAGCGCCCACCTACAGCCCTAAGCGCCCACCTACAGCCCTAAGCGTCCACCTACAGCCCTAAGCGCACTCGGACAGCCCTAAGCGCACATCTACAGCCATGATCGCCCACCTACAGCCATCAGCGCCCACCTACAGCCCTAAGCGCCCACATAAAGCCCTAAGACCACACCTACAGGCCTTGAGCGCCCAACTACATCCCTAAGCGACCACCTAAAGCCCTAAGAACCCACCTACAGGCCTAAGCGCCCACTTACAGCCCTTTGCGCCCACCTACAGCTCTTAGCGCCCACCTACTGCCCTAAGCGCCCATTTACAGCCCTAAGCGCCCACCTACAGCTCTTAGCCCCCACCTACAACCCTAATCACCCAGCTACAGCACGAAGCGACCACGTACAGCCCAGATCGCCCACCTACATCCCTGAGCGCCCACCTACAGCCCTAATCGCCCACCTACAGCCCTAAGCGCCCACCTACTGCCCTGAACGTCCACCTACAGCCCTACGCGACCACCTACAGCCCTAACCGCCCACCTACAGCCCTAAGTCCCGCCCTACAGGCCTGAGCGTCCACATACCGCCCTATGCGCCACCCTACAGCCCTAAGCGCCCACCTACAGTACTAAGCGCCCACCTACAGCGCTAATCGCCTGCGAATGCCCTAACCGACCACCTACAGCCCTGAGCGCACACCGACAGCCCTCAACGCCCACCTAAAGACCTAAGCGCCCACCTACAGCCCTAATCGCCAACCTGCAGCCCTAAGCGCCCACCTACAGCCCTAAGCGCCCACCTACCGCACTAAGCGCCAGCCGACAGCCCTAAGCGCCCACGTACAGCCTAATCGCCCACTAACAGCCTTGAGCGCCCAACTACATCCTAAGCGATCACAAAAAGCCCTAAGACCCCACCTACAGGCCTAAGCGCCCACGTACAGCCCTATGCGCCCACCTACAGCTCTTAGCGCCCACCTACAGCCCTAAGCGCCCACTTTACAGCCCTAAGCGCCCACCTGCAGCTCGTAGCGCCCACCTCCAGCCCTAATCACCCAGCTACAGCACGAAGCGACCACGTACAGCCCAGATCGCCCAACTACAGCCCTGAGCGCCCACCTACAGCCCTAATCGCCCACCTACAGCACTAAGCGCCCACCTACAGCCCTAAGCGCCCACCTACCGCACTAAGCGCCAGCCGACAGCCCTAAGCGCCCACGTACAGACCTAATCGCCCACCAACAGCCTTGAGCGCCCACCTACATCCCTAAGCGACCACATAAAGCCCTAAGACCCCACCTTCAGGCCTAAGCGCCCACTTACAGCCCTATGCGCCCCACCTACAGCTCTTAGCGCCCACCTACAGCCCTAAGCGCCCACTTACAGCCCTAAGCGCCCACCTACAGCTCTTAGCGCCCACCTACAGCCCTAAGCGCCCACCTACAGCCCTAAGCTCCCACCTACAGCGCTAAGCGCCCAACTACAGTCCTGAGCGCCCAGCTACCGCTCTAAGCGCCAAACTATAGCCGTAAGCGCCCACCTACAGCCCTAAGCGCCCATTTACAGCACTAAGCTCCCGCCGACAGCCCGAAGCGCCCACCATCAGCCGCAATCGCGCACCAACAGACCTGAGCGCCCACCTACATCCCTAAGCGACCGCTTAAAGCCCTAAGCGCCCACCTAAAGCCCTAAGCGCCCACCTACAGCCTACGCGCCCACCTACAGCCCTAAGCGCCCACCGGCAGCCCTCAGCGCCCACCTACAGCCCTGGGCGCACACCTACAGCCCTCATCGCCCACCTGCAGCCTACGCGCCCACATACAGCCCTAAGAGCCCACCTACAGCCCCTGAGCGCCCACCTACAGCCGTAAGCGCCCACCTACAGACCTAATCGCACACCAACAACCCTGAGCGCCCACCTACAGCCCTAAGCGCCCACCTACAACCCTAAGCGTCCACCTACAGCCCTAAGCGCCCTCCGACAGCCCTAAGCGCACAACTACAGCCACGATCGCCCACCTACAACCATCAGCGCCACCTACAGCCCTAAGCGCCCACCTACTACCCTAGGCGACCACCTACAGCCCTACTCGCCCACCTAGTGCCCTAAGCGCCCACCAACAGCGCTAAGCGCCCACCTACTGCCCTGATCGACCACCTACAGACATGAGCGCCCAACTACAGACTTGAGCGTCCAAGTACATCCCTAATCGCCCACCTATCGCCCTAAGCGCCAAACTACAGCCCTAAGAGCCCGGCTACAGCCCTAAGCGTCCACCCACAGCCCTGAGCGCGCACCTACAGCCCTAAGCGCCCACCTACAGCCCTAAGCGCCCAACTGCAGCCCACAGCGCCACCTAGAGCACTGAGCGCCTACTTAAAGCCATAAGCGCTCACCTCAGAGCCCTAAACGCCCACCTACAGCCCTAAAGGCCCACCAACTGCCCTGAACGTCCACCTACAGCCCTACGCGACCACCTACAGCCCTAAGCGCCCACCTACAGCCCTAAGTGACCCCCACAGCCCTGAGCGTCCACCTACCGCCCTAAGCGCCAACTTACAGCCCTAAGCGCCCACCTACAGTCCTAAGCGCCCACCTACAGCGCTAAGCGCCCGCCGACTGCCCTAACCGCCGACCTACAGCCGTGAGCGCCCACCGACAGCCCTAAACGCCCACCTAAAGGCCTAAGCGCCCACCTACAGCCCTAATCGCCAACCTACAGCCCTAAGCGCCCACCTACAGCCCTAAGCGCCCACCTACCGCACTAAGCGCCAACCGACAGCCTAAGCGCCCACGTACATCCCTAATCGCCCACTAACAGCCTTGAGAGCACAACTACATCCCTAAGCGACCACATAAAGCCCTAAGACCCCACCTACAGGCCTAAGCGCCCACTTACAGCCCTATGCGCCCACCTACAGCTCTTTGCGCCCACCTACAGCCCTAAGCGCCCACTTACAGCCCTAAGCGCCCACCTACAGCTCTTAGCGCCCACCTACAGCCCTAATCACCCAGCTACTGCAAGAAGCGACCACGTACAGCGCAGATCGCCCACCTACAGCCCTGAGCGCCCACCTACAGCCCTAATCGCCCACCTACAGCCCTAAGCGCCCACCTACCGCACTAAGCGCCAGCCGACAGCCCTAAGCGCCCACGTACAGTCCTATTCGCCCACCAACAGCCTTGAGCGCCCACCTACATCCCTAAGCGACAACATAAAGCCCTAAGACCCCCACCTACAGCCTAAGTGCCCACTTACAGCCCTAAGCGCCCACCTACAGCTCTTAGCGCCCACCTACCAGCCCTAAGCGCCCACTTACAGCCCTAAGCGCCCACCTGCAGCTCTTAGCGCCCACCTAAATCCCTAAGCGCCCACGTGCAGCCCTAAGCTCCCACCAACAGTGCTAAGCGCCCAACTACAGTCCTGAGCGCCCAGCTACCACTCTAAGGGCCAAACTACAGCCGTAAGCGCCCACCTACAGCCCTAAGCGCCCATTTACAGCACTAAGCTCCCGCCGACAGCCCGAAGCGCCCACCTACAGTCGCAATCGCGCACCAACAGACCTGAGCGCCCACCTACATCCCTAAGCGACAGCTTAAAGCCCTAAGCGCCCACCTAAAGCCCTAATCGCCCACCTACAGCCCTACGCGCCCACCTACAGCCCTAAGCGCCCACCGGCAGCCCTCAGCGCCCACCTACAGCCCTGGGCGCACACCTACAGCCCTCATCGCCCACCTGCAGCCCTACGCGCCCACCTACAGCCCTAAGCGCCCACCTACAGCCCTGAGCGCCCACCTCCAGCCCTGAGGGGCGCACCTACAGCCGTAAGCGCCCACCTACAGACCTAATCGCACACCAACAGCCCTGAGCGCCCACCTACAGCCCTAAGCGCCCACCTACAGCCCTAAGCGTCCACCTACAGCCCTAAGCGCCCTCCGACAGCCCTAAGCGCACATCTACAGCCATGATCGCCCACCTACAGCCATCAGCGCCGACCTACAGCCCTAAGCGCCCACCTACTGCCCTAGGCGACCACCTACAGCCCTACTCGCCCACCTAGTGCCCTAAGCGCCCACCTACAGCGCTATGCGCCCACCTACGGCCCTGATCGCCCAACTACAGACTTGAGCGCCCAACTACAGACTTGAGCGTCCAACTACATCCCTAATCGCCCACGTATCGCCCTAAAGCGCCAAACTACAGCCCTAAGCGCCCACCTACCGCACTAAGCGCCAGCCGACAGCCCTAAGCGCCCACGTACATCCCTAATCGCCAACTAACAGCCTTGAGCGCACAACTACAACCCTAAGCGACCACATAAAGCCCTAAGACCCCACCTACAGGCCTAAGCGCCCACTTACAGCCCTATGCTCCCACCTACAGCTCTTAGCGCCCACCTACAGCCCTAAGCGCCCACTTACAGCCCTAAGCGCCCACCTACAGCTCTTAGCGCCCACCTACAGCCCTAATCACCCAGCTACAGCCCTAAGCGCCCACCTACAGCTCTTAGCGCCCACCTACAGCCCTATGCGCCCACCTACAGCCCTAAGCTCCCACCTACAAAGCTAAGCGCCCAACTACAGTCCTGAGCGCCCAGCTACCACTCTAAGCGCCAAACTACAGCCATGATCGCCCACCTACAGCCATCAGCGCCACCTACAGCCCTAAGCGCCCACCTACTGCCCTAGGCGACCACCTACAGCCCTACTCGCCCACCTAGTGCCCTAAGCGCCCACCTACAGCGCTTTGCGCCCACCTACGGCCCTGATCGCCCACCTACAGACTTGAGCGCCCAACTACAGACTTGAGCGTCCAACTACATCCCTAATCGCCCACCTATCGCCCTAAGCGCCAAACTACAGCCGTAAGCGCCCACCTACAGCCCTAAGTGCCCACCTACAGACCTGAGCGTCCACCTAAAGATCTAAGCTCCCAGCTACAGGCCGGAGCGCCCACCTACCGCCCTAAGAGCCCACCTACAGCACTTAGCGTCCAGCCACAGCCCTGAACGCGCACCTACAGCCCTAAGCGCCCACCTACAGCCCTAAGCGCCAAACTGCAGCCCACAGCGCCACCTAGAGCACTGAGCGCCTACTTAAAGCCATAAGCGCTCACGTAGAGCCCTAAACGCCCACCTACACCTCTAAGCGCCCACCTACTGCCCTGAACGTCCACCTACAGCCCTATTCGACCACCTACAGCCCTAAGCGCCCACCTACCGCACTAAGCGCCAGCCGACATCCCTAAGCGCCCACGTACAGCCCTAATCGCCCACTAACAGCCTTGAGCGCCCAACTACATCCCTAAGCGACCACATAAAGCCCTAAGACCCCACCTACAGGCCTAAGCGCCCACGTACAGCCCTATGCGCCCACCTACAGCTCTTAGCGCCCACCTACAGCCCTAGGCGCCCACTTACAGCCCTAAGCGCCCACCTACAGCTCTTAGCGCCCACCTACAGCCCTACGCGCCCACCTACAGCCCTAAGCGACCACCTACAGCCCTATTCGCCCACCTAGTGCCCTAAGCGCCCACCTACAGCGCTAAGCGCCCACCTACGGCCCTGATCGCCCACCTACAGACTTGCGCGCCCAACTGCAGACTTGAGCGCCCAACTTCATCCCTAATCGCCCACCTATCGCCCTAAGCGCCAAACTACAGCCGTAAGCGCCCACCTACAGCCCTAAGCGCCCACCTACAGACCTGAGCGTCCACCTAAAGATCTAAGCTCCCAGCTACAGGCCGGAGTGCCCACCTACCGCCCTAAGAGCCCACCTACAGCCCTAAGCGTCCACCCACAGCCCTGAGCGCGCACCTGCAGCCCTAAGCGCCCACCTACAGCCCAAAGCGCCCAACTGCAGCCCACAGCGCCCACCGACAGCCCTAAACGCCCACCTAAAGACCTAAGCGCCCACCTTCAGCCCTAAGCGCACACCTACAGCCCTAAGCGCCCACCAACAGCCCTACGCGCCCTCCGACAGCCCTAAGCGCACATCTACAGCCATGATCGCCCACCTACAGCCCTCAGCGCCCACCTACAGCCCTAAGCGCCCACCTACAGCCCTCGGCGACCACCTACAGCCCTAAGGGCCCACCTAGTGACCTAAGCGACCACCTGCAGCGTTAAGCGCCCAAGTACAGCCCTAAGCGCCCACCGACAGCCCTGAGCGCCCACCTACAGCCCTAGTCACCCAGCTACAGCACGAAGCGACCACGTACAGCCCAGATCGCCCACCTACAGCCCTGAGCGCCTCCCTACAGCACTAATCGCCCACCTACAGCCCTAAGCGCCCACCTTGAGCGCCCACCTTCCGCAATAAGCGCCAGCCGACAGCCCTCAGCGCCCACGTACAGTCCTAATCGCCCACGAACAGCCTTGAGCGCCCACCCACATCCCAAAGCGACCACATAAAGCCCTTACACCCCACCTAAAGGCCTAAACGCCCACATACAGCCCTATGCGCCCACCTAAAGGTCTTAGCGCCCACCTACAGCCCTAAGCGCCAACTTACAGCCCTAAGCGCCCACCTACAGCTCTTAGTGCCCACCTACAGCCCTAAGCGCCCACCTACAGCCCTAAGCTCCCAGCTACAGCGCTAAGCGCCCAACCACAGTCCTGAGCCCCCAGCTACCACTCTAAGCGCCAAACTACAGCCGTAAGCGCCCACCTACAGCCCTAAGCGCCCATTTACAGCACTAAGCTCCCGCCGACAGCCCAAAGCGCCCACCTACAGCCGTAATCGCCCACCAACAGACCTGAGCGCCCACCTACATCCCTAAGCGACCGCTTAAAGGCCTTAGCGCCCACCCAAAGCCCTAAGCGCCCACCTACAGCCCTACGCGCCCACGTACAACCCTTAGCGCCCACATACAGCCCTATGCGCCCACCTACAGCCCTAATCGCCCACCTACAGCCCTAAGCGCCCACCTACAGCCTTGAGCGCCCACCTTCCGCACTAAGCGCCAGCCGACAGCCCTAAGCGCCCACGTACAGCCGTATTCGCCCACTAACAGCCTTGAGCGCCCACCCACATCCCAAAGCAACCACATAAAGCACTTAGACCCCACCTACAGGCCTAAGCGCCCACATACAGCCCTATGCGCCCACCTACAGCTCTTAGCGCCCACCTACAGCCCTAAGCGCCCACTTACAGCCCTAAGCTCCCACCTACAGCTCTTAGCGCCCACCTACAGCCCTAAGCGCCCACCTACAGCCCTAAGCTCCCAGCTACAGCGCTAAGCGCCCAACCACAGTCCTGAGCCCCCAGCTACCACTCTAAGCGTCAAACTACAGCCGTAAGCGCCCACTTACAGCCCTAAGCGCCCATTTACAGCACTAAGCTCCCGCCGACAGCCCAAAGCGCCCACCTACAGCCGTAATCGCCCAACAACAGACCTGAGCGCCCACCTACATCCCTAAGCGACCGCTTAAAGCCCTAAGCGCCCACCCAAAGCCCTAAGCGCACACCTACAGCCCTACGCGCCCACGTACAGCCCTTCGCGCACCTACAGCCCTATGCGCGCACCTACAGCCCTAAGCGCCCACCGGCAAGCCTCAGCGCCCATCTACAGCCCTGAGCGCACACCTACAGCTCTCATCGCCCACCTGCAGCCCTAAGCGCCCACCTACAGCCGTGAGCGCCCACCTACAGCCCTGAGCGCCCACCTCCAGCCCTGAGGGCGCACCTACAGCCGTAAGCGCCGACCTACAGACCTAATCGCCCACCAACAGCCCTGAGCGCACACCTACAGCCCTAACCGTCCACCTACAGCCCTAAGCGCCCTCCGACAGCCCTAAGCGAACATCTACAGCCATGATCGCCCACGTACAGCCCTCGGCGCCCACCTACAGCCCTAAGCGCCTACCTGCTGCCCTAGGCGACCACCTACAGCCCTACTCGCTTACCTAGTGCCCTAAGCGCCCACCTACAGCGCTAAGCGCCCACCTACGGCCCTGATCGCCCACCTACAGACTTGAGCGCCCAACTACAGACTTGAGCGCCCAACTACATCCCTAATCGCCCACCTATCGCCCTAAGCGCCAGACTACAGCCGTAAGCGCCCACCAACAGCCCTAAGCGCCCAACTACAGACCTGAGAATCCACCTAAAGATCTAATCTCCCAGCTACAGGCTGGAGCGCCCACCTACCGCCCTAAGAGCCCACCTACAGCCCTAAGCGTCCACCTACAGCCCTGAGCGCGCACCTACAGTCCTAAGCGCCCACCTACAGCGCTAAGCGCCAGCCGACAGACCTAACCGCCGACCTACAGCCCTGAGCGCCCACCGACAGCCCTAAACGCCCACCTAAAGAACTAAGCGCCCACCTACAGCCCTAAGCGCCCACCTACAGCCCTAAGCGCCCACCAACAGCCCTACGCGCCCTCCGACAGCCCTAAGCGCACATCTACAGCCATGATCGCCAACCTACAGCCCTCGGCGCCCACCTACAGCCCTAAGCGCCCACCTACAGCCCTAAGAGACCCCCTGCAGCGCTAAGCGCCCACGTACAGCCCTAAGCGCCCACCGACAGCCCTGAGCGCCCACCTACAGCCCTAAGCACCCAGCTGCAGCACGAAGCGACCACGTACAGCCCAGATCGCCCACCTACAGCCCTGAGCGCCCACCTACAGCCCTATTCGCCCACCGAAAGCCCTAGGCGCCCACCTACAGCCCTAGGCGCCCACCTACCGCACTAAGCGCCAGCCGACAGCCCTAAGCGCCCACGTACAGCCCTAATCGCCCACGAACAACCATGAGCGCCAACCTACATCCCTAAGCGACCACATAAACCCTAAGACCCCACCTACAGGCCTAAGCGCCCACTTACAACCCAATGCGCCCACCTACAGCTCTTAGCGCCCACCTACAGCCCTAAGCGCCCACATACAGCCCTAAGCGCCCACCTACAGCTCTTAGCGCCCACCTACAGCCCTAAGCGCCCACCTGCAGCCCTAAGCTCCCACCTACAGCGCTAAGCGCCCACCTACAGTCCTGAGCGCCCAGCTACCACTCTGAGCGCCAAACTACAGCCGTAAGCGCCCACCTACAGCCCTAAGCGCCCATTTACAGCACTAAGCTCCCGACGACAGCCCTAAGCGCCCACCTACAGCCGTAATCGCCCACCAACAGACCTGAGCGCCCACCTACATCCCTAAGCGACCGCTCAAAGCCCTAAGCGCCCATCTAAAGCCCTAAGCGCCCACCTACAGCCCTACTCGCCCACGTACAGCCCTTAGCGCACACCTACAGCCCTATGAGCCCACCTGCAGCCCTAAGCGCCCACCGGCAGCCCACAGCGCCCACCTACATCCCTGAGCGGACACCTACAGCCCTCATCGCCCACCTGCAGCCCTACGCGCCCACCTACAGCCCTAAGCGCCCACCTACAGTCCTGAGCGCCCAGCTACCACTCTGAGCGCCAAACTACAGCCGTAAGCGCCCATCTACAGCCCTAAGCGCCCATTTACAGCACTAAGCTCGCGACGACAGCCCTAAGCGCCCACCTACAGCCGTAATCGCCCACCAACAGACCTGAGCCCCACCTACATCCCTAAGCGACCGCTTAAAGCCCTAAGCGCCCATCTAAAGCCCTAAGCGCCCACCTACAGCCCTACTCGCCCACGTACAGCCCTTAGCGCACACCTACAGCCCTATGAGCCCACCTGCAGCCCTAAGCGCCCACCGGCAGCCCACAGCGCCCACCTACATCCCTGAGCGGACACCTACAGCCCTCATCGCCCACCTGCAGCCCTACGCGCCCACCTACAGCCCTAAGCGCCCACCAACAGCCCTGAGCGCCCACCTCCAGCCCTGAGGGCGCACCTACAGCCGTAAGCGCCCACCTACAGCCGTAAGCGCCCACCTACAGACCTAATCGCCCACCAACAGCCCTGAGCGCCCACCTACAGCCCTAAGCGCCCACCTACAGCCCTAAGCGTCCACCTACAGCCCTAAGCGCACATCCACAGCCATGTTCGGCCACCTACAGCCCTCATCGCCCACCTACAGCCCTAAGCGCCCACCGACAGCCCTGAGCGCCCCACTAAAGACCTACGCGCCCAACTACAGCGCTAAGCGCCCACCTACAGTACTGAGCGCCCAGCTACCACTCTGAGCGCCAAACTACAGCCGTAAGCGCCCACCTACAGCCCTAAGCGCCCATTTACAGCACTAAGCTCCCGACGACAGCCCTAAGCGCCCACCTACAGCCGTAATCGCCCACCAACAGACCTGAGCGCCCACCTACATCCCTAAGCGACCGCTTAAAGCCCTAAGCGCCCATCTAAAGCCCTAAGCGCCCACCTACAGCCCTACTCGCCCACGTACAGCCCTTAGCGCACACCTACAGCCCTATGAGCCCACCTGCAGCCCTAAGCGCCCACCGGCAGCCCACAGCGCCCACCTACATCCCTGAGCGGACACCTACAGCCCTCATCGCCCACCTGCAGCCCTACGCGCCCACCTACAGCCCTAAGCGCCCACCTACAGTCCTGAGCGCCCAGCTACCACTCTGAGCGCCAAACTACAGCCGTAAGCGCCCACCTACAGCCCTAAGCGCCCATTTACAGCACTAAGCTCCCGACGACAGCCCTAAGCGCCCACCTACAGCCGTAATCGCCCACCAACAGACCTGAGCCCCACCTACATCCCTAAGCGACCGCTTAAAGCTCTAAGCGCCCATCTAAAGCCCTAAGCGCCCACCTACAGCCCTACTCGCCCACGTACAGCCCTTAGCGCACACCTACAGCCCTATGAGCCCACCTGCAGCCCTAAGCGCCCACCGGCAGCCCACAGCGCCCACCTACATCCCTGAGCGGACACCTACAGCCCTCATCGCCCACCTGCAGCCCTACGCGCCCACCTACAGCCCTAAGCGCCCACCTACAGCCCTGAGCGCCCACCTCCAGCCCTGAGGGCGCACCTACAGCCGTAAGCGCCCACCTACAGCCGTAAGCGCCCACCTACAGACCTAATCGCCCACCAACAGCCCTGAGCGCCCACCTACAGCCCTAAGCGCCCACCTACAGCCCTAAGCGTCCACCTACAGCCCTAAGCGCACATCCACAGCCATGTTCGCCCACCTACAGCCCTCATCGCCCACCTACAGCCCTAAGCGCCCACCGACAGCCCTGAGCGCCCCACTAAAGACCTACGCGCCCAACTACAGCGCTAAGCGCCCACCTACGGCCCTGATCGCCCATCTACAGACTTGAGCGCCCAACTACATCCCTAATCGCCCACCTACCGCCCTAAGCGCCAAACTACAGCCGTAAGCGCCCACCTACAGCCCTAAGCGCCCACCTACAGCCCTGAGCGTCCACCTAAAGATCTAAGCTCCCAACTGCAGCCCTAAGCGCACATCTACAGCCATGATCGCCCACCTCCAGCCCTCAGCGCCCACCTACAGCCCTAAGCGCCCACCTACAGCCCTCGGCGACCACCTACAGCCCTAAGCGCCCACCTAGTGACCTAAGCGACCACCTAAAGCCCTAAGCGCCCACCTACTGCCCTGAACGTCCACCTACAGCCCTACGCGACCACCTACAGCCCTAAGCGCCCACCGACAGCCCTGAGCGCCCACCTACAGCCCTAATCACCCAGCTACAGCACGAAGCGACCACGAACAGCCCAGATCGCCCACCTACAGCCCTGAGCGCCCACCTACAGCCCTAATCGCCCACCTACAGCCCTAAGCGCCCACCTACAGCCCTAAGCGCCCACCGACCGCAGTAAGCGCCAGCCGACAGCCCTAAGCGCCCACGTACAGCCCTAATCGCCCACTAACAGCCTTGAGCGCCCACCTACATCCCTAAGCGACCACTTAAAGCCCTAAGACCCCACCTACTGGCCTAAGCGCCCACTTACAGCCCTATGCGCCCACCTACAGCACTTAGCGCCCACCTACAGCCCTAAGCGCCCACGTACAGCCCTAAGCGCCCACCTACAGCTCTTAGCGCCCACCTACAGCCCTAAGCGCCCACCTACAGCCCTAAGCTCCCACCAACAGCGCTAAGCGCCCAACTACAGTCCTGAGCCCCCAGCTGCCACTCTAAGCGCCAAACTACAGCCGTAAGCGCCCATTTACAGCACTAAGCTCCCGCCGACAGCCCAAAGCGCCCACCTACAGCCGTAATCGCCCACCAACAGAGCTGAGCGCCCACCTACATCCCTAAGCGACCGCTTAAAGCCCTAAGCGCCCACCTAAAGCCCTAAGCGCCCACCTACAGCCCTACGCGCCCACGTACAGCCCTTAGCGCCCACCTACAGCCCTATGCGCCCACCTACAGCCCTAAGCGCCCACCGGCAGCCCTCATCGCCCACCTGCAGCCCTACGCGCCCACCTACAGCCCTAAGCGCCCACCTACAGCCCTGAGTGCCCACCTCCAGCCCTGAGGACGCACCTACAGCCGTAAGCGCCCACCTACAGACCTAATCGCCCATCAACAGCCCTGAGCGCCCACCTACAGCCATAAGCGCCCACCTACAGCCCTAAGCGTCCACCTACAGCCCTAAGCGCCCTCCGACAGCCTTAAGCGCACATCTACAGCCATGATCGCCCACCTACAGCCCTCAGCGCCCACCTACAGCCCTAAGCGCCCACCTACAGCCCTAGGCGACCACCTACAGCCCTAAGCGCCCACCTAGTGACCTATGCGACCACCTGCAGCGCCAAACTACAGCCGTAAGCGCCCACCTACAGCCCTAAGCGCCCATTTACAGCACTAAGCTCCCGCCGACAGCTCAAAGCGCCCACCTACAGCCGTAATCGCCCACCGACAGCCCTGAGCGCCCACCTACAGCCCTAATCACCCAGCCACAGCACGAAGCGACCACGTACAGCCCAGATCGCCCACCAACAGACCTGAGCGCTCACCTACAGCCCTAATCGCCCACCTACAGCCCTAAGCGCCCACCTACAGCCCTAAGCGCCCACCTACCGCAGTAAGCGCCAGCCGACAGCCCTAAGCGCCCACGTACAGCCCTAATCGCCCACTAACAGCCTTGAGCGCCCACCTACATCCCTAAGCGACCACTTAAAGCCCTAAGACCCCACCTACTGGCCTAAGCGCCCACTTACAGCCCTAAGCGCCCACCTACAGCTCTTAGCGCCCACCTACAGCCCTAAGCGCCCACCTACAGCCCTAAGCTCCCAGCTACAGCGCTAAGCGCCCAACCACAGTCCTGAGCCCCCAGCTACCACTCTAAGCGCCAAACTACAGCCGTAAGCGCCCACCTACAGCCCTAAGCGCCCATTTACAGCACTAAGCTCCCGCCGACAGCCCAAAGCGCCCACCTACAGCCGTAATCGCCCACCAACAGACCTGAGCGCCCACCTACATCCCTAAGCGACCGCTTAAAGGCCTTAGCGCCCACCCAAAGCCCTAAGCGCCCACCTACAGCCCTACGCGCCCACGTACAGCCCTTAGCGCCCACATACAGCCCTATGCGCCCACCTACAGCCCTAGTCGCCCACCTACAGCCCTAAGCGCCCACCTACAGCCTTGAGCGCCCACCTTCCGCACTAAGCGCCAGCCGACAGCCCTAAGCGCCCACGTACAGCCCTATTCGCCCACTAACAGCCTTGAGCGCCCACCCACATCCCAAAGCAACCACATAAAGCACTTAGACCCCACCTACAGGCCTAAGCGCCCACATACAGCCCTATGCGCCCACCTACAGCTCTTAGCGCCCACCTACAGCCCTAAGCGCCCACTTACAGCCCTAAGCTCCCACCTACAGCTCTTAGCGCCCACCTACAGCCCTAAGCGCCCAGCTACAGCGCTAAGCGCCCAACCACAGTCCTGAGCCCCCAGCTACCACTCTAAGCGCCAAACTACAGCCGTAAGCGCCCATTTACAGCACTAAGCTCCCGCCGACAGCCCAAAGCGCCAACCTACAGCCGTAATCGCCTAACAACAGACCTGAGCGCCCACCTACATCCCTAAGCGACCGCTTAAAGCCCTAAGCGCCCACCCAAAGCCCTAATCGCACACCTACAGCCCTACGCGCCCACGTACAGCCCTTCGCGCACCTACAGCCCTATGCGCCCACCTACAGCCCTAAGCGCCCACCGGCAAGCCTCAGCGCCCACCTACAGCCCTGAGCGCACACCTACAGCTCTCATCGCCCACCTGCAGCCCTAAGCGCCCGCCTACAGCCCTGAGCGCCCACCTACAGCCCTGAGCGCCCACCTCCAGCCCTGAGGGCGCACCTACAGCCGTAAGCGCCCACCTACAGACCTAATCGCCCACCAACAGCCCTGAGCGCACACCTACAGCCCTAACCGTCCACCTACAGCCCTAAGCGCCCTCCGACAGCCCTAAGCGAACATCTACAGCCATGATCGCCCACGTACAGCCCTCGGCGCCCACCTACAGCCCTAAGCGCCTACCTGCTGCCCTAGGCGACCACCTACAGCCCTACTCGCCTACCTAGTGCCCTAAGCGCCCACCTACAGCGCTAAGCGCCCACATACGGCCCTGATCGCCCACCTACAGACTTGAGCGCCCAACTACAGACTTGAGCGCCCAACTACATCCCTAATCGCCCACCTATCGCCCTAAGCGCCAGACTACAGCCGTAAGCGCCCACCAACAGCCCTAAGCGCCCAACTACAGACCTGAGAATCCACCTAAAGATCTAAGCTCCCAGCTACAGGCTGGAGCGCCCACCTACCGCCCTAAGAGCCCACCTACAGCCCTAAGCGTCCACCCACAGCCCTGAGCGCGCACCTACAGTCCTAAGCGCCCACCTACAGCGCTAAGCGCCAGCCGACAGACCTAACCGCCGACCTACAGCCCTGAGCGCCCACCGACAGCCCTAAACGCCCACCTAAAGAACTAAGCGCCCACCTACAGCTCTAAGCGCCCACCAACAGCCCTACGCGCCCTCCGACAGCCCTAAGCGCACATCTACAGCCATGGTCGCCAACCTACAGCCCTCGGCGCCCACCTACAGCCCTAAGCGCCCACCTACAGCCCTAAGAGACCGCCTGCAGCGCTAAGCGCCCACGTACAGCCCTAAGCGCCCACCGACAGCCCTGAGCGCCCACCTACAGCCCTAAGCACCCAGCTGCAGCACGAAGCGACCACGTACAGCCCAGATCGCCCACCTACAGCCCTGAGCGCCCACCTACAGCCCTATTCGCCCACCGACAGCCCTAAGCGCCCACCTACAGCCCTAGGCGCCCACCTACCGCACTAAGCGCCAGCCGACAGCCCTAAGCGCCCACGTACAGCCCTAATCGCCCACGAACAGCCATGAGCGCCCACCTACAACCCTAAGCGACCACATAAACCCTAAGACCCCACCTACAGGCCTAAGCGCCCACTTACAACCCAATGCGCCCACCTACAGCTCTTAGCGCCCACCTACAGCCCTAAGCGCCCACATACAGCCCTAAGCGCCCACCTACAGCTCTTAGCGCCCACCTACAGCCCTAAGCGCCCACCTGCAGCCCTTAGCTCCCACCTACAGCGCTAAGCGCCCACCTACAGTCCTGAGCGCCCAGCTACCACTCTGAGCGCCAAACTACAGCCGTAAGCGCCCACCTACAGCCCTAAGCGCCCATTTACAGCACTAAACTCCCGACGACAGCCCTAAGCGCCCACCTACAGCCGTAATCGCCCACCAACAGACCTGAGCGCCCACCTACATCCCTAAGCGACCGCTTAAAGCCCTAAGCGCCCATCTAAAGCCCTAAGCGCCCACCTACAGCCCTACTCGCCCACGTACAGCCCTTAGCGCCCACCTACAGCCCTATGCGCCCACCTGCAGCCCTAAGCGCCCACCGGCAGCCCACAGCGCCCACCTACATCCCTGAGCGGACACCTACAGCCCTCATCGCCCACCTGCAGCCCTACGCGCCCACCTACAGCCCTAAGCGCCCACCTACAGCCCTGAGCGCCCACCTCCAGCCCTGAGGGCGCACCTACAGCCGTAAGCGCCCACCTAAACCGTAAGCGCCCACCTACAGACCTAATCGCCCACCAACAGCCCTGAGCGCCCACCTACAGCCCTAAGCGCCCACCTACAGCCCTAAGCGTCCACCTACAGCCCTAAGTGCACATCCACAGCCATGTTCGCCCACCTACAGC
Source organism: Hydrolagus colliei (assembly GCA_035084275.1). Lineage (NCBI taxonomy): Eukaryota > Metazoa > Chordata > Chondrichthyes > Chimaeriformes > Chimaeridae > Hydrolagus > Hydrolagus colliei. The sequence goes on along the minus strand of JAYJKW010000004.1, from coordinate 648,791 downwards.
CCTCAGCGCCCACCTACAGCCCTAAGCGCCCACCGACAGCCCTGAGCGCCCCACTACAGACCTACGCGCCCAACTACAGCGCTAAGCGCCCACCTACGGCCCTGATCGCCCATCTACAGACTTGAGCGCCCAACTACATCTCTAATCGCCCACCTACCGCCCTAAGCGCCAAACTACAGCCGTAAGCGCCCACCTACAGCCCTAAGCGCCCACCTACAGCCCTGAGCGTCCACCTAAAGATCTAAGCTCCCGCCGACAGCTCAAAGCGCCCACCTACAGCCGTAATCGCCCACCGACAGCCCTGAGCGCACACCTACAGCCCTAATCACCCATCCACAGCACGAAGCGACCACGTACAGCCCAGATCGCCCACCAACAGACCTGAGCGCGCACCTACAGCCGTAAGCGCCCGCTTAAAGCTCTAAGCGCCCAACTACAGCCGTAAGCGCCCACCTACAGCCCTAAGCGCCCACCTACAGCGCTACGCGCCCACCTGCAGCCCTACGCTCCCACCTGCAGCCCTTAGCGCCACACTACAGCGCTAGGCGACCACCTACAGCCCTAAGCTCCCACCTACAGCCCTCGGCGACCACCTACAGCCCTGTGCGCCCACCTAGTGACCTAAGCGACCACCTAAAGCCCTAAGCGCCCACCTACTGCCCTGAACGTCCACCTACAGCCCTACGCGACCACCTACAGCCCTAAGCGCCCACCGACAGCCCTGCGCGCCCACCTACAGCCCTAATCACCCAGCTACAGCACGAAGCGACCACGTATAGCCCAGATCGCCCACCTACAGCCCTGAGCGCCCACCTACAGCCCTAATCGCCCACCTACAGCCCTAAGCGCCCACCTACAGCCCTAAGCGCCCACCTACCGCAGTAAGCGCCAGCCGACAGCCCTGAGCGCCCACGTACAGCCCTAATCGCCCACTAACAGCCTTGAGCGCCCACCTACATCCCTAAGCGACCACTTAAAGCCCTAAGACCCCACCTACTGGCCTAAGCGCCCATTTACAGCCCTATGCGCTCACCTACAGCTCTTAGCGCCCACCTACAGCCCTAAGCGCCCACTTACAGCCCTTAGCGCCCACCTACAGCTCTTAGCGTCCACCTACAGCCCTAAGCGCCCACCTACAGCCCTAAGCTCCCACCTACAGCGCTAAGCGCCCAACTACAGTCCTGAGCCCCCAGCTACCACTCTAAGCGCCAAACTACAGCCGTAAGCGCCCACCTACAGACCTCAGCGCCCATTTACAGCACTAAGCTCCCGCCGACAGCCCAAAGCGCCCACCTACAGCCGTAATCGCCCACTAACAGACCTGAGCGCCCACCTACATCCCTAAGCGACCGCTTAAAGCCCTAAGCGCCCACCTAAAGCCCTAAGCGCCCACCTACAGCCCTACGCGCCCACGTACAGCCCTTAGCGCCCACCTACAGCCCTATGCGCCCACCTACAGCCCTAAGCGCCCACCGGCAGCCCTCATCGCCCACCTGCAGCCCTACGCGCCCACCTACAGCCCTAAGCGCCCACCTACAGCCCTGAGTGCCCACCTCCAGCCCTGAGGGCGCACCTACAGCCGTAAGCGCCCACCTACAGACCTAATCGCCCACCAACAGCCCTGAGCGCCCACCTACAGCCCTAAGCGCCCACCTACAGCCCTAAGCGTCCACCTACAGCCCTAAGCGCCCTCCGACAGCCTTAAGCGCACATCTACAGCCATGATCGCCCACCTACAGCCCTCAGCGCCCACCTACAGCGCTAAGCGCCCACCTACAGCCCTAGTCGACCACCTACAGCCCTAAGCGCCCACCTAGTGACCTATGCGACCACCTGCAGCGCCAAACTACAGCCGTAAGCGCCCACCTACAGCCCTAAGCGCCCATTTACAGCACTAAGCTCCCGCCGACAGCTCAAAGCGCCCACCTACAGCCGTAATCGCCCACCGACAGCCCTGAGCGCCCACCTACAGCCCTAATCACCCAGCCACAGCACGAAGCGACCACGTACAGCCCAGATCGCCCACCAACAGACCTGAGCGCGCACCTACAGCCGTAAGCGCCCGCTTAAAGCCCTAAGCGCCCAACTACAGCCGTAAGCGCCCACCTACAGCCCTAATCGCCCACCTACAGCCCTACGCGCCCACCTGCAGCCCTACGCTCCCACCTGCAGCCCTTAGCGCCACACTACAGCGCTAGGCGACCACCTACAGCCCTAAGCGCCCACCTACAGCCCTCGGCGACCACCTACAGCCCTATGCGCCCACCTAGTGACCTAAGCGACAACCTAAAGCCCTAAGCGCCCACCTACTGCCCTGAACGTCCACCTACAGCCCTACGCGACCACCTACAGCCCTAAGCGCCCACCGACAGCCCTGAGCGCCCACCTGCAGCCCTAATCACCCAGCTACAGCAAGAAGCGACCACGTACAGCCCAGATCGCCCACATACAGCCCTGAGCGCCCACCTACAGCCCTAATCGCCCACCTACAGCCCTAAGCGCCCACCTACAGCCCTAAGCGCCCACCTACCGCAGTAAGCGCCAGCCGACAGCCCTAAGCGCCCACGTACAGCCCTAATCGCCCACTAACAGCCTTGAGCGCCCACCTACATCCCTAAGCGACCACTTAAAGCCCTAAGACCACTCTAAGCGCCAAACTACAGCCGTAAGCGCCCACCTACAGACCTAAGCGCCCATTTACAGCACTAAGCTCCCGCCGACAGCCCAAAGCGCCCACCTACAGCCGTAATCGCCCACCAACAGACCTGAGCGCCCACCTACATCCCTAAGCGACCGCTTAAAGCCCTAAGCGCCCACCTAAAGCCCTAAGCGCCCACCTACAGTCCTACGCGCCCACGTACAGCACTTAGCGCCCACCTACAGCCCTATGCGCCCACCTACAGCCCTAAGCGCCCACCGGCAGCCCTCATCGCCCACCTGCAGCCCTACGCGCCCACCTACAGCCCTAAGCGCCCACCTACAGCCCTGAGTGCCCACCTCCAGCCCTGAGGGCGCACCTACAGCCGTAAGCGCCCACCTACAGACCTAATCGCCCACCAACAGCCCTGAGCGCCCACCTACAGCCCTAAGCGCCCACCTACAGCCCTAAGCGTCCACCTACAGCCCTAAGCGCCCTCCGACAGCCTTAAGCGCACATCTACAGCCATGATCTCCCACCTACAGCCCTCAGCGCCCACCTACAGCGCTAAGCGCCCAACTACAGCCCTAGGCGACCACCTACAGCCCTAAGCGCCCACCTAGTGACCTATGCGACCACCTGCAGCGCCAAACTACAGCCGTAAGCGCCCATCTACAGCCCTAAGCGCCCACCTAGTGACCTATGCGACCACCTGCAGCGCCAAACTACAGCCCTGAGCGCCCACCTACAGCCCTAAGCGCCCACCTACAGCCCTAAGCGTCCACCTACAGCCCTAAGCGCCCTCCGACAGCCTTAAGCGCACATCTACAGCCATGATCGCCCACCTACAGCCCTCAGCGCCCACCTACAGCGCTAAGCGCCCACCTACAGCCCTAGGCGACCACCTACAGCCCTAAGCGCCCACCTAGTGACCTATGCGACCACCTGCAGCGCCAAACTACAGCCGTAAGCGCCCACCTACAGCCCTAAGCGCCCATTTACAGCACTAAGCTCCCGCCGACAGCTCAAAGCGCCCACCTACAGCCGTAATCGCCCACCGACAGCCCTGAGCGCCCACCTACAGCCCTAATCACCCAGCCACAGCACGAAGCGACCACGTACAGCCCAGATCGCCCACCTACAGCCCTGAGCGCCCACCTACAGCCCTAATCGCCCACCTACAGCCCTAAACGCCCACCTACAGCCCTAAGCGCCCACCTACCGCACTAAGCGCCAGCCGACAGCCCTAAGCGCCCACGTACAGCCCTAATCGCCCACTAACAGCCTTAAGCGCCCACCTACATCCCTAAGCGACCACATAAATCCCTAAGACACCACCTACAGGCCTAAGCGCCCACTTACAGCCCTATGCGCCCACCTACAGCTCTTAACGCCCACCTACAGCCCTAAGCGCCCACTTACAGCCCTAAGCGCCCACCTACAGCTCTTAGCGCCCACCTATAGCCCTAAGCGCCCACCTACAGCCCCAAGCTCCCACCTACAGCGCTAAGCGCCCAACTACAGTCCTGAGCCCCCAGCTACCACTCTAAGCGCCAAACTACAGCCGTAAGCGCCCACATACAGCCCTAAGCGCCCATTTACAGCACTAAGCTCCCGCCGACAGCCCAAAGCGCCCACCTACAGCCGTAATCGCCCACCGAAAGCCCTGAGCGCCCACCTACAGCCCTAATCACCCAGCCACAGCACGAAGCGACCACGTACAGCCCAGATCGCCCACCTACAGCCCTGAGCGAACACCTACAGCCCTAAGCGCCCACTTACAGCCCTATGCGCCCACCTACAGCCCTAAGCGCCCACAGGTAGCCCTCATCGCCCACCTGCAGCCCTACGCGCCCACCTACAGCCCTAAGCGCCCACCAACAGCCCTGAGCGCCCACCAACAGACCTGAGCGCGCACCTACAGCCGTAAGCGCCCGCTTAAAGCCCTAAGCGCCCAACTACAGCCGTAAGCGCCCACCTACAGCCCTACGCGCCCACCTGCAGCCCTACGCTCCCACCTGCAGCCCTTAGCGCCACACTACAGCGCTAGTCGACCACCTACAGCCCTATGCGCCCACCTAGTGCCCTAAGCGGCCACCTACAGAGCTAAGCGCCCACCTACAGACCTAAGCGCCATACTACAGCCGTAAGCGCCCATCTGCAGCACTAAGCGCCAGCCGACAGCCCTAAGCGCCCACGTACAGCCCTAGTCGCCCACCAACAGCCCTGAGCGCACACCTACAGCCCTAAGCGCCCACTTAAAGCACTAGGCGCCCACCTACAGCACTGAGCGCCCACCTACAGCCCTAGTCGATCACCTACAGCCTTAAGCGCCCACCTACAGTTCTGAGCGCCCACCTACAGCGCTGAGAGCCCGACCACAGCACTGAGAGTTCACCTACTGCCCTGAACAGCCACCTAAAGCACTGAGCGACAACCTACAGCTCTAATCGCCCACCTGCAGCCCTCAGCGCCCACCTGCAGCCCTAAGCGCCCACCTGCAGCCAACAGCGCCACGTAGAGCATTGAGCGCCTACCTACAGCTATAATCGTCCACCTACAGCCCTAAGCGCCCAACTACAGCCCGAATCGCCCACCAACAGCCCTGAGCGCCCACCTACAGCCCGAAACGCCCACCTAAAGCGCTAAGCGCCCACCTACAGCCCTGAGCGCCCACCTACAGCCCTAAGAGCCCACCTACAGCCCTACGCGCCCACCTACAGCCCTAAGCGCCCTCTGACAGACCTAACCGCACATCTACAGCCATGATCGCCCACATACAGCCCTTAGCGCCCACCTACAGCCCGAGGCGACCACCTACAGCCCTAATCGTCCACCTAGTGCACTAAGCGCCCACCTACAGCCCTAAGCGTCCACCTACAGCCCTAAGCGCCCTCCGACAGCCCTCAGCGCACATCTACAGTCATGATCGCGCACCTACTGCCCTCAGCGCCCACCTACAGCCCTAAGCGCCCACCTACTGCCCTAGGCGACCACCTACAGCCCTACTCGCCCACCTAGTGCCCTAAGCGCCCACCTACAGCGCTAAGCGCCCACCTACAGCCCTAAGCGCCCACCTACAGCGCTAAGCGCCCACCTACAGCCCTAAGCGCCCACCGACATCCCTGAGCGCCCCACTACAGACCTACGCGCCCACCTACAGCGCTAAGCGCCAACCTACGGCCCTGATCGCCTACCTACACACTTGAGCGCCCAACTACATCCCTAATCGCCCACCTACCGCCAAACTACAGCCGTAAGCGCCCACCTACAGCCCTAAGCGCCCACCTACAGCCCTGAGCGTCCACCTAAAGATCTAAGCTCCAAGCTGCAGGCCGGTGAGCCCACCTACCGCCCTAAGAGCCCACCTACAGCCCTAAGCGTCCACCCACAGCCCTGAGCGCCCACCCACAGCCCTAAGCGCCCACCTACAGCACTAAGTGCCCCCCTACAGCCCTGAGCGTCCACCTACCGCCCTAAGCGCCAACCTACAGTCCTAAGCGCCCACCTACAGCGATAAGCGCCCGTCGACAGCCCTAACCGCCGACCTACAGCCCTGAGCGCACATCGACAGCCCTAAACGCCCACCTAAAGACCTAAGCGCCCATCTACAGCCCTAAGCGCCCACCTACAGCCTTAAGCGCCCACCAACAGCCCTACGCGCCCTCCGACAGCCCTAAGCGCACATCTACAGCCATGATCGCCCACCTACAGCCCTCAGCGCCCACCTACAGCCCTAAGCGCCCACCTAGTGACCTAAGCGACCACCTGCAGCGCTAAGCGCCCACGTACAGCCCTAAGCGCCCACCGACAGCCCTGAGCGCCCACCTACAGCCCTAATCACTGAGCTACAGCACGAAGCGACCACGTACAGCCCAGATCGCCCAACTACAGCCCTGAGCGCCCAGCTACAGCCCTAATCGCCCAGCTACAGCCCTAAGCGCCCACCTACAGCCCTAAGCGCCCACCTACCGCACTAAGCGCCAGCGGACAGCCCTAAGCGCCCACGTACAGCCCTAATCGCCCACCAACGCCCACCTACATCCCTAAGCGAACACATAAAGCCCTAAGACCCCACCTACAGGCCTAAGCGCCCACTTGCAGTCCTATGCGCACACCTACAGCTCTTAGCGCCCACCTACATCGCTAAGCGCCCACCTACAGCCCTAAGCTCCCACATACAGCCCTAAGCGCCCACTTACAGCCCTAAGCGCCCACCTACAGCTCTTAGCGCCCACCTACATCGCTAAGCGCCCACCTACAGCCCTAAGCTCCCACCTACAGTGCTAAGCGCCCAACTGCAGTCCTGAGCGCCCAGCTACAACTCTAAGCGCCAAACTACAGCCGTAAGCGCCCACCTACAGCCCTAAGCGCCCATTTACAGCACTAAGATCCCGCCGACAGCCCGAAGCGCCCACCTACAGCCGCAATCGCGCACCATCAGACCTGAGCGCCCACCTACATCCCTAAGCGACCGCTTAAAGCCCTAAGCGCCCACCTAAATCCCTAAGCGCCCACCTACAGCCCTACGCGCCCACCTACAGCCCTAAGCGCCCACCGGCAGCCCTCAGCGCCCACCTAAAGCCCTGGGCGCACACCTACAGCCCTCATCGCCCACCTGCAGCCCTACGCGCCCACCTACAGCCCTAAGCGCCCACCTACAGCCCTGAGCGCCCACCTCCAGCCCTGAGGGCGCACCTAGAGCCGTAAGCGCCCACCTACAGTTCTGAGCGCCCACCTACAGCGCTGAGAGCCCGACCACAGCACTGAGAGTTCACCTACTGCCCTAAACAGACACCTAAAGCACTGAGCGACAACCTACAGCTCTAATCGCCCACCTGCAGCCCTAAGCGCCCACCTGCAGCCCTAAGCGCCCACCTGCAGCCAACAGCGCAACGTAGAGCATTGAGCGCCTACCTACAGCTATAATCGTCCACCTACAGCCCTAAGCGCCCAACTACAGCCCGAATCGCCCACCAACAGCCCTGAGCGCCCACCTACAGCCCGAAACGCCCACCTAAAGCGCTAAGCGCCCACCTACAGCCCTGAGCGCCCACCTACAGCCCTAAGAGCCCACCTACAGCCCTACGCGCCCACCTACAGCCCTAAGCGCCCTCTGACAGACCTAACCGCACATCTACCGCCATGATCGCCCACATACAGCCCTTAGCGCCCACCTACAGCCCTAAGCGCCCACCTACAGCCCTGAGCGCCCACCTCCAGCCCTGAGGGCGCACCTAGAGCCGTAAGCGCCCACCTACAGACCTAATCGCACACCAACAGCCCTGAGCGCCCACCTACAGCCCTAAGCGCCCACCTACAGCCCTAAGCGTCCACCTACAGCCCTAAGCGCCCTCCGACAGCCCTAAGCGCACATCTACAGCCATGATCGCCCATCTACAGCCATCAGCGCCCACCTACAGCCCTAAGCGCCCACATAAAGCCCTAAGACCCCACCTACAGGCCTTGAGCGCCCAACTACATCCCTAAGCGACCACATAAAGCCCTAAGAACCCACCTACAGGCCTAAGCGCCCACGTACAGCCCTATGCGCCCACCTACAGCTCTTAGCGCCCACCTACAGCCCTAATCGCCAACCTGCAGCCCTAAGCGCCCACCTACAGCCCTAAGCGCCCACCTACCGCACTAAGCGCCAGCCGACAGCCCTAAGCGCCCACGTACAGCCCTAATCGCCCCCTAACAGCCTTGAGCGCCCAACTACATCCCTAAGCGATCACAAAAAGCCCTAAGACCCCACCTACAGGCATAAGCGCCCACGTACAGCCCTATGCGCCCACCTACAGCTCTTAGCGCCCACCTACAGCCCTAAGCGCCCACTTACAGCCCTAAGCGCCCACCTGCAGCTCGTAGCGCCCACCTCCAGCCCTAATCACCCAGCTACAGCACGAAGCGACCACGTACAGCCCAGATCGCCCATCTACAGCCCTGAGCGCCCACCTACAGCCCTAATCGCCCACCTACAGCACTAAGCGCCCACCTACAGCCCTAAGCGCCCACCTACCGCACTAAGCGCCAGCCGACAGCCCTAAGCGCCCACGTACAGACCTAATCGCCCACCAACAGCCTTGAGCGCCCACCTACATCCCTAAGCGACCACATAAAGCCCTAAGACCCCACCTTCAGGCCTAAGCGCCCACTTACAGCCCTAAGCGCCCACCTACAGCTCTTAGCGCCCACCTACAGCCCTAAGCGCCCACCTACAGCCCTATGCTCCCACCTTCAGCGCTAAGCGCCCAACTACAGTCCTGAGCGCCCAGCTACCACTCTAAGCGCCAAACTACAGCCCTCATCGCCCACCTACCGCCCTAAGCGCCAAATTACAGCCGTAAGCGCCCACATATAGCCCTAAGCGCCAGCCGACAACCCGAAGCGCCCGTCTACAGCCCTAATCGCCCAACAACAGCCCTGAGCGCCCACCTACAGCCCTAAGCGCCCACCTAAAGCCCTAAGCGCCCACCTACATCCCTCAACGCCCACCTGCATCCCTCAGCGCCCACCTACAGCCCTAAGGGCCCACCTACAGCCCTCAGCGCCCAACTGCAGCCCTAAGCGCACACCTACAGCCCTGAGCGCCCAACTACAGCCATAAGCGCACACCTACAGCCCTGAGCGCCCACCTACAGCCCTAAGCGCCCACCTAAAGCGCTAAGCGCCCACCTACAGCACTGAGCGCCCTCCTACAGCCCTAATCGATCACCTACAACCATACACGCCCACCTACGGTTCTGAGCGTCCACCTGCAGCCCTACGCGCCCTCCGACAGACCTAAGCGAACATCTACAGCCATGATCGCCCACATACAGCCCTAAGCGCCCACCTAAAGCCCTACACGCCCACTTTCAGCCCTGAGAGCCCAACCACAGCCCTAAGAGCCCAACTACAGCCCTGAGCGCACATCTAAAGCACTGAGCGACCACCTACAGCCCTAAGCGCCCACCTACAGCCCTGAGTGCCCACGTACAACCCTCAGCGCCCACCTACTGCCCTAAGCGCACACCTACAGCCCTGAGCGCCCAGCTACAGCACTAAGCGCCAGCCGACAGCCCGAAGCGCCCGTCTACAGCCCTAGTCGCCCAACAACAGTCCCCAGCGCCCAACTACATCCCTAAGTGACCATCTAAAGCCCTAAGCGCCCACCTACAGCGCTAAGCGCCCACCTAGAGACCTGAGCGCCCAGCAACAGCCCTGAGCGCCCACCTACAGCCATAAACGCCCAACTAAAGCCCTACGCGCCCCTACAGTCGTGAGAGCCCAACGACAGCCCTAAGAGCCCACCTACAACCCTGAGCGCTCATCTAAAGCACTGAGCGACCAACTACAGCCCTAAGCGCCCAACTACAGCCCTCATCGCCCACCTACCGCCCTAAGCGCCAAATTACAGCCGTAAGCGCCCACATATAGCCCTAAGCGCCAGCCGACAGCCCGAAGCGGCCGTCTACAGCCCTAATCGCCCAACAACAGCCCTGAGCGCCCACCTACAGCCCTAAGCGCCCACCTAAAGCCCTAATCGCCTACCTACATCCTTCAGCGCCCACCTACATCCCTCAGCGCCCACCTACAGCCCTAAGTGCCCACCTACAGCAGTCAACGCCCACCTGCAGCCTTAAGCGGACACCTACAGCCCTGAGAGCCCACCCACAGCCCAAAGAGCCCACATACAGCCCTGAGCGCCCTTCTAAAGCACTGAGCGACCACCTACAGCCCTAAGCGCACAGCTACAGCCCTGAGTGCCCACGTACAACCCTCAGCGCCCACCTACTGCCCTAAGCGCACACCTACAGCCCTGAGCGCCCAGCTACAGCACTAAGCGCCAGCCGACAGCCCGAAGCGCCCGTCTACAGCCCTAGTCGCCGAACAACAGCCCCCAGCGCCCAACTACATCCCTAAGTGACCATCTAAAGCCCTAAGCGCCCACCTACAGCGCTAAGCGCCCACCTACAGACCTGAGCGCCCACCAACAGCCCTAAGCGCCCACCTACAGCCATAAACGCCCAACTAAAGCCTTACGCGCCCCGACAGTCGTGAGAGCCCAACGACAGCCCTAAGAGCCCACCTACAACCCTGAGCGCTCATCTAAAGCACTGAGCGACCAAGTACAGCCCTAAGCGCCCAACTACAGCCCTCATCGCCCACCTACCGCCCTAAGCGCCAAATTACAGCCCAAAGTGCACACCTACAGCAGTCAACGCCCACCTGCAGCCTTAAGCGGACACCTACAGCCCTGAGAGCCCACCCACAGCCCAAAGAGCCCACATACAGCCCTGAGCGCCCTTCTGAAGCACTGAGCGACCACCAACAGCCCTAAGCGCACAGCTACAGCCCTGAGTGCCCACGTACAACCCTCAGCGCCCACCTACAGACCTAATCGCACACCAACAGCCCTGAGCGCCCACTTACAGCCCTAAGAGCCCAACTACAGCCCTACGCGCCCACCTACAGCCCTAAGCGCCCTGTGACAGACCTAAGCGCACATCTACAGCCATGATCGCCCACATACAGCCCTGAACGCCCACCGACAGCCCTAGGCAACCACCTACAGCCCTATTCGCCCACCTAGTGCCCAAAGCGCCCACCTATAGCCCTAAGCGCCCTCCGACAGCCCTAAGCGCACATCTGCAGCGATGATCGCCCACCTACAGACCTCAGCGCCCACCTACAGTCCTAAGGGCCCACCTACAGCCCTAGGCGAGCACCTACAGCCCTAAGCGCCCAACTAGTGACCTAAGCGACCACCTGCAGCGCTGAGCGCCCAGGTACAGCCCTAAGCGCCCACCGACAGCCCTGAGCGCCCACCTACAGCCCTACGCGCCCACCTACAGCCCCAAGCACCCAGCTACAGCACGAAACGACCACGTACAGCCCTAACCGCCCATCTACAGCCCTGAGCGCCCATCTACATCCCTAGTCGCCCACCTACAGCCCGAAGAGCCCACCTACCGCACTAGGCGCCAGCCGACAGCCCTAAGCGCCCACGTACAGCCCTAATCGCCCACCTACAGCTTTTAGCGCCCACCTACAGCTCTAAGCGCCCACCTACAGCCCTAAGGTCCCACCTACAGCGCTAAGCGCCCAACTACAGTCCTGAGCGCCCAGCTACCACTCTAAGCGCCACACTACAGGCGTAAGCGCCCACCTACAGCCCTAAGCGCCGATTTACAGCACTAAGCTCCCGCCGGCAACCCTAAGCGCCCACCTACAGCCGTAATCGCCCACCAACAGACCTGAGCGCCCACCTGTATCCCTAAGCGACCGCTTAAAGCCCTAAGCGCCCACCTACAGCCCTAAGCGCCTACCTACAGCCCTACGCGCCCACATACAGCCCTTAGCGCCCACCTACAGCCCTATACGCCCACCTACAGCCCGAAGCGCCCACCGGCAGCCCTCAGCGCCCACCTTCAGCCCTGAGCGCACACCTACAGCCCTGAGCGCACACCTACAGCCCTCATCGCCCACCTGCAGTCCTACGCGCCCTCCTACAGCCCTAAGTGCCCACCTACAGCCCTGGGCGCCCACCTCCAGCCCTGAGGGCGCACATACAGCCGTAAGCGCCCACCTACAGACCTAATCGCCCACCAACAGCCCTGAGCGCCCATCTGCATCCCTAAGCGCCCACCTCCAGCCCTAAGCGCCCACCTACAGCCCTTACCGCCAACCTACAGCCCTAAGCGCCCATCTAAAGCACTGAGCGACCACCTACATCCCTAAGCGCCCTCCTACAGCCCTAATCGCCCACCTACCGCCCTAAGCGCCAACCTACAGCCGTAAGCGCCCACCAACAGCCCTAAGCGCCCATCTACAGAACTAACCGCCAGCCGACAGCCCTAAGCGCCCACCTACAGCCCTAAGCGGCCACCTTCAGACCTAAGCGCCCACCTACAGCCCTAAGCGGCCAACTTCAGACCTAAGCGCCCGCCGACAGCCCTGAGCGCCCACCTACAGCCCTAAACGCCCACCTAAAGCCCTAAGCGCCCACCTACAGCCCTGAGAGCCCACCCACAGCCCTAAGATCCCACCTACATCCCTGAGCGCCCTTCTAAAGCACTAAGCGACCACCTACAGCCCTAAGCGCACACCTACAGCCCTGAGCGTCCACCTGCAGCACTAAGCGCCAGCCGACAGCCCGAAGCGGCCGTCTACAGCCCTAATCGCCCAACAACAGCCCCCAGCGCCCATTTACATCTCTAAGTGACCACCCGAAGCCCATAACGCCCACCTACAGCCCTAAGCGCCCACCTACAGCCCTAAGCGCCCGCCGGCAGCCCTAGGCGCTCACCTACAGCCCTAATCGCCCACCAACAGCCCTGACCGCCCAACTAAAGCCCTAAGAGCCCACCTACAGCCCTGGGAGCCCAACGGCAGCCCTAGGCGCTCAACTACAGCCCTAATCGCCCACCAACAGCCCTGACCGCCCAACTAAAGCCCTAGGCGCCCACCTACAGCCCTGGGAGCCCAACGGCAGCCCTAAGAGCCCAAATGCAGCCCAGAGCGCCCACCTAAAGCACTGAGCAACCACCTACAGCCCTAAGCTCCCACCTACAGCCCTCATCGGCCACCTACCGCCCTAAGCGCCACAATACAGCCGTAAGCGCCCATATACAGCCCTAAGCGCCCACCTACAGCACTAAGCGCCAGCCGACAGCCCGAAGCGCCCGTCTACAGCCCTAATCGCCCATCAACAGTCCTGAGCGCCCACATACATCCCTAAGCGACCACCTAAATCCCTAAGCGCCCACCTACATCCCAAAGCGCCCGCCGACAACCATGAGCGCCCACCTACAGCCCTAAACGCCCACCTAAAGGCCTAAGCGCCCACCTACAGCCCGAGAGCCCACACACAGCCCTAAGAGCCCACCTACAGCCCTGAGCGCCCTTCGAAAGCACTGAGCGACCACCTACAGCCCTAAGCGCCACCTACAGCGCTGTGCCCACCTACAGCCCTGAGAGCCCAACCACAGCCCTAAGCGCCCACCTACAGCCCTGAGTGCCCACCTACAGGCCTCAGCGCCCACCTACTGCCCGAAGCGCACACCTACAGCCCTGAGCGCACATCTACAGCCCTGAGCGCCCACCTACAGCCCGAAGCGCCCGTCTACAGCCCTAATCGCCCAACAACAGCCCCGAGCGCCCACCTACATCCCTAAGTGACCACCGAAAGCCCTAAGCGCCCAACTACAGCCCTAAGCGCCCACCTACAGACCTAAGCGCCCGCCGACAGCCCTAAGCGCCCACCTACAGCCCCAATCGCCCAACAACAGCCCTGAGCGCCCACCTACAGCCATAATCGCCCACCTCAAGCCCTACGCGCCCACCTACAGTCGTGAGAGCCCAACAACAGCCCTCAGCGCCCACCTACAGCCCTCAGCGCCCACCTAAAGCCGTACGCGCCCACCTACATCCCTCAGCGCCCACCTACAGTCCTAAGTGCCCACCTACAGCCCTCAGCGCCCACCTACAGACCTAATCGCCCACCTAAAGCCCTAAGCGCCCACCTACATCCCTCAGTGCCCACCTACAGCCCTAAGTGCCCACCTACAGCCCTAAGTGCCGACCTACAGCACTCAGCGCCCACCTACAGCCCTGTGCGCCCACCTACAGCACTAAGCGCACACCTAAGGCGCTAATCGCCCACCTAAAGCCCTCAGCGCACACCTGCAGCTCTGAGCGCACAACTACAGCCCTGAGCGCACACCTACAGCCCTCATCGCCCAACTGCAGCCCTATGCGCCCAACTGCAGCCCTTAGCGCCCACCTACAGCCCTGAGCGCTCACCTCCAGCCCGAGGGCGCACCTACAGCCGTAAGCGCCCACCTACAGACCGAATCGCCCACCTACAGCACTAAGCGCCCACCTACAGCCCTAAGCGCCCACCTCCACCCCTAAGCGCCCACCTACAGCCCTTACCTCCCACCTACAGCCCTAAGCGCCCATCTAAAGCACTGAGTGACCACCTACATCCCTATGCGCCCTCTTACAGCCCTAATCGCCCACCTACCGCCCTAAGCGCCAACCTACAGCCGTAAGCGCCCACCAACAGCCCTAAGCGCCCATCTACAGCACTAACCGCCAGCCGACAGCCCTAAACGCCCACCTACAGCCCTCATTGCCCACCAACAGCCCTGAGCGACCAACGACATTCCTAAGCGACCACCTAAAGCCCTACGCGCCCACCTACAGCCCTAAACGCCCATCTGAAGCACTGAGCGACCAACTACAGCCCTAAGCGCCCACCTGTAGCACACAGCGCTTCCTAGAGCACTGCGCGCCTACCTACAGCCCTAATCGCCCACCAACAGCCCTGAGCGCCCACCTACAGCCCTAAACGCCCACCTAAAGCGCTAAGCGCCCACCTACAGCCCTGATCGCCCACCTACATCCCTAAGCGCCCTGTGACAGACCTAAGCGCACATCTACAGCCATGATCGCCGACATACAGCCCTGAACGCCCACCGACAGCCCTAGGCGACCACCTACAGCCCTATTCGCCCACCTAGTGCCCTAAGCGCCCACCTATAGCCCTAAGCGCCCTCCGACAGCCCTAAGCGCACATCTGCAGCCATGATCGCCCACCTGCAGCCCTCAGCGCCCACCTACAGCCCTAAGGGCCCACCTACAGCCCTAGGCGACCACCTACAGCCTTAAGCGCCCACCTAGTGACCTAAGCGACCACCTGTAGCGCTAAGCGCCCACGTACAGCCCTAAGCACCCACCGACAGCCCTGAGCGCCCACCTACAGCCCTACGCGCCCAACTACAGCCCTAAGCACTCAGCTACAGCACGAAACGACCACGTACAGCCCTAACCGCCCACCTACAGCCCTAAGCGCCCATCTACAGCCCTAGTCGCCCACCTACAGCCCTAAGCGCCCACCTATCGCACTAAGCGCCAGCCGACAGCCCTAAGCGCCTACATACAGCCCTAATCGCCCACCAACAGCCCTGAGCGCCCACCTACATCCCTAAGCGACCACATAAAGCCCTATGTCCCCAACTACAGCCCTAAGCGCCCACTTACAGCCCTAAGCGCCCACCTACAGCTCTTAGCGCCCACCTACAGCCCTAAGCGCCCACATACAGCCCTAAGCGCCCACCTACAGCACTTAGCGCCCACCTACAGCCCTAAGCGCCTAACTACAGCCCTAAGTTCCCACCTACAGCGATAAGCGCCCAACTACAGTCCTGAGCGCCCAGCTACCACTCTAAGCGCCAAACTACAGGCGTAAGCGCCCACCTACAGCCCTAAGCGCCCATTTACAGCACTAAGCTCCCGCCGGCAGCCCTAAGCGCCCACCTACAGCCGTAATCGCCCACCAACAGACCTGAGCGCCCACCTATATCCCTAAGCGACCGCTTAAAGCCCTAAGCGCCCACCTACAGCCCTATGCGCCCACCTACAGCCCTACGCTCCCACATACAGCCCTTAGCGCCCACCTACAGCTCTATGCGCCCACCTACATCCCTAAGCGCCCACCGGCAGCCCTCAGCGCCCACCTACAGCCCTGAGCGCACAGCTACAGCCCTGAGCGCACACGTACAGCCCTCATCGCCCACCAACAGCCCTACGCGCCCACCTACAGCCCTAAGCGCCCACCTACAGCCGTGAGCGCCCACCTCCAGCCCTGAGGGTGCACATACAGCCGTAAGCGCCCACCTACAGACCTAATCGCCCACCAACAGCCCTGAGCGCCCACCTCCAGCCCTAAGCGCCCAACTACCGCCCTAAGCGCCAACCTACAGCCGTAAGCGCCCACCAACAGCCCTAAGCGCCCATCTACAGAACTAACCGCCAGCCGACAGCCCTAAGCGCCTACGTACAGCCCTAATCGCCCACCAACAGCCCTGAGCGCCCATCTACATCCCTAAGCGACCACATAAAGCCCTAAATCCCCACCTACAGCCCTAAGCACCCACTTACAGCCCTAAGCGCCCACCTACAGCCGTGAGCGCCCACCTCCAGCCCTGAGGGCGCACATACAGCCGTAAGCGCCCACCTACAGACCTAATCGCCCACCAACAGCACTGAGCGCCCACCTGCAGCCCTAAGCGCCCATCTCCAGCCCTAAGCGCCCACCTAAAGCCCTTACCGCCCACCTACAGCCTTAAGCGCCCATCTAAAGCACTGAGCGACCACCTATATCCCTAAGCGCCCTCCTACAGCCCTAATCGCCCATCTACCTCCCTAAGCGCAAACCTACAGCCGTAAGCGCCCACCAACAGCACTAAGCGCCCACCTACAGCCGTGAGCGCCCACCTCCAGCCCTGAGGGCGCACATACAGCCGTAAGCGCCCACCTACAGACCTAATCGCCCACCAACAGCCCTGAGCGCCCACCTCCAGCCCTAAGCGCCCAACTACCGCCCTAAGCGCCAACCTACAGCCGTAAGCGCCCACCAACAGCCCTAAGCGCCCATCTACAGAACTAACCGCCAGCCGACAGCCCTAAGCGCCTACTTACAGCCCTAATCGCCCACCAACAGCCCTGAGCGCCCACCTACATCCCTAAGCGACCACATAAAGCCCTAAATCCCCACCTACAGCCCTAAGCACCCACTTACAGCCCTAAGCGCCCACCTACAGCCGTGAGCGCCCACCTCCAGCCCTGAGGGCGCACATACAGCCGTAAGCGCCCACCTACAGACCTAATCGCCCACCAACAGCACTGAGCGCCCACCTGCAGCCCTAAGCGCCCATCTCCAGCCCTAAGCGCCCACCTAAAGCCCTTACCGCCCACCTACAGCCTTAAGCGCCCATCTAAAGCACTGAGCGACCACCTATATCCCTAAGCGCCCTCCTACAGCCCTAATCGCCCATCTACCTCCCTAAGCGCAAACCTACAGCCGTAAGCGCCCACCAACAGCACTAAGCGCCCACCTACAGCCGTGAGCGCCCACCTCCAGCCCTGAGGGCGCACATACAGCCGTAAGCGCCCACCTACAGACCTAATCGCCCACCAACAGCCCTGAGCGCCCACCTGCAGCCCTAAGCGCACACCTCCAGCCCTAAGCGCCCATCTACCGCCCTAAGCGCCAACCTACAGCCGTAAGCGCCCACCAACAGCCCTAAGCGCCCATCTACAGAACTAACCGCCAGCCGACAGCCCTAAGCGCCCACCTACAGCCCTACGCGCCCACAGACAGCCCTTAGCGCCCACCTATAGCCCTATGCGCCCACCTACAGCCCTAAGCGCCCACCGGCAGCCCTCAGCGCCCACCTACAGCCCTGAGCGCACACCTACAGCCCTGAGGGCACCCCTACAGCCCTCATCGCCCACCTGCAGCCCTACGCGCCCACCTACAGCCCTAAGCGCCCACCTACAGCCGTGAGCGCCCACCTCCAGCCCTGAGGGTGCACATACAGCCGTAAGCGCCCACCTACAGACCTAATCGCCCACCAACAGCCCTGAGCGCCCACCTCCAGCCCTAAGCGCCCAACTACCGCCCTAAGCGCCAACCTACAGCCGTAAGCGCCCACCAACAGCCCTAAGCGCCCATCTACAGAACTAACCGCCAGCCGACAGCCCTAAGCGCCTACGTACAGCCCTAATCGCCCACCAACAGCCCTGAGCGCCCACCTACATCCCTAAGCGACCACATAAAGCCCTAAATCCCCACCTACAGCCCTAAGCACCCACTTACAGCCCTAAGCGCCCACCTACAGCCGTGAGCGCCCACCTCCAGCCCTGAGGGCGCACATACAGCCGTAAGCGCCCACCTACAGACCTAATCGCCCACCAACAGCCCTGAGCGCCCACCTGCAGCCCTAAGCGCACACCTCCAGCCCTAAGCGCCCATCTACCGCCCTAAGCGCCAACCTACAGCCGTAAGCGCCCACCAACAGCCCTAAGCGCCCATCTACAGAACTAACCGCCAGCCGACAGCCCTAAGCGCCCACCTACAGCCCTACGCGCCCACAGACAGCCCTTAGCGCCCACCTATAGCCCTATGCGCCCACCTACAGCCCTAAGCGCCCACCGGCAGCCCTCAGCGCCCACCTACAGCCCTGAGCGCACACCTACAGCCCTGAGGGCACCCCTACAGCCCTCATCGCCCACCTGCAGCCCTACGCGCCCACCTACAGCCCTAAGCGCCCACCTACAGCCGTGAGCGCCCACCTCCAGCCCTGAGGGTGCACATACAGCCGTAAGCGCCCACCTACAGACCTAATCGCCCACCAACAGCCCTGAGCGCCCACCTCCAGCCCTAAGCGCCCAACTACCGCCCTAAGCGCCAACCTACAGCCGTAAGCGCCCACCAACAGCCCTAAGCGCCCATCTACAGAACTAACCGCCAGCCGACAGCCCTAAGCGCCTACGTACAGCCCTAATCGCCCACCAACAGCCCTGAGCGCCCACCTACATCCCTAAGCGACCACATAAAGCCCTAAATCCCCACCTACAGCCCTAAGCACCCACTTACAGCCCTAAGCGCCCACCTACAGCCGTGAGCGCCCACCTCCAGCCCTGAGGGCGCACATACAGCCGTAAGCGCCCACCTACAGACCTAATCGCCCACCAACAGCCCTGAGCGCCCACCTGCAGCCCTAAGCGCACACCTCCAGCCCTAAGCGCCCATCTACCGCCCTAAGCGCCAACCTACAGCCGTAAGCGCCCACCAACAGCCCTAAGCGCCCATCTACAGAACTAACCGCCAGCCGACAGCCCTAAGCGCCCACCTACAGCCCTACGCGCCCACATACAGCCCTTAGCGCCCACCTACAGCCCTATGCGCCCACCTACAGCCCTAAGCGCCCACCGGGAGCCCTCAGCGCCCACCTACAGCCCTGAGCGCACACCTACAGCCCTGAGGGCACCCCTACAGCCCTCATCGCCCACCTGCAGCCCTACGCGCCCACCTACAGCCCTAAGCGCCCACCTACAGCCGTGAGCGCCCACCTCCAGCCCTGAGGGTGCACATACAGCCGTAAGCGCCCACCTACAGACCTAATCGCCCACCAACAGCCCTGAGCGCCCAGCTCCAGCCTTAAGCGCCCAACTACCGCCCTAAGCGCCAACCTACAGCCGTAAGCGCCCACCAACAGCCCTAAGCGCCCATCTACAGAACTAACCGCCAGCCGACAGCCCTAAGCGCCTACGTACAGCCCTAATCGCCCACCAACAGCCCTGAGCGCCCACCTACATCCCTAAGCGACCACATAAAGCCCTAAATCCCCACGTACAGCCCTAAGCGCCCACTTACAGCCCTAAGCGCCCAACTACAGCTCTTAGCGCCCACCTACAGCCCTAAGAGCCCACATACAGCCCTAAGCGCCCACCTACAGCCCTAAGCGCCCACCGACATCCCTGAGCGCCCCACTACAGACCTACGCGCCCACCTACAGCGCTAAGCGCCAACCTACGGCCCTGATCGCCTACCTACACACTTGAGCGCCCAACTACATCCCTAATCGCCCACCTACCGCCAAACTACAGCCGTAAGCGCCCACCTACAGCCCTATGCGCCCACCTACAGCCCTGAGCGTCCACCTAAAGATCTAAGCTCCAAGCTGCAGGCCGGTGAGCCCACCTACCGCCCTAAGAGCCCACCTACAGCCCTAAGCGTCCACCCACAGCCCTGAGCGCCCACCCACAGCCCTAAGCGCCCACCTACAGCACTAAGTGCCCCCCTACAGCCCTGAGCGTCCACCTACCGCCCTAAGCGCCAACCTACAGTCCTAAGCGCCCACCTACAGCGATAAGCGCCCGCCGACAGCCCTAACCGCCGACCTACAGCCCTGAGCGCACATCGACAGCCCTAAACGCCCACCTAAAGACCTAAGCGCCCATCTACAGCCCTAAGCGCCCACCTACAGCCTTAAGCGCCCACCAACAGCCCTACGCGCCCTCCGACAGCCCTAAGCGCACATCTACAGCCATGATCGCCCACCTACAGCCCTCAGCGCCCACCTACAGCCCTAAGCGCCCACCTAGTGACCTAAGCGACCACCTGCAGCGCTAAGCGCCCACGTACAGCCCTAAGCGCCCACCGACAGCCCTGAGCGCCCACCTACAGCCCTAATCACTGAGCTACAGCACGAAGCGACCACGTACAGCCCAGATCGCCCAACTACAGCCCTGAGCGCCCACCTACAGCCCTAATCGCCCAGCTACAGCCCTAAGCGCCCACCTACAGCCCTAAGCCCACCTACCGCACTAAGCGCCAGCGGACAGCCCTAAGCGCCCACGTACAGCCCTAATCGCCCACCAACGCCCACCTACATCCCTAAGCGAACACATAAAGCCCTAAGACCCCACCTACAGGCCTAAGCGCCCACTTGCAGTCCTATGCGCACACCTACAGCTCTTAGCGCCCACCTACATCGCTAAGCGCCCACCAACAGCCCTAAGCTCCCACCTACAGCCCTAAGCGCCCACTTACAGCCCTAAGCGCCCACCTACAGCTCTTAGCGCCCACCTACATCGCTAAGCGCCCACCTACAGCCCTAAGCTCCCACCTACAGTGCTAAGCGCCCAACTGCAGTCCTGAGCGCCCAGCTACCACTCTAAGCGCCAAACTACAGCCGTAAGCGCCCACCTACAGCCCTAAGCGCCCATTTACAGCACTAAGATCCCGCCGACAGCCCGAAGCGCCCACCTACAGCCGCAATCGCGCACCATCAGACCTGAGCGCCCACCTACATCCCTAAGCGACCGCTTAAAGCCCTAAGCGCCCACCTAAATCCCTAAGCGCCCACCTACAGCCCTACACGCCCACCTACAGCCCTAAGCGCCCACCGGCAGCCCTCAGCGCCCACCTAAAGCCCTGGGCGCACACCTACAGCCCTCATCGCCCACCTGCAGCCCTACGCGCACACCTACAGCCCTAAGCGCCCACCTACAGCCCTGAGCGCCCACCTCCAGCCCTGAGGGCGCACCTAGAGCCGTAAGCGCCCACCTACAGTTCTGAGCGCCCACCTACAGCGCTGAGAGCCCGACCACAGCACTGAGAGTTCACCTACTGCCCTAAACAGACACCTAAAGCACTGAGCGACAACCTACAGCTCTAATCGCCCACCTGCAGCCCTAAGCGCCCACCTGCAGCCCTAAGCGCCCACCTGCAGCCAACAGCGCAACGTAGAGCATTGAGCGCCTACCTACAGCTATAATCGTCCACCTACAGCCCTAAGCGCCCAACTACAGCCCGAATCGCCCACCAACAGCCCTGAGCGCCCACCTACAGCCCGAAACGCCCACCTAAAGCGCTAAGCGCCCACCTACAGCCCTGAGCGCCCACCTACAGCCCTAAGAGCCCACCTACAGCCCTACGCGCCCACCTACAGCCCTAAGCGCCCTCTGACAGACCTAACCGCACATCTACCGCCATGATCGCCCACATACAGCCCTTAGCGCCCACCTACAGCCCTAAGCGCCCACCTACAGCCCTGAGCGCCCACCTCCAGCCCTGAGGGCGCACCTAGAGCCGTAAGCGCCCACCTACAGACCTAATCGCACACCAACAGCCCTGAGCGCCCACCTACAGCCCTAAGCGCCCACCTACAGCCCTAAGCGTCCACCTACAGCCCTAAGCGCCATCCGACAGCCCTAAGCGCACATCTACAGCCATGATCGCCCATCTACAGCCATCAGCGCCCACCTACAGCCCTAAGCGCCCACATAAAGCCCTAAGACCCCACCTACAGGCCTTGAGCGCCCAACTACATCCCTAAGCGACCACATAAAGCCCTAAGAACCCACCTACAGGCCTAAGCGCCCACTTACAGCCCTTTGCGCCCACCTACAGCTCTTAGCGCCCACCTACTGCCCTAAGCGCCCATTTACAGCCCTAAGCGCCCACCTACAGCTCTTAGCGCCCACCTACAGCCCTAATCACCCAGCTACAGCACGAAGCGACCACGTACAGCCCAGATCGCCCACCTACATCCCTGAGCGCCCACCTACAGCCCTAATCGCCCACCTACAGCCCTAAGCGCCCACCTACTGCCCTGAACGTCCACCTACAGCCCTACGCGACCACCTACAGCCCTAACCGCCCACCTACAGCCCTAAGTCCCCCCCTACAGGCCTGAGCGTCCACCTACCGCCCTAAGCGCCACCCTACAGCCCTAAGCGCCCACCTACAGTCCTAAGCGCGCACCTACAGCGCTCATCGCCCGCCGAATGCCCTAACCGCCGACCTACAGCCCTGAGCGCCCACCGACAGCCCTCAACGCCCACCTAAAGACCTAAGCGCCCACCTACAGCCCTAATCGCCAACCTGCAGCCCTAAGCGCCCACCTACAGCCCTAAGCGCCCACCTACCGCACTAAGCGCCAGCCGACAGCCCTAAGCGCCCACGTACAGCCCTAATCGCCCCCTAACAGCCTTGAGCGCCCAACTACATCCCTAAGCGATCACAAAAAGCCCTAAGACCCCACCTACAGGCCTAAGCGCCCACGTACAGCCCTATGCGCCCACCTACAGCTCTTAGCGCCCACCTACAGCCCTAATCGCCAACCTGCAGCCCTAAGCGCCCACCTACAGCCCTAAGCGCCCACCTACCGCACTAAGCGCCAGCCGACAGCCCTAAGCGCCCACGTACAGCCCTAATCGCCCCCTAACAGCCTTGAGCGCCCAACTACATCCCTAAGCGATCACAAAAAGCCCTAAGACCCCACCTACAGGCCTAAGCGCCCACGTACAGCCCTATGCGCCCACCTACAGCTCTTAGCGCCCACCTACAGCCCTAAGCGCCCACTTACAGCCCTAAGCGCCCACCTGCAGCTCGTAGCGCCCACCTCCAGCCCTAATCACCCAGCTACAGCACGAAGCGACCACGTACAGCCCAGATCGCCCATCTACAGCCCTGAGCGCCCACCTACAGCCGTAATCGCCCACCTACAGCACTAAGCGCCCACCTACAGCCCTAAGCGCCCACCTACCGCACTAAGCGCCAGCCGACAGCCCTAAGCGCCCACGTACAGACCTAATCGCCCACCAACAGCCTTGAGCGCCCACCTACATCCCTAAGCGACCACATAAAGCCCTAAGACCCCACCTTCAGGCCTAAGCGCCCACTTACAGCCCTAAGCGCCCACCTACAGCTCTTAGCGCCCACCTACAGCCCCAAGCGCCCACATACAGCCCTAAGCGCCCACCTACATCTCTTAGCGCCCACCCACAGCCCTAATCGCCCAACTACAGACCTAAGGTCCCACCTACAGCGCTAAGCGCCCAACTACAGTCCTGAGCGCCCAGCTACCACTCTAAGCGCCAAACTACAGCCCTCATCGCCCACCTACCGCCCTAAGCGCCAAATTACAGCCGTAAGCGCCCACATATAGCCCTAAGCGCCAGCCGACAACCCGAAGCGCCCGTCTACAGCCCTAATCGCCCAACAACAGCCCTGAGCGCCCACCTACAGCCCTAAGCGCCCACCTAAAGCCCTAAGCGCCCACCTACATCCCTCAACGCCCACCTGCATCCCTCAGCGCCCACCTACAGCCCTAAGGGCCCACCTACAGCCCTCAGCGCCCGACTGCAGCCCTAAGCGCACACCTACAGCCCTGAGCTCCCACCTACAGCCATAAGCGCACACCTACAGCCCTGAGCGCCCACCTACAGCCCTAAGCGCCCACCTAAAGCGCTAAGCGCCCACCTACAGCACTGAGCGCCCTCCTACAGCCCTAATCGATCACCTACAGCCATACACGCCCAGCTACGGTTCTGAGCGTCCACCTGCAGCCCTACGCGCCCTCCGACAGACCTAAGCGAACATCTACAGCCATGATCGCCCACATACAGCCCTAAGCGCCCACCTAAAGCCCTACACGCCCACTTTCAGCCCTGAGAGCCCAACCACAGCCCTAAGAGCCCAACTACAGCCCTGAGCGCACATCTAAAGCACTGAGCGACCACCTACAGCCCTAAGCGCCCACCTACAGCCCTGAGTGCCCACGTACAACCCTCAGCGCCCACCTACTGCCCTAAGCGCACACCTACAGCCCTGAGCGCCCAGCTACAGCACTAAGCGCCAGCCGACAGCCCGAAGCGCCCGTCTACAGCCCTAGTCGCCCAACAACAGTCCCCAGCGCCCAACTACATCCCTAAGTGACCATCTAAAGCCCTAAGCGACCACCTACAGCGCTAAGCGCCCACCTACAGACCTGAGCGCCCAGCAACAGCCCTGAGCGCCCACCTACAGCCATAAACGCCCAACTAAAGCCCTACGCGCCCCTACAGTCGTGAGAGCCCAACGACAGCCCTAAGAGCCCACCTACAACCCTGAGCGCTCATCTAAAGCACTGAGCGACCAACTACAGCCCTAAGCGCCCAACTACAGCCCTCATCGCCCACCTACCGCCCTAAGCGCCAAATTACAGCCGTAAGCGCCCACATATAGCCCTAAGCGCCAGCCGACAGCCCGAAGCGGCCGTCTACAGCCCTAATCGCCCAACAACAGCCCTGAGCGCCCACCTACAGCCCTAAGCGCCCACCTAAAGCCCTAATCGCCTACCTACATCCTTCAGCGCCCACCTACATCCCTCAGCGCCCACCTACAGCCCTAAGTGCCCACCTACAGCAGTCAACGCCCACCTGCAGCCTTAAGCGGACACCTACAACCCTGAGAGCCCACCCACAGCCCAAAGAGCCCACATACAGCCCTGAGCGCCCTTCTAAAGCACTGAGCGACCACCTACAGCCCTAAGCGCACAGCTACAGCCCTGAGTGCCCACGTACAACCCTCAGCGCCCACCTACTGACCTAAGCGCACACCTACAGCCCTGAGCGCCCAGCTACAGCACTAAGCGCCAGCCGACAGCCCGAAGCGCCCGTCTACAGCCCTAGTCGCCGAACAACAGCCCCCAGCGCCCAACTACATCCCTAAGTGACCATCTAAAGCCCTAAGCGCCCACCTACAGCGCTAAGCGCCCACCTACAGACCTGAGCGCCCACCAACAGCCCTAAGCGCCCACCTACAGCCATAAACGCCCAACTAAAGCCTTACGCGCCCCGAAAGTCGTGAGAGCCCAACGACAGCCCTAAGAGCCCACCTACAACCCTGAGCGCTCATCTAAAGCACTGAGCGACCAACTACAGCCCTAAGCGCCCAACTACAGCCCTCATCGCCCACCTACCGCCCTAAGCGCCAAAGTACAGCCCAAAGTGCCCACCTACAGCAGTCAACGCCCACCTGCAGCCTTAAGCGGACACCTACAGCCCTGAGAGCCCACCCACAGCCCAAAGAGCCCACATACAGCCCTGAGCGCCCTTCTGAAGCACTGAGCGAACACCAACAGCCCTAAGCGCACAGCTACAGCACTGAGTGCCCACGTACAACCCTCAGCGCCCACCTACAGACCTAATCGCACACCAACAGCCCTGAGCGCCCACTTACAGCCCTAAGAGCCCAACTACAGCCCTACGCGCCCACCTACAGCCCTAAGCGCCCTGTGACAGACCTAAGCGCACATCTACAGCCATGATCGCCCACATACAGCCCTGAACGCCCACCGACAGCCCTAGGCAACCACCTACAGCCCTATTCGCCCACCTAGTGCCCAAAGCGCCCACCTATAGCCCTAAGCGCCCTCCGACAGCCCTAAGCGCACATCTGCAGCGATGATCGCCCACCTACAGACCTCAGCGCCCACCTACAGACCTAAGGGCCCACCTACAGCCCTAGGCGACCACCTACAGCCCTAAGCGCCCACCTAGTGACCTAAGCGACCACCTGCAGCGCTGAGCGCCCAGGTACAGCCCTAAGCGCCCACCGACAGCCCTGAGCGCCCACCTACAGCCCTACGCGCCCACCTACAGCCCCAAGCACCCAGCTACAGCACGAAACGACCACGTACAGCCCTAACCGCCCATCTACAGCCCTGAGCGCCCATCTACATCCCTAGTCGCCCACCTACAGCCCGAAGAGCCCACCTACCGCACTAAGCGCCAGCCGACAGCCCTAAGCGCCCACGTACAGCCCTAATCGCCCACCTACAGCTTTTAGCGCCCACCTACAGCTCTAAGCGCCCACCTACAGCCCTAAGGTCCCACCTACAGCGCTAAGCGCCCAACTACAGTCCTGAGCGCCCAGCTACCACTCTAAGCGCCACACTACAGGCGTAAGCGCCCACCTACAGCCCTAAGCGCCCATTTACAGCACTAAGCTCCCGCCGGCAGCCCTAAGCGCCCACCTACAGCCGTAATCGCCCACCAACAGACCTGAGCGACCACCTGTATCCCTAAGCGACCGCTTAAAGCCCTAAGCGCCCACCTACAGCCCTAAGCGCCTACCTACAGCCCTACGCGCCCACATACAGCCCTTAGCGCCCACCTACAGCCCTATACGCCCACCTACAGCCCGAAGCGCCCACCGGCAGCCCTCAGCGCCCACCTTCAGCCCTGAGCGCACACCTACAGCCCTGAGCGCACACCTACAGCCCTCATCGCCCACCTGCAGTCCTACGCGCCCTCCTACAGCCCTAAGCGCCCACCTACAGCCCTGGGCGCCCACCTCCAGCCCTGAGGGCGCACATACAGCCGTAAGCGCCCACCTACAGACCTAATCGCCCACCAACAGCCCTGAGCGCCCATCTGCATCCCTAAGCGCCCACCTCCAGCCCTAAGCGCCCACCTACAGCCCTTACCGCCAACCTACAGCCCTAAGCGCCCATCTAAAGCACTGAGCGACCACCTACATCCCTAAGCGCCCTCCTACAGCCCTAATCGCCCACCTACCGCCCTAAGCGCCAACCTACAGCCGTAAGCGCCCACCAACAGCCCTAAGCGCCCATCTACAGAACTAACCGCCAGCCGACAGCCCTAAGCGCCCACCTACAGCCCTAAGCGGCCACCTTCAGACCTAAGCGCCCACCTACAGCCCTAAGCGGCCAACTTCAGACCTAAGCGCCCGCCGACAGCCCTGAGCGCCCACCTACAGCCCTAAACGCCCACCTAAAGCCCTAAGCGCCCACCTACAGCCCTGAGAGCCCACCCACAGCCCTAAGATCCCACCTACATCCCTGAGCGCCCTTCTAAAGCACTAAGCGACCACCTACAGCCCTAAGCGCACACCTACAGCCCTGAGCGTCCACCTGCAGCACTAAGCGCCAGCCGACAGCCCGAAGCGGCCGTCTACAGCCCTAATCGCCCAACAACAGCCCCCAGCGCCCATTTACATCTCTAAGTGACCACCTGAAGCCCTTAACGCCCACCTACAGCCCTAAGCGCCCACCTACAGCCCTAAGCGCCCGCCGGCAGCCCTAGGCGCTCACCTACAGCCCTAATCGCCCACCAACAGCCCTGACCGCCCAACTAAAGCCCTAAGAGCCCACCTACAGCCCTGGGAGCCCAACGGCAGCCCTAGGCGCTCAACTACAGCCCTAATCGCCCACCAACAGCCCTGACCGCCCAACTAAAGCCCTAGGCGCCCACCTACAGCCCTGGGAGCCCAACGGCAGCCCTAAGAGCCCAAATGCAGCCCAGAGCGCCCACCTAAAGCACTGAGCAACCACCTACAGCCCTAAGCTCCCACCTACAGCCCTAATCGGCCACCTACCGCCCTAAGCGCCACAATACAGCCGTAAGCGCCCATATACAGCCCTAAGCGCCCACCTACAGCACTAAGCGCCAGCCGACAGCCCGAAGCGCCCGTCTACAGCCCTAATCGCCCATCAACAGTCCTGAGCGCCCACATACATCCCTAAGCGACCACCTAAATCCCTAAGCGCCCACCTACATCCCAAAGCGCCCGCCGACAACCCTGAGCGCCCACCTACAGCCCAAAACGCCCACCTAAAGGCCTAAGCGCCCACCTACAGCCCGAGAGCCCACACACAGCCCTAAGAGCCCACCTACAGCCCTGAGCGCCCTTCGAAAGCACTGAGCGACCACCTACAGCCCTAAGCGCCACCTACAGCGCTGTGCCCACCTACAGCCCTGAGAGCCCAACCACAGCCCTAAGCGCCCACCTACAGCCCTGAGTGCCCACCTACAGGCCTCAGGGCCCACCTACTGCCCGAAGCGCACACCTACAGCCCTGAGCGCACATCTACAGCCCTGAGCGCCCACCTACAGCCCGAAGCGTCCGTCTACAGCCCTAATCGCCCAACAACAGCCCCGAGCGCCCACCTACATCCCTAAGTGACCACCGAAAGCCCTAAGCGCCCAACTACAGCCCTAAGCGCCCACCTACAGACCTAAGCGCCCGCCGACAGCCCTAAGCGCCCACCTACAGCCCCAATCGCCCACCAACAGCCCTGAGCGCCTACCTACAGCCATAATCGCCCACCTCAAGCCCTACGCGCCCACCTACAGTCGTGAGAGCCCAACAACAGCCCTCAGCGCCCACCTACAGCCCTCAGCGCCCACCTAAATCCGTACGCGCCCACCTACATCCCTCAGCGCCCACCTACAGTCCTAAGTGCCCACCTACAGCCCTCAGCGCCCACCTACAGACCTAAGCGCCCACCTAAAGCCCTAAGCGCCCACCTACATCCCTCAGTGCCCACCTACAGCCCTAAGTGCCCACCTACAGCCCTAAGTGCCCACCTACAGCACTCAGCGCCCACCTACAGCCCTGTGCGCCCACCTACAGCACTAAGCGCACACCTAAGGCGCTAATCGCCCACCTAAAGCCCTCAGCGCACACCTGCAGCACTGAGCGCACAACTACAGCCCTGAGCGCACACCTACAGCCTTCATCGCCCAACTGCAGCCCTATGCGCCCAACTGCAGCCCTTAGCGCCCACCTACAGCCCTGAGCGCTCACCTCCAGCCTGAGGGCGCACCTACAGCCGTAAGCGCCCACCTACAGACCGAATCGCCCACCTACAGCACTAAGCGCCCACCTACAGCCCTAAGCGCCCACCTCCACCCCTAAGCGCCCACCTACAGCCCTTACCTCCCACCTACAGCCCTAAGCGCCCATCTAAAGCACTGAGCGACCACCTACATCCCTATGCGCCCTCTTACAGCCCTAATCGCCCACCTACCGCCCTAAGCGCCAACCTACAGCCGTAAGCGCCCACCAACAGCCCTAAGCGCCCATCTACAGCACTAACCGCCAGCCGACAGCCCTAAACGCCCACCTACAGCCCTCATTGCCCACCAACAGCCCTGAGCGACCAACGACATTCCTAAGCGACCACCTAAAGCCCTACGCGCCCACCTACAGCCCTAAACGCCCATCTGAAGCACTGAGCGACCAACTACAGCCCTAAGCGCCCACCTGTAGCACACAGCGCTTCCTAGAGCACTGCGCGCCTACCTACAGCCCTAATCGCCCACCAACAGCCCTGAGCGCCCACCTACAGCCCTAAACGCCCACCTAAAGCGCTAAGCGCCCACCTACAGCCCTGATCGCCCACCTACATCCCTTAGCGCCCTGTGACAGACCTAAGCGCACATCTACAGCCATGATCGCCGACATACAGCCCTGAACGCCCACCGACAGCCCAAGGCGACCACCTACAGCCCTATTCGCCCACCTAGTGCCCTAAGCGCCCACCTATAGCCCTAAGCGCCCTCCGACAGCCGTAAGCGCACATCTGCAGCCATGATCGCCCACCTGCAGCCCTCAGCGCCCACCTACAGCCCTAAGGGCCCACCTACAGCCCTAGGCGACCACCTACAGCCCTAAGCGCCCACCTAGTGACCTAAGCGACCACCTGTAGCGCTAAGCGCCCACGTACAGCCCTAAGCACCCACCGACAGACCTGAGCGCCCACCTACAGCCCTACGCGCCCAACTACAGCCCTAAGCACTCAGCTACAGCACGAAACGACCACGTACAGCCCTAACCGCCCACCTACAGCCCTAAGCGCCCATCTACAGCCCTAGTCGCCCACCTACAGCCCTAAGCGCCCACCTACCGCACTAAGCGCCAGCCGACAGCCCTAAGCGCCTACGTACAGCCCTAATCGCCCACCAACAGCCCTGAGCGCCCACCTACATCCCTAAGCGACCACATAAAGCCCTATGTCCCCACCTACAGCCCTAAGCGCCCACTTACAGCCCTAAGCGCCCACCTACAGCTCTTAGCGCCCACCTACAGCCCTAAGCGCCCACATACAGCCCTAAGCGCCCACCTACAGCACTTAGCGCCCACCTACAGCCCTAAGCGCCTAACTACAGCCCTAAGATCCCACCTACAGCGCTAAGCGCCCAACTACAGTCCTGAGCGCCCAGCTACCACTCTAAGCGCCAAACTACAGGCGTAAGCGCCCACCTACAGCCCTAAGCGCCCATTTACAGCACTAAGCTCCCGCCGGCAGCCCTAAGCGCCCACCTACAGCCGTAATCGCCCAACAACAGACCTGAGCGCCCACCTATATCCCTAAGCGACCGCTTAAAGCCCTAAGCGCCCACCTACAGCCCTATGCGCCCACCTACAGCCCTACGCACCCACATACAGCCCTTAGCGCCCACCTACAGCCCTATGCGCCCACCTACAGCCCTAAGCGCCCACCGGCAGCCCTCAGCGCCCACCTACAGCCCTGAGCGCACAGCTACAGCCCTGAGCGCACACGTACAGCCCTCATCGCCCACCAACAGCCCTACGCGCCCACCTACAGCCCTAAGCGCCCACCAACAGCCCTGAGCGCCCACCTCCAGCCCTGAGGGCGCACATACAGCCGTAAGCGCCCACCTACAGACCTAATCGCCCACCAACAGCCCTGAGCGCCCACCTGCAGCCCTAAGCGCCCATCTCCAGCCCTAAGCGCCCACCTAAAGCCCTTACCGCCCACCTACAGCCTTAAGCGCCCATCTAAAGCACTGAGCGACCACCTATATCCCTAAGCGCCCTCCTACAGCCCTAATCGCCCATCTACCTCCCTAAGCGCCAACCTACAGCCGTAAGCGCCCACCAACAGCACTAAGCGCCCACCTACAGCCGTGAGCGCCCACCTCCAGCCCTGAGGGCGCAAATACAGCCGTAAGCGCCCACCTACAGACCTAATCGCCCACCAACAGCCCTGAGCGCCCACCTGCAGCCCTAAGCGCACACCTCCAGCCCTAAGCGCCCATCTACCGCCCTAAGCGCCAACCTACAGCCGTAAGCGCCCACCAACAGCCCTAAGCGCCCATCTACAGAACTAACCGCCAGCCGACAGCCCTAAGCGCCCACCTACAGCCCTACGCGCCCACAGACAGCCCTTAGCGCCCACCTACAGCCCTATGCGCCCACCTACAGCCCTAAGCGCCCACCGGCAGCCCTCAGCGCCCACCTACAGCCCTGAGCGCACACCTACAGCCCTGAGGGCACCCCTACAGCCCTCATCGCCCACCTGCAGCCCTACGCGCCCACCTACAGCCCTAAGCGCCCACCTACAGCCGTGAGCGCCCACCTCCAGGCCTGAGGGTGCACATACAGCCGTAAGCGCCCACCTACAGACCTAATCGCCCACCAACAGCCCTGAGCGCCCACCTCCAGCCCTAAGCGCCCAACTACCGCCCTAAGCGCCAACCTACAGCCGTAAGCGCCCACCAACAGCCCTAAGCGCCCATCTACAGAACTAACCGCCAGCCGACAGCCCTAAGCGCCTACGTACAGCCCTAATCGCCCACCAACAGCCCTGAGCGCCCACCTACATCCCTAAGCGACCACATAAAGCCCTAAATCCCCACCTACAGCCCTAAGCACCCACTTACAGCCCTAAGCGCCCACCTACAGCCGTGAGCGCCCACCTCCAGCCCTGAGGGCGCACATACAGCCGTAAGCGCCCACCTACAGACCTAATCGCCCACCAACAGCCCTGAGCGCCCACCTGCAGCCCTAAGCGCCCATCTCCAGCCCTAAGCGCCCACCTAAAGCCCTTACCGCCCACCTACAGCCTTAAGCGCCCATCTAAAGCACTGAGCGACCACCTATATCCCTAAGCGCCCTCCTACAGCCCTAATCGCCCATCTACCTCCCTAAGCGCCAACCTACAGCCGTAAGCGCCCACCAACAGCACTAAGCGCCCACCTACAGCCGTGAGCGCCCACCTCCAGCCCTGAGGGCGCACATACAGCCGTAAGCGCCCACCTACAGACCTAATCGCCCACCAACAGCCCTGAGCGCCCACCTGCAGCCCTAAGCGCACACCTCCAGCCCTAAGCGCCCATCTACCGCCCTAAGCGCCAACCTACAGCCGTAAGCGCCCACCAACAGCCCTAAGCGCCCATCTACAGAACTAACCGCCAGCCGACAGCCCTAAGCGCCCACCTACAGCCCTACGCGCCCACAGACAGCCCTTAGCGCCCACCTACAGCCCTATGCGCCCACCTACAGCCCTAAGCGCCCACCGGCAGCCCTCAGCGCCCACCTACAGCCCTGAGCGCACACCTACAGCCCTGAGGGCACCCCTACAGCCCTCATCGCCCACCTGCAGCCCTACGCGCCCACCTACAGCCCTAAGCGCCCACCTACAGCCGTGAGCGCCCACCTCCAGCCCTGAGGGTGCACATACAGCCGTAAGCGCCCACCTACAGACCTAATCGCCCACCAACAGCCCTGAGGGCCCACCTCCAGCCCTAAGCGCCCAACTACCGCCCTAAGCGCCAACCTACAGCCGTAAGCGCCCACCAACAGCCCTAAGCGCCCATCTACAGAACTAACCGCCAGCCGACAGCCCTAAGCGCCTACATACAGCCCTAATCGCCCACCAACAGCCCTGAGCGCCCACCTACATCCCTAAGCGACCACATAAAGCCCTAAATCCCCACCTACAGCCCTAAGCACCCACTTACAGCCCTAAGCTCCCACCTACAGCCGTGAGCGCCCACCTCCAGCCCTGAGGGCGCACATACAGCCGTAAGCGCCCACCTACAGACCTAATCGCCCACCAACAGCCCTGAGCGCCCACCTGCAGCCCTAAGCGCACACCTCCAGCCCTAAGCGCCCATCTACCGCCCTAAGCGCCAACCTACAGCCGTAAGCGCCCACCAACAGCCCTAAGCGCCCATCTACAGAACTAACCGCCAGCCGACAGCCCTAAGCGCCCACCTACAGCCCTACGCGCCCACATACAGCCCTTAGCGCCCACCTACAGCCCTATGCGCCCACCTACAGCCCTAAGCGCCCACCGGGAGCCCTCAGCGCCCACCTACAGCCCTGAGCGCACACCTACAGCCCTGAGGGCACCCCTACAGCCCTCATCGCCCACCTGCAGCCCTACGCGCCCACCTACAGCCCTAAGCGCCCACCTACAGCCGTGAGCGCCCACCTCCAGCCCTGAGGGTGCACATACAGCCGTAAGCGCCCACCTACAGACCTAATCGCCCACCAACAGCCCTGAGCGCCCACCTCCAGCCTTAAGCGCCCAACTACCGCCCTAAGCGCCAACCTACAGCCGTAAGCGCCCACCAACAGCCCTAAGCGCCCATCTACAGAACTAACCGCCAGCCGACAGCCCTAAGCGCCTACGTACAGCCCTAATCGCCCACCAACAGCCCTGAGCGCCCACCTACATCCCTAAGCGACCACATAAAGCCCTAAATCCCCACGTACAGCCCTAAGCGCCCACTTACAGCCCTAAGCGCCCAACTACAGCTCTTAGCGCCCACCTACAGCCCTAAGAGCCCACATACAGCCCTAAGCGCCCACCTACAGCACTTAGCGCCCACCTACAGCCCTAAGCGCCTAACTACAGCCCTAAGGTCCCACCTACAGCGCTAAGCGCCCAACTACAGTCCTGAGCGCCCAGCTACCACTCTAAGCGCCAAACTACAGGCGTAAGCGCCCACCTACAGCCCTAAGCGCCCATTTACAGCACTAAGCTCCCGCCGGCAGCCCTAAGCGCCCACCTACAGCCGTAATCGCCCACCAACAGACCTGAGCGCCCACCTATATCCCTAAGCGACCGCTTAAAGCCCTAAGCGCCCACCTACAGCCCTATGCGCCCACCTACAGCCCTACGCGCCCACATACAGCCCTTAGCGCCCACCTACAGCCCTATGCGCCCACCTACAGCCCTAAGCGCCCACCGGCAGCTCTCAGCGCCCACCTACAGCCCTGAGCGCACAGCTACAGCCCTGAGCGCACACGTACAGCCCTCATCGCCCACCAACAGCCCTGAGCGCCCACCTCCAGCCCTGAGGGCGCACATACAGCCGTAAGCGCACACCTACAGACCTAATCGCCCACCAACAGCCCTGAGCGCCCACCTGCAGCCCTAAGCGCCCATCTCCAGCCCTAAGCGCCCAACTACAGCCCTTACCGCCCACCTACAGCCTTAAGCGCCCATCTAAAGCACTGAGCGACCACCTATATCCCTAAGCGCCCTCCTACAGCCCTAATCGCCCATCTACCGCCCTAAGCGCCAACCTACAGCAGTAAGCGCCCACCAACAGCCCTAAGCGCCCACCTACAGCCGTGAGCGCCCACCTCCAGCCCTGAGGGCGCACATACAGCCGTAAGCGCCCACCTACAGACCTAATCGCCCACCAACAGCCCTGAGCGCCCACCTGCAGCCCTAAGCGCACACCTCCAGCCCTAAGCGCCCATCTACCGCCCTAAGCGCCAACCTACAGCCGTAAACGCCCACCAACAGCCCTAAGCGCCCATCTACAGAACTAACCGCCAGCCGACAGCCCTAAGCGCCCACCTACAGCCCTACGCGCCCACATACAGCCCTTAGCGCCCACCTACAGCCCTATGCGCCCACCTACAGCCCTAAGCGCCCACCGGCAGCCCTCAGCGCCCAACTACAGCCCTGAGCGCACACCTACAGCCCTGAGGGCACACCAACAGCCCTCATCGCCCACCTGCAGCCCTACGCGCCCACCTACAGCCCTAAGCGCCCACCAACAGCCCTGAGCGCCCACCTCCAGCAATAAGCGCCCAACTACCGCCCTAAGCGCCAACCTACAGCCGTAAGCGCCCACCAACAGCCCTAAGCGCCCATCTACAGAACTAACCGCCGGCCGACAGCCCTAAGCGCCCACCTACAGCCCTAAGCGGCCACCTACAGACCTAAGCGCCCGCCGGCAGCCCTGAGCGCCCAAATACAGCCCTAAACGCCCACCTAAAGTTCTAAGCGCCCACCTTCAGCCCTGAGAGCCCACCCACAGCCCTAAGAGCCCACCTGCATCCCTGAGCGCCCTTCTAAAGCACTAAGCGACCACCTACAGCCCTAAGCGCACACCTACAGCCCTGAGCGTCCACCTGCAGCACTAAGCGCCAGCCGACAGGCCGAAGCGGCCGTCTACAGCCCTAATCGCCCAACAATAGCCCCCAGCGCCCATCTACATCCCTACGTGACCACCTGAAGCCCTTAGCGCCCACCTACAGCACTAAGTGCCCACATACAGCCCTAAGGGCCCACCTACAGCTCTTAGCGCCCACCTACAGCCCTAAGCGCCCAACTACAGCCCTAAGGTCCCACCTACAGCGCTAAGCGCCCAACTACAGTCCTGAGCGCCCAGCTACCACTCTAAGCGCCAAACTACAGGCGTAAGCGCTCACCTACAGCCCTAAGCGCCCATTTACAGCACTAAGCTCCCGCCGGCAGCCCTAAGCGCCCACCTACAGCCGTAATCGCCCACCAACAGACCTGAGCGCCCACCGATATCCCTAACCGACCGCTTAAAGCCCTAAGCGCCCACCTACAGCCCTATGCGCCCACCTACAGCCCTACGCGCCCAAATACAGCCCTTAGCGCCCACCTACAGCCCTATGCGCCCACCTACAGCCGTAAGCGCCCACCGGCAGCCCTCAGCGCCCACCTACAGCCCTGAGCGCACACCTACAGCCCTGAGCGCACACCTACAGCCCTCATCGCCCAACTGCAGCCCTAAGCGCCCACCGGCAGCCCTCAGCGCCCACCTACAGCCCTGAGCGCACACCTACAGCCCTGAGCGCACACCTACAGCCCTCATCGCCCACCTGCAGCCCTACGCGCCCACCTACAGCCCTAAGCGCCCACCAACAGCCCTGAGTGCCCACCTCCAGCCCTGAGGGCGCACATACAGCCGTAAGCGCCCACCTACAGTCCTAATCGCCCACCAACAGCCCTGAGCGCCCACCTGCAGCCCTAAGCGCCCATCTCCAGCCCTAAGCGCCCACCTACAGACCTTACCGCCCACCTACAGCCCTAAGCGCCCATCTAAAGCACAGAGCGACCACCTATATCCCTAAGCGCCCTCCTACAGCCCTAATCGCCCACCTACCGCCCTAAACGCCAACCTACAGCCGTAAGCGCCCACCAACAGCCCTAAGCGCCCATCTACAGAACTACCCGCCAGCCGACAGCCCTAAGCGCCCACCTACAGCCCTACGCGCCCACATACAGCCTTTAGCGCCCATCTGCAGCCCTATGCGCCCATCTACAGCCCTAAGCGCCTACCGGCAGCCCTCAGCGCCCACTTACAGCCATAAGCGCACACCTACAGCCCTAAGCGTCCACCTGCAGCACTAAGCGCCAGCCGACAGCCCGAAGCAGCCGACTACAGCCCTAATCGCCCAACAATAGCCCCCAGCGCCCATCTACATCCCTAAGTGACCACCTGAAGCCCTTAGAGCCCACCTACAGCCGTAAGCGCCCACCTACAGCCCTAAGCGCCCGACGACAGCCCTAGGCGCCCACCTACAGCCCTAATCGCCCACCTACAGCCCTGAGCGCACACCTACAGCCCTAAGCGTCCACCTGCAGCACTAAGCGCCAGCCGACAGCCCGAAGCAGCCGTCTACAGCCCTAATCGCCCAACAATAGCCCCCAGCGCCCATCTACATCCCTAAGTGACCACCTGAAGCCCTTAGCGCCCACCTACAGCCCTCATCGCCCACCTGCAGCCCTACGCGCCCACCTACAGCCCTAAGCGCCCACCTACAGCCGTGAGCGCCCACCTCCAGCCCTGAGGGCGCACATACAGCCGTAAGCGCCCACCTACAGACCTAATCGCCCACCAACAGACCTGAGCGCCCACCTGCAGCCCTAATCGCCCACCTCCAGCCCTAAGCGCCCACCTACCGCCCTAAGCGCCAACCTACAGCCGTAAGCGCCCACCAACAGCCCTAAGCGCCCATCTACAGAACTAACCGACAGCCGACAGCCCTAAGCGCCCACCTACAGCCCTACGCGCCCACATACAGCCCTTAGCGCCCACCTACAGCCCTATGCGCCCACCTACAGCCCTAAGCGCCCACCGGCAGCCCTCAGCGCCCACCTATCGCCCTGAGCGCACACCTACAGCCCTGAGCGCACACCTACAGCCCTCATCGCTCACCTGCAGCCCTACGCGCACACCTACAGCCCTATGCGCCCACCTACAGCCGTGAGCGCCCACCTCCAGCCCCGAGGGCGCATATACAGCCGTAAGCGCCCACCTACAGACCTAATCGCCCACCAACAGCCCTGAGCGCCCACCTGCAGCCCTAAGCGCCCACCTCCAGCCCTAATCGCCCACCTACCGCCCTAAGCGCCAAGCTACAGC
Organism: Hydrolagus colliei; assembly: GCA_035084275.1. Taxonomy (NCBI): domain Eukaryota; kingdom Metazoa; phylum Chordata; class Chondrichthyes; order Chimaeriformes; family Chimaeridae; genus Hydrolagus; species Hydrolagus colliei. Next base: position 610,789 of record JAYJKW010000004.1, on the reverse strand, counting down.
CGTAAGCGACCACCAACAACCCTAAGCGCCCATCTACAGAACTAACCGCCAGCCGACAGCCCTAAGCGCCCACCTACAGCCCTAAGAGGACACCTACAGACCTAAGCGCCGGCCGACAGCCCTGAGCGCCCCACTACAGCCCGAAACGCCTACCTAAAGCCCTAAGCGCCCACCTACAGCCCTGAGAGCACACCCACAGCCCTAAGAGCCCACCTACATCCCAGAGCGCCCTTCTAAAGCACTAAGCGACCACCTACAGCCCTAAGCGCACACCTACAGCCCTGAGCGTCCACCTGCAGCATTAAGCGCCAGCCGACAGCCCGAAGCGGCCGTCTACAGCCCTAATCGGCCAACAACAGCCCCCAGCGCCCATCTACATCCCTAAGTGACCACCAACAGACCTGACCGCCCACCTAAATCCCTAAGCGCCCACCTACAGCCCTGAGAGCCCAACGGCAGCCCTAAGAGCCCAACTGCAGCCCAGAGCGCCCATCTAAAGCACTGAGCGCCACTTACAGCCCTAAGCGCCCACCTACAGCTCTTAGCGCCCACCTACAGCCCCAAGCGCCCACATACAGCCCTAAGCGCCCACCTACATCTCTTAGCGCCCACCCACAGCCCTAAGCGCCCAACTACAGACCTAAGGTCCCACCTACAGCGCGAAGCGCCCAACTACAGTCCTGAGCGCCCAGCTACCACTCTAAGCGCCAAACTACAGGCGAAAGCGCCCACCTACAGCCCTAAGCGCCCATTTACAGGACTAAGCTCCCGCCGGCAGCCCTAAGCGCCCACCTACAGCCGTAATCGCCCACCAACAGAACTGAGCGCCCACCTATATCCCTAAGCGACCGCTTAAAGCCCTAAGCGCCCACCTACAGCCCTATGCGCCCACCTACAGCCCTACGCGCCCACATACAGCCCTTAGCGCCCACCTACAGCCCTATGCGGCCACCTACAGCCCTAAGCGCCCACCGGCAGCCCTCAGCGCCCACCTACAGCCCTGAGCGCACACCTACAGCCCTGAGCGCACACCTACAGCCCTCATCGCCCACCTGCAGCCCTACGCGCCCACCTACAGCCCTAAGCGCCCACCTACAGCCCTGAGCGCCCAACTCCAGCCCTGAGGGCGCACATAAAGCCGTAAGCGCCCACCTACAGACCTAATCGCCCACCAACAGCCCTGAGCGCCCACATGCAGCCCTAAGCGCCCACCTCCAGCCCTAAGCGACCACCTACAGCACTTTTCGCCCACCTACAGCCCTAAGCGCCCATCTAAAGCACTGAGCGACCACCTATATCCCTAAGCGCCCTCCTACAGCCCTGATCGCCCACCTACCGCCCTAAGCGCCAACCTACAGCCGTAAGCGCCCACCAACAGCCCTAAGCGCCCATCTACAGAACTAACCGCCAGCCGACAACCCTAAGCGCCCACCTACAGCCCTATGCGCCCACCTACAGACCTAAGCGCCCACCGGAAGCCCTCAGCGCCTACCTACAGCCCTGAGCGCACACCTACAGCCCTGAGCGCACACCTGCAGCCCTCATCGCCCACCTGCAGCCCTACGCGCCCACCTACAGCCCTAAGCGCCCACCTACAGCCGTGAGCGCCCACCTCCAGCCCTGAGGGCGCACATACAGCCCTAAGCGGCCACCTACAGACCTAAGCGCCCGCCGACAGCCCTAAGCGCCCACCTACAGCCCTAAACGCCCACCTAAAGCCCTAAGCGCCCACCTACAGCCCTGAGAGCCCACCCACAGCCCTAAGAGCCCACCTACATCCCTGAGCGCCCTTCTAAAGCACTAAGCGACCACCTACAGCCCTAAGCGCACACCTACAGCCCTGAGCGTCCACCTGCAGCACTAAGCGCCAGCCGACAGCCCGAAGCGGCCGTCTACAGCCCTAATCTCCCAACAACAGCCCCCAGCGCCCATCTACATCCCTAAGTGACCACCTGAAGCCCTTAGCGCCCACCTACAGCCCTAAGCGCCCAACTAAAGCCCTAAGCGCCCGCCGACAGCCCTAGGCACCCTCCTACAGCCCTAATCGCCCACCAACAGCCCTGACCGCCCAACTAAAGCCCTAAGCGCTCACCTACAGCCCTGAGAGCCCAACGGCAGCCCTAAGAGCCCAACTGCAGCCCAGAGCGCCCATCTAAAGCACTGAGCGACCACCTACAGCCCTAAGCGCCCACCTACAGCCCTCATCGCCCACCTACCGCCCTAAGCGCCACAATACAGCCGTAAGCGCCCACATACAGCCCTAAGCGCCCACCTACAGCACTAAGCGCCAGCCGACAGCCCGAAGCGCCCGTCTACAGCCCTAATCGCCCATCAACAGCCCTGAGCGCCCACCAACATCCCTAAGCGACCACCTAAAGCCGTAAGCGCCCACCTACATCCAAAAGCGCCCGCCGACAACCCTGAGCGCCCACCTACAGCCCTAAACGCCCACCTAAATCCCTAAGAGCCCACCTACAGACCTGAGAGCCCACCCACAGCCCTAAGAGTCCAACTACAGCCCTGAGCGCCCTTCTAAAGCACTGAGCGACCACTTACAGCCCTAAGCGCCACCTACAGCGCTAAGTGCCCACCTACAGCCCTGAGAGCCCAAACACAGCCCTAAGCGCCCACCTACAGCCCTGAGTGCCCACCTACAGCCCTCAGCGCACACCTACTGCCCGAAGCGCACACCTACAGACCTGAGCGCACACCTACAGCCATATGCGCCCACCTACAGCCCTAAGCGCCCACCGACTGCCCTAAGCGCCCACCTACAGCCCTGAGCGCACAACTACAGCCCTGAGCGCACACCTACAGCCCTCATCGCCCACCTGCAGCCCTACGCGCCCACTTACAGCCCTAAGCGCCCACCTACAGCCCTGCGCGCCCACCTCCAGCCCTGTTGGCGCACATACAGCCGTAAGCGCCAACCTACAGAACTAATCGCCCACCAACAGCCCTGAGCGCCCACCTGCAGCCCTAAGCGCCCACCTCCAGCCCTAAGCGCCCACCTACAGCCCTATGCGCCAACCTACAGCGGTAAGCGCCCACCAACAGCCCTAAGCGCCCATCTACAGAACTAACCGCCAGCCGACAGCCCTAAGCGCCCACCTACAGCCCTCATCGCCCACCTACCGCCCTAAGCGCCACAATACAGCCGTAAGCGCCCACATACAGCCCTAAGCGCCCACCTACAGCACTAAGCGCCAGCCGACAGCCCGAAGCGCCCGTCTACAGCCCTAATCGCCCATCAACAGCCCTGAGCGCCCACCAACATCCCTAAGCGACCACCTAAAGCCGTAAGCGCCCACCTACATCCAAAAGCGCCCGCCGACAACCCTGAGCGCCCACCTACAGCCCTAAACGCCCACCTAAATCCCTAAGAGCCCACCTACAGACCTGAGAGCCCACCCACAGCCCTAAGAGTCCAACTACAGCCCTGAGCGCCCTTCTAAAGCACTGAGCGACCACTTACAGCCCTAAGCGCCACCTACAGCGCTAAGTGCCCACCTACAGCCCTGAGAGCCCAAACACAGCCCTAAGCGCCCACCTACAGCCCTGAGTGCCCACCTACAGCCCTCAGCGCACACCTACTGCCCGAAGCGCACACCTACAGACCTGAGCGCACACCTACAGCCATATGCGCCCACCTACAGCCCTAAGCGCCCACCGACTGCCCTAAGCGCCCACCTACAGCCCTGAGCGCACAACTACAGCCCTGAGCGCACACCTACAGCCCTCATCGCCCACCTGCAGCCCTACGCGCCCACTTACAGCCCTAAGCGCCCACCTACAGCCCTGCGCGCCCACCTCCAGCCCTGTTGGCGCACATACAGCCGTAAGCGCCAACCTACAGAACTAATCGCCCACCAACAGCCCTGAGCGCCCACCTGCAGCCCTAAGCGCCCACCTCCAGCCCTAAGCGCCCACCTACAGCCCTATGCGCCAACCTACAGCGGTAAGCGCCCACCAACAGCCCTAAGCGCCCATCTACAGAACTAACCGCCAGCCGACAGCCCTAAGCGCCCACCTACAGCCCTAAGCGGCCACCTACAGACCTAAGCGCCCGCCGACAGCCCTAAGCGCCCACCTACAGCCCTAAACGCCCACCTAAAGCCCTAAGCGCCCACCTACAGCCCTGAGAGCCCACCCACAGCCCTAAGAGCCCACCTACATCCCTGAGCGCCCTTCTAAAGCACTAAGCGACCACCTACAGCCCTAAGCGCACACCTACAGCCCTGAGCGTCCACCTGCAGCACTAAGCGCCAGCCGACAGCCCGAAGCGGCCGTCTACAGCCCTAATCTCCCAACAACAGCCCCCAGCGCCCATCTACATCCCTAAGTGACCACCTGAAGCCCTTAGCGCCCACCTACAGCCCTAAGCGCCCACCTAAAGCCCTAAGCGCCCGCCGACAGCCCTAGGCGCCCTCCTACAGCCCTAATCGCCCACCAACAGCCCTGACCGCCCAACTAAAGCCCTAAGCGCTCACCTACAGCCCTGAGAGCCCAACGGCAGCCCTAAGAGCCCAGCTGCAGCCCAGAGCGCCCATCTAAAGCACTGAGCGACCACCTACAGCCCTAAGCGCCCACCTACAGCCCTCATCGCCCACCTACCGCCCTAAGCGCCACAATACAGCCGTAAGCGCCCACATACAGCCCTAAGCGCCCACCTACAGCACTAAGCGCCAGCCGACAGCCCGAAGCGCCCGTCTACAGCCCTAATCGCCCATCAACAGCCCTGAGCGCCCACCAACATCCCTAAGCGACCACCTAAAGCCGTAAGCGCCCACCTACATCCAAAAGCGCCCGCCGACAACCCTGAGCGCCCACCTACAGCCCTAAACGCCAACCTAAAGCCCTAAGAGCCCACCTACAGACCTGAGAGCCCACCCACAGCCCTAAGAGTCCAACTACAGCCCTGAGCGCCCTTCTAAAGCACTGAGCGACCACTTACAGCCCTAAGCGCCACCTACAGCGCTAAGTGCCCACCTACAGCCCTGAGAGCCCAAACACAGCCCTAAGCGCCCACCTACAGCCCTGAGTGCCCACCTACAGCCCTCAGCGCCCACCTACTGCCCGAAGCGCACACCTACAGACCTGAGCGCACACCTACAGCCATATGCGCCCACCTACAGCCCTAAGCGCCCACCGACTGCCCTAAGCGCCCACCTACAGCCCTGAGCGCACAACTACAGCCCTGAGCGCACAACTACAGCCCTCATCGCCCACCTGCAGCCCTACGCGCCCACTTACAGCCCTAAGCGCCCACCTACAGCCCTGAGCGCCCACCTCCAGCCCTGTTGGCGCACATACAGCCGTAAGCGCCCACCTACAGAACTAATCGCCCACCAACAGCCCTGAGCGCCCACCTGCAGCCCTAAGCGCCCACCTCCAGCCCTAAGCGCCCACCTACAGCCCTATGCGCCAACCTACAGCGGTAAGCGCCCACCAACAGCCCTAAGCGCCCATCTACAGAACTAACCGCCAGCCGACAGCCCTAAGCGCCCACCTACAGCCCTAAGCGGCCACCTACAGACCTAAGCGCCCGCCGACAGCCCTAAGCGCCCACCTACAGCCCTAAACGCCCACCTAAAGCCCTAAGCGCCCACCTACAGCCCTGAGAGCCCACCCACAGCCCTAAGAGCCCACCTACATCCCTGAGCGCCCTTCTAAAGCACTAAGCGACCACCTACAGCCCTAAGCGCACACCTACAGCCCTGAGCGTCCACCTGCAGCACTAAGCGCCAGCCGACAGCCCGAAGCGGCCGTCTACAGCCCTAATCTCCCAACAACAGCCCCCAGCGCCCATCTACATCCCTAAGTGACCACCTGAAGCCCTTAGCGCCCACCTAAAGCCCTAAGCGCCCGCCGACAGCCCTAGGCGCCCTCCTACAGCCCTAATCGCCCACCAACAGCCCTGACCGCCCAACTAAAGCCCTAAGCGCTCACCTACAGCCCTGAGAGCCCAACGGCAGCCCTAAGAGCCCAACTGCAGCCCAGAGCGCCCATCTAAAGCACTGAGCGACCACCTACAGCCCTAAGCGCCCACCTACAGCCCTCATCGCCCACCTACCGCCCTAAGCGCCACAATACAGCCGTAAGCGCCCACATACAGCCCTAAGCGCCCACCTACAGCACTAAGCGCCAGCCGACAGCCCGAAGCGCCCGTCTACAGCCCTAATCGCCCATCAACAGCCCTGAGCGCCCACCAACATCCCTAAGCGACCACCTAAAGCCGTAAGCGCCCACCTACATCCAAAAGCGCCGGCCGACAACCCTGAGCGCCCACCTACAGCCCTAAACGCCCACCTAAAGCCCTAAGAGCCCACCTACAGACGTGAGAGCCCACCCACAGCCCTAAGAGGCCAACTACAGCCCTGAGCGCCCTTCTAAAGCACTGAGCGACCACTTACAGCCCTAAGCGCCACCTACAGCGCTAAGTGCCCACCTACAGCCCTGAGAGCCCAAACACAGCCCTAAGCGCCCACCTACAGCCCTGAGTGCCCAGCTACAGCCCTCAGCGCCCACCTACTGCCCGAAGCGCACACCTACAGACCTGAGCGCACACCTACAGCCATATGCGCCCACCTACAGCCCTAAGCGCCCACCGACTGCCCTAAGCGCCCACCTACAACCCTGAGCGCACAACTACAGCCCTGAGCGCACACCTACAGCCCTCATCGCCCACCTGCAGCCCTACGCGCCCACTTACAGCCCTAAGCGCCCACCTACAGCCCTGAGCGCCCACCTCCAGCCCTGTTGGCGCACATACAGCCGTAAGCGCCCACCTACAGAACTAATCGCCCACCAACAGCCCTGAGCGCCCACCTGCAGCCCTAAGCGAACACCTCCAGCACTAAGCGCCCACCTACAGCCCTTACCGCACCCCTACAGCCCTAAGCGCCCATCTAAAGCACTGAGCGACCACCTATATACCTAAGCGCCCTGCTACAGCCCTAATCGCCCACCTACCGCCCTAAGCGCCAACCTACAGCTTAAGCGCCCACCAACAGCCCTAAGCGCGCATCTACAGAACTAACCGCCAGCCGACAGCCCTAAGCGCCCACCTACAGCCCTAACCGCCCACCGGCAGCCCTCAGCGCCCACCTATAGCCCTGACTGCACACCTACAGCCCTGAGCGCCCGTCTACAGCCCTAATCGCCCAACAACAGCCCCGAGCGCCCACCTACATCCCTAAGTGACCACCGAAAGCCCTAAGCGCCCACCTACAGCCCTAAGCGCCCACCTACAGACCTAAGCGCCCGCCGACAGCCCTAAGCGCCCACCTACAGCCCTAATCGCCCACCAACAGCCCTGAGCGCCCACCTACAGCCGTAATCGCCCACCTCAAGCCCTACGCGCCCACCTACAGTCGTGAGAGCCCAACCACAGCCCTCAGCGCCCACCTACAGCCCTCAGCGCCCACATAAAGCCCTAAGCGACCACCTACATCCCTCAGCTCCCACCTACAGTCCTAAGTGCCCACCTACAGCCCTCAGCGCCCACCTAAAGCCCAAAGCGTCCACCTACATCCCTCAGCGCCCACCTACAGCCTTAAGTGCCCACCTACAGCCCTAAGTGCACACCTACAGCACTCAGCGCCCACCTACAGCCCTGAGCGCCCACCTGCAGCCCTAAGCGCCCACCTAAGGCGCTAATCGCCCACCTAAAGCCCTGAGCGCACACCTACAGCCCTGAGCGCACACCTACAGCCCTGAGCGCACACCTACAGCCCTCATCGCCCAACTGCAGCCCTACGCGCCCAACTACAGCCCTGAGCGCTCACCTACAGCCTGAGGGCGCACCTACAGCCGTAAGCGCCCACCTACAGACCTAATCGCCCACCTACAGCACTAAGCGCCCACCTACAGCCCTAAGCGCCCACCTCCAGCCCTAAGCGCCCACGTACAGCCCTTACCGCCCACCTACAGCCCTAAGCGCCCATCTAAAGCACTGAGCGACCACCTACATCCCTAAGCTCCCTCCTACAGCCCTAATCGCCCACCTACCGCCCTAAGCGCCAACCTACAGCCGTAAGCGCCCACCAACAGCCCTAAGCGCCCATCTACAGCACTAACCGCCAGCCGAAAGCCCTAAACGCACACCTACAGCCCTCATTGCCCACCAACAGCCCTGAGCGATCAACGACATTCCTAAGCGACCACCTAAAACCCTACGCGCCCACCTACAGCCCTAAACGCCCACCAACATCCCTGAGCGCCCACCTACAGCCCTAAACGCGCACCTAAAGCGCTAAGCGCCCACCTACAGCCCTGATCGCCCACCTACAGCCCTAAGAGCCCAACTACAGCCCTAACCGCCCACCTACAGCCCTAAGCGCCCTGTGACAGACCTAAGCGCACATCTACAGCCATGATCGCCCACATACAGCCCTGAACGCCCACCGACAACCCTAGACGACCACCTACAGACCTATTCGCCCACCTAGTGCCCTAAGCGCCCACCTATAGCCCTAAGCGCCCTCCGACAGTCCTAAGCGCACATCTGCAGCCATGATCGCCCACCTACAGCCCTCAGCGCCCACCTACAGCCCTAAGGGCCCACATACAGCCCTAGGCGACCACCTACAGCCCTACGCGCCCACCTGCAGCCCTAAGCAACCAGCTACAGCCCTAGTCGCCCACCTACAGCCCTAATCGCCCACCCACCGCACTAAACGCCAGCCGACAGCCCAAAGCGCCCACGTACAGCCCTAATCGCCCACCAACAGCCCTGAGCGCCCACCTACATCCCTAAGCGACCACATAAAGCCCAAAGTCCCCACCTACAGCCCTAAGCGCCCACTTACAGCCCTAAGCGCCCACCTACAGCTCTTAGCGCCCACCTACAGCCCTAAGCGCCCACATACAGCCCTAAGCGCCCACCTACAGCTCTTAGCGCCCACTTACAGCCCTAAGCGCCCAACTACAGCCCTAAGGTCCCACCTACAGCGCTAAGCGCCCAACTAACGTCCTGAGCGCCCAGCTACCACTCTAAGCGCCAAACTACAGGCGTAATCGCCCACCTACAGCCCTAAGCGCCCATTTACAGCACTAAGCTCACGCCGGCAGCCCTAAGCGCCCACCTACAGCCGTAATCGCCCACCAACAGACCTGAGCGCCCACCTATATCCCTAAGCGACCGCTTAAAGCCCTAAACGCCCACCTACAGCCCTATGCGCCCACCTACATCCCTACGAACCCACATAAAGCACTTAGCGCCCACCTACAGCCCTACGCGCCCACCTACAGCCCTAAGCGCCCACCGGCAGCCCTCAGCGCCCACCTACAGCCCTGAGCGCACACCTACAGCCCTGAGCGCACACCTACAGCCCTCATCGCCCACCTGCAGCCCTACGCGCCCACTTACAGTCCTAAGCGCCCACCTACAGCCCTGAGCGCCCACCTCCAGCCCTGTTGGCGCACATACAGCCGTAAGCGCCCACCTACAGAACTAATCGCCCACCAACAGCCCTGAGCGCCCACCTGCAGCCCTAAGCGCCCACCTCCAGCCCTAAGCGCCCACCTACAGCCCTTACCGGCCACCTACAGCCCTAACCGCCCATCTAAAGCACTGAGCGACCACCTATATCCCTAAGCGCCCTGCTACAGCCCTAATCGCCCACCTACCGCCCTAAGCGCCAACCTACAGCTTAAGCGCCCACCAACAGCCCTAAGCGCGCATCTACAGAACTAACCGCCAGCCGACAGCCCTAAGCGCCCACCTACAGCCCTACGCGCCCACATACAGCCCTTAGCGCCCACCTACAGCCCTTTGCGCCCACCTACAGCCCTAACCGCCCACCGGCAGCCCTCAGCGCCCACCTATAGCACTGAGCGCACACCTACAGCCCTGAGCGCCCACCTACAGCCCGAAGCGCCCGTCTACAGCCCTAATCGCCCAACAACAGCCCCGAGCGCCCACCTACATCCCTAAGTGACCACCGAAAGCCCTAAGCGCCCACCTACAGCTCTGAGCGCCCACCTACAGACCTAAGCGCCCGCTGACAGCCCTAAGCGCCCACCTACAGCCCTAATCGCCCACCAACAGCCCTGAGCGCCCACCTACAGCCATAATCGCCCACCTCAAGCCCTACGCGCCCACCTACAGTCGTGAGAGCCCAACCACAGCCCTCAGCGCCCACCTACAGCCCTCAGCGCCCACCTAAAGCCCTAAGCGCCCACCTACATCCCTCAGCGCCCACCTACAGTCCTAAGTGCCCACCTACAGCCCTCAGCGCCCACCTACAGCCCTAAGCGCCCACGTAAAGCCCTAAGCGCCCACCTACATCCCTCAGCGCCCACCTACAGCCCTAAGTGCCCACCTACAGCCCTAAGTGCCCACCTACAGCACTCAGCGCCCACCTACAGCCCTGAGCGCCCACCTGCAGCCCTAAGCGCCCACGTAAGGCGCTAATCGCCCAACTGCAGCCCTACGCGCCCAACTACAGCTCTTAGCGCCCAACTACAGCCCTGAGCGCTCACCTCCAGCATGAGGGCGCACCTACAGCCGTAAGCGCCCACCTACAGACCTAATCGCCCACCTACAGCACTAAGCGCCCAACTACAGCCCTAAGCGCCCACCTCCAGCCCTAAGCGCCCACCTCCAGCCCTGATCGCCCACCTACAGCACTAAGAGCCCAACTACAGCCCTACGCGCCCACCTACAGCCATAAGCGCCCTGTGACAGACCTAAGCGCACATCTACAGCCATGATCGCCCACATACAGCCCTGAACGCCCACCGACAGCCCTAGACGACCACCTACAGACCTATTCGCCCACCTAGT